>LR749646.1:2098577-2161077 GCA_902729485.2 Mus minutoides | reverse complement strand
AGTGAAATATTTAAACATGGTCTTACCACACACACACACACACACACACACACACACACACACACACACAGAGTCTTGGAAACCTAAGCTTAATCTCTGGTACTTCATCTCTGGTACTGTTTCACATACATTGTTGTTAACATACCACAAGCTGTAGACACTTAAAAATACTGTTTAATTTTCTTTAATCCATTTCGTTTTATGGATCTAAAATGGCCATCAGACAATAATACAGCAGTTTCCATAAGGAATAAATTGTTACAGCTTGACAAAAACCTCTTTTTATGCTAGAAGAGGGAAATATAAAAATGTCTTTCTCATATAATTATATTAAAAAATGTGTTAGTCTGTTCTCTCATATTACAGCTGTTAGAATGTTTTTTAAAGCCACCGACTTAGGAGCTTCTGGTTCCTTCCTCATTTTTTTCCTAATTAATTTCTGTTCAACCAAAGAATTCTTTCCTTTTATAGCTCCTGCACTCCGAGAGCAGTGCCTTCATAAAATGAGCAAGCCCATTTCTGAGCTCTACGCATCAAAAAGTAAATAAATAAAATGTGGGAGGGTGGCAGAGGAGTAGGTTTTTGTTTTTTTTGTTTTTTTTTTTAAAGAAGGGACCTTTCGCCTTAGCTGCGTATTCTTCATTGGAGCAGAGCTGGCAAACACTTCTGACCACTGAAAAGCAAGGCAGCAGTCATATATGTGAAAGGGTCACCTTTGGTCACCTGCAGAACCATCTGCCACTAAGGAATACAAGCCCTACCAGTTCTGTCACGGGTCTTGAGTTGATTTATAATTATGTGATAAAGTGTGTCGAAAACCGGTGTGAATTTTGAATATGATTTTCTTCAAGGGGCCTACTCATGTATTTTCTCCTATTTGAGATTTTGTTTCTTTTAGATATCCAGAATTAGCGAGACTGCCCTATGGACTCTGCATGGTTTCCAGGCCTTTATTTTCTTCTCTTTTTGTTTGTGTGCTTTGACTAGTTGCTTTTCTTTTCAAAGAACAAGAAAGGAAACTCTGCTTAATTAAATAATATAGCCAAACAACTGCTCTTTTTACACTAGAATTGTTTCACTATTTAAAAAAAAATAAGGCAAGGCACGAACTCAACTAGATACATTTATTAAAGATCTGGTGGAACAGGGGCAGTATCTCTGCCAATACTCCCACCTCCGCCCTCACCCCAGCTGCCTGGATGCTTCCTGATCTAAAGAGGAGAGACGTCTCACACAAACTGTCCAACAAGGTACAACTAACTCTATATAAATCGATATAGTCTGCATGAGCTGTGCGACTGTTTATCTAAACCAAGGTATCCAAACTGATGAGCAGAACTTATAGATCACAAGACAAACGCACTGATCAGTGTTGGTGGAGAGCTCAGTCAACTGTTGAGACCCATTCACCCTGCACACAGACACAGCTCAGAGGCATTTCCGACTGAGAGTGATGAAGGCAGAGGTTCTGATGATGTCACCTTCAGTAATTAGTTATACTTCAGTTACTAGCCACATGAACCCACTTTCCCTCAAGACGAAGGCAACAGCATTGGTCTATACATATTAGAAGCTACGGTTACAAAGGAATAATGTCAATAGTAAATAAGACGCATGCACATTTTAAAATAGATTATGTACTTTTTTCCATCCAAATAGTTTGAATTCTTACTTTCAAACCTGATAACTTTCCCTAATAATGCATGCTGACAAGACTTAAATTAAAATAAATGTTTCGTCTCCAGTGAATCAACTTTGTACACAAACACACACACACACACACACACACACACACACACACAGAGGTACACATATGTTCAGACACATGGACATGCACAAGACACACACACACACACACACACACACACACACACAGACACACGGACATACACTGACATGGGTGTGTACACACATGCAATGAATTAGAGATAGGAACCCAATACTTTAATACTTGAGGTCAAAACCACTATTTAACAAACAGGCAATACTTTTTTTGCTTTTAATTAATTGCATAATTTTTCCATTTCAGCATATATAGATGAAGGCCAACTATATGCTTACAATAGACTCCAAGTAAGAATCCATTACTTTAATTATCTTGCAATGAGCAGAAAAATCTAATGCATTGGTAAATGCAGCCCTCTTAATAGAAGAGCAGATTTTACAGCATTTTTATTTTCACAATAAGCTGGACATGCTATATCCAGGGTTTTGTATTTTCTATGTACAAGTTGTATTTTATTTTGAATTACTTGGGCACATTGCGAAGTGTATGCACTATAACAAGAGGTCAGGTTTCACTCCGTGAATCAATTCAATATGAGAAGCAGAAATTTCCACGGAGAAAAGGAAATTGCCTTAAAGTCAGCTGGCATCACTTTGTCTCAGCCTCTTGCACTGAGAGGTGGGCCCAAACGCACATAGGGCTCTGGGCTGCTCAGCCCCGCTTTGGAGAGCACACGGCTTACAGAGCTGTTAGAAAGGGTAATGATGGAATTATAACTGACGAGCCTGCTGTCTAGTGAGACTCCTCAGGAGAACTAACAAGATAGCAACGGCTAAAAGGTCTTTGTTGTCTAGGTAAGAATGGATGCTCTTATTCACTTCTTTTCCTTTCCGAGTTCTTCGATCAAACACTGAACTTACATTCAGAAAAGCCAGAGATTCAGGGTAACTCTCACCCCACCTTTGATCACCTTCTCAACTTAGGCTAAATAGCAGATTGCTGCAAAGAACATGGAAATAGCTCCTGCTCAGAGAGTGGCAAGCGTTTCAAAAGAAGCCCGTTTAGACTACAGGGCCATCAACTTCAAACTTCGTTCAGCTGCTGACCAGAAGCTGGAGATGGCACTAAAGTTAATGGGACTGAGAAAATAGGTTACATAGCGTGGACAACTCCTTAGATGAAGGGAAGGAAATGAGATGGTATTGAAGCTGATGGAACAATCCTCCTTCAGACAGCTTCTGTCTTCCATCCAAAAATCTGAATAAAATAGATGTTTTTCACATGACTGTGACAAAATAATTTTAGCTCAAGAAAGAAAATGAGACTCTCATCTTCCTGTTCAGACGATTTTGTGTTCTCTCCGTGAGCGTTAACTAGCTAACTTCAATCTGCCGCTCTTCCAAAACATACAGGCTGGGTTACATTCAGCAAATAATAAAACAGGCTTGGCTGGGGTTATCTTGAATAGGCCTGGTTAGTTCCGGAAGTTCACTTAGGTTTTGAATAATAAAACAGTGCGAGACCCACTTTATAAAAAGAACATACACACCTATGCATCTCTGTCTACCTATGCCTAAAGCATTCTCAAGTAGATTTTCAATGTGTTTACATTTGGAACATAATAGCAATTTTCAGAGAATTTTTGGGAGGGGTTCCATCTGATTTTTATCTTGTTTTTACATCAAATGGTAAATTCTTTAAAGAATGAAACATCCCAGGTAAGTCTCCAGATACCCAGAAAAGTGATTTGCATACTCAATAAAAAGGATTTGATTATCTTCTATCCCAGAAATTTCGGTCTTAGGACCTATTGGGAATGAACTTGTAATAACCTTCTAGTGCAGTCTGCTTTTTTTTTTTTTATCTTTGTTGCACAAAAATATTCTACTTGTCTAACCTATAGCACCCTTGCTGTAATTTCAAACCAGTTCTTTTAATATTAAACTTCATCAAGTTCAGAAGTTCAGACTGCTGGTCAGCATTTTATGCACTCTATAAAACATTTATTTTGGAATAATGAAGCAGACAGAGCTGCCGCTTCCCACATCAAGATGAAAACATAACTATTGGGTTTTTTTTTTATATATGTAGCAAAAAACATTTGAAGTTTTAGTATAAACTATATTTATAACTTGACTAAACTCGGGCCTTTAAGGATATTTTAAAAATTTGTCATTTATTCTTTACTAAGAGAGTAAAAGACCAAAAAGAATAACTAAGCAAAGAAATAAAATATATATAAAAATAAATCTATATGGCATGAATGTATTAATAGGGCCCAGGGAAGATTTGCAGGTTTGTTTTTTTGTTTTTTCTGAAATACCTCCCACAATCTTTGCAAGTTTCTACATGGGACCATTCTGCATATAGTTCAGGACCCGGGACAAAATGAAAATGCTGATAAAAAATGGACATATGTTATCTGCTCTCTCAGTATGTTGAACTTCGGCTGAGAATAAGTAGCAGAGAAGGAAAGGGAATTATCCCTTCCCCCACGCGCTCCTTATCATTCTTGGAGACTTGACTTGAGTTCATCATGGCAGGCGAAATTATCTCTACCAAAGTGATCCTTGGTTCCACAACTGCATATTAATGGACCCAAATCAAGGTCCTTTCCTCACGGGAGCAGTGTGGACAAGGACCTCTATCTCCATCCTTTTGGAGCATGAAATGCTTCCAGTAACAGGTTCAAAAAGGGTGATGTCTCCAGGCTGCATTCTATGTTTACGGCCCTGGAGATTTCCCGGAGAATTCTAGTTCCCTCTAAAATGTACTTCTAGACTTCAGAAACTTAATTTCATCCCTGGTTATCTGCAAATTGATAACTCTTAAAAGTTGTTAATGTGATTTAAACTGTTCGAGTTTCATACAATATTCTCATCAAGTCGATGGATATTTTGTCTAGTCAGAACAAAGGTGAGGCCTGCCTGTCAGACAATGTTCGTTCTCTACATACGCTCTGTACCCGTTTTACTATGTAACACAGAGACAAATTAGCCAAACACTTAACTCAAACTCCATGCTTTTAGTAGTCACTGGCTTTTTAAATACACACACTCTCTCTGGTTTCGAGACAGAGTTTCTCTGTGTAGCCCTGGCTGTCCTGGAACTCCCTCTGTAGACCAGGCTGGCCTTGAACTCCCTCTGTAGACCAGGCTGTCCTGGAACTCCCTCTGTAGACCAGGCTGGCCTAGAACTCCCTCTGTAGACCAGGCTGGCCTCGAACTCTTGAGAGGTCTTCTTGCCTCTACCTCCTGAGTTCTGGGATTAAAGCTGTATACAATCCTGACAAAATAATCTCTTAAAGTAAAAAAGAAAAAAAAAAAGTTTTTTAAATCAAGTCACAGATCATAAAGAAAATTCCTTCTCCTTGGATTTTAGTTAGAAATCTGACCACACAATTGCTTTAAAAAAAAATCAGCGAGTCCTTAATGTTAATAAAAAATGTGTATGAATAAAAACTCTTGAAAGTCAAATTTTTTGATGAATTATGATTTCAGAATATATGACGCTGTCTTTGCAATGACTCGATTTTGTAGGGAAAACAAAAAGAACTAACAGGAAGTCAAATGAGGTTAACTAGTCAGAAAGCTCAAAGGACTGAAACCAAACAGCTAGTTTGTCCATTGAGGTGCCTGGATCCAGTCTTAAAAAGCAGAGCTTCATGTCCACGGAGCTCTAGGTTACTCCACTCTGTGGCACACTTATTTGATTACCTTTTGAGTTCAATCACTTTTTTCCTAATTAGAATAACTTAATTACTACAGGAATCTGCGTGCAAGGGTGGGAAAGGGTTTGTCCCGAGGTTTTCCAAAGCTCATAATACACTGGGGGTGACTTTCTTCAAAACACACCCGCTGTTTGTGGGCGGCATTTGTATCACTGTATCATTTCACACACACCATCTTACTTCACTCTCTCAGCAATCCTGGCAGACAGGCATTTTACAGGAGCCAAGCCAAGGCTCATGGCGCCCACCTGCAAGCACGCATAGGTCAAGAGGGGAGCCCAAATAAGGGGTCAGAATGCCTCCGCTCAAGGTCATGTTCTCACCAAATGATGGCTCCAGCCTGAATCTAGCTTTTGGGTGCCTTCCAAAGAGAATCAAAAGTTCAAGGCTAACTCTGGGACACCAGAGACAAGAGGATCCCTGGAACGTGCTGAACAGCCACCCTAGTATAGTTAAGGAGTTAGAGGCCAATAAAAGATCCTGTCACTATGTCTGAGGAATAGCATATGATGTTTATCTGTGGTCTCCCCATACACAGGAGTAGCTATGCTCAGACACAAGTGTGCATCTGCACACACATGTATATGCACACAGATTCAAACACATGCCCACTAAAGAATTCAAGGCCAGAGACACTGTCTCAAAAAACAACAAATAAGCAAACAAACTCACAAATGCCCCCAAAATTCAGACTTTAGTCGTCCAATCCATACTGCTGCCATTGTAGAGAGGATATTATGATAGATCAGTCTCCCAAGAAGACATATACATCCATTCCTTACCTGACCAAGGCCTCCAAAACTCCTCTCAGGGACAATATTTCTAGGTGCTATGTTTCTGTTGACACACTGAGTGCCTGGACTTTACCCTCTGAACCTTCTTACTTCTTCTCTTTACAAAGTACAAATGTTGATATTTAAAAGTTCAACTTTAGAACTAAGAGACCAAGAGATGTTCCCAACTTAATGGAGAATTGTTAATTCAACCCAAATGAACTGAAACTCTACCAGCACAGTTTATTTTTATGTTTTATTTATTTGTGTGCACCAAGCTTGTGTGTGTGTGTGTGTGTGTGTGTGTGTGTGTGTGTGTGTGTGTGTGTACACTCAAGCTCAGGTATTAAACTCATGTCATCAGGGCTACTGGCAAGCAGTTTTACTCATAGAGCCACTTACCAAACTAATAGAAGAGATTACTGGGTTCCCTATAAATGACATCATATACGCAAGTCCTGCTCGTATCAGAAGCCAGTCTTCATGTTTCTTGTCCTTACTGGTGGCTAACTTATGAGGGTTTGACTATCCAATCAGACAGGGCAGTAGCTCCCAATAGCAGTCTTACCCTCCCAATGAGAGAGCGAGTTCCATTCATTTATGTTGGGATTCGCCAGTTTCAGTCACTTAACAGTTTGTACCCCAAGAATACAGACGTGTGCACACAGCTTCGCTTTAAAGCCGCAGAATTTGCGAACCACAAAATTGCACAGATACATAAATAATAAAAATTTAAAAACACAGTATCCACCAGCTAGATTGTGCAGCACGTACAACTTATTTCCCCTCTCCATGAAATATTGTTGGTGGGTGACTGACTGATTGAATTTCACATTTAACCACATGTGGTATATGAAACCCTTAGGAACACTCTGGTCTTTATGTGAGTCATCCATACATGAATGAAGTAAGTCTTAACCGATCTGATTAGCTGGTTCTGGTAAAATCTGCTAAACTATTTTTGTTGTTAAATAAACACTTATGACAGCACCAAGTTATTGGATTGTGTTTTGTGTATTAGAATTTGATTCTTGAGCACCACCTTTTGCTCTGTTTTTCTTTAGCGGGGTTTATTTAGCTTGAAGAAAAGGTGGTCAAATTCTAAGCACATCAGAGGCTTAGTTTTCATCTCCTCTCTAATGCTGGCTTTGTTAAGAAGTTGAGCCTGGTGCCTACCACAAAGAGACAACAATTAAAGGCTCCCAGAAGAGGGCCCCATCTTTCAGCAGGAGATATGAGGAACTTTCTTTTTCACATCCAGACACAGTCAAATGCCTCTTAAGAGTGTTACTTTAGAAGTCATAGCAGGATTTGAGTTTCTTAAACTTTCATACCGTTGGCTTTAAGAGTCAAGCGAAGAGTAAAAATATAAAAAATAAAATGAGAGGGTCCTATGCACTTCATGTTTGCAGGGTGATGCATCATGTTTTTTTTGTTGTTTGTTTGTTTTTGTGTTTTTTTTTAAGTTGTTGCATTTGCTTAAAACCAGAACATTTTCTTGCTGTATTTTGCTGCTGGGTTTTGAGTTCAAGCATCTCAAACAGACTCACATGTCTTCTGGGTCAGACAAAGCTAGGATATCATTATAAAAAAACTTTAAAATTAATCAAAAGATCGTTTAGATTTAGGTGACTGGAAGATAGGAAAGAAGGAAGGAACAAGGAAAGGCAGTAAGAGAAAAGGAGGGAGGGAGGGAGGAGGGGAGGGAAGAGAGGGAGGAACAGAAGAAGGAAGGGAGGAGGGGAGAAAAGGAGGGAGGGAGGGAAGGAAGGAGGAAGGAAGAGAGGAAGGAGGGGAGGAAGGAGGGAGGGAAGAGAAAAAAGGAAGGAGGAGGGAAGGGAGGAGGGAGGGAAGGAGGAGAGAAAAGGAAGGAGGAGGGAAGGGAGGTAGATAAGGAAGGAAATGGGAAGGGAGGGAGGTAGATAAGGAAAGAAGAGGGGGGAGAAAGGGAGGGAGAGAGGGAGGGAGAAGAGAGGAAGGGAGAAGGGAGGGAAGAAGAACCATAAAATAATTTATATATTAATATATTATATATAATTTTATGATTTATATTTTCATATGTACTCATATTGGAATTATAAGGACCTGGTTATTTGTTCAGATAAATTGATATTATGAAACTGGTCCAACCTGAAGTAATGACCGTGCTCCATACCTGTGTAGCATCAGCTGCCACAAAGGTAGTGGCCATGGCGATCTAGCCATGGCTTACCTCTGAGAAGGGTATGAAAATCGGAGTTGTAACAGATGAGTGAAGTCCACCAGCTGATAAGCTTCCAGGAACTCAGGCCACGGGAAATCATGGGGGCTAGTATGCAGACGCATGGATGCAATCACCACCGGCTGTAAATCCCTAACTAGCAACACCTCCAAGTCACTGGGTAGAAACCTGGGAAGACAACCATAAGAAAGAGGCAAGCCGATGGACTGAGCGCAGGGTCCCTGATGGAGGAGTTGGAGAAGGGACTGAAGGAGCTGAGGGGGTTTGCAGCCCCATGGAGGGAGCAACAGTGTCAACAGGCCAGATCACCCCGAGCTCCCAAGGACTGGACCATCAACCAAAGAGTGCATATGGAGGGACACATGGCTCCGGCCTCATCTGTAGCAGAGGATGGCCTTGTTGGGCATCAGTGGGAGGAGCGGCCCTTGGACTTGAGGATGTTCGATGCCCCAGTGTAGGGGATTGACAGGGCAGGAAGGCAGGAGTGGGTGAGTGGGTGGGGAAGCACCCTCATAGGAGGAGGGGAAGGGGGAAGGGGAGGGGGAAGGGGGTTTCCGGAGGGGAGACCTGGAAAGAGGAAAACATTTTAAATGTAAATAAAGAAAATGCCCAATGAAAGAAAAAAACAATTGAAAAAAGGAAGGAAGGAAGGAAGGAAGGAAGGAAGGAAGGAAGGAAGAAAGAAAGAAAGAAAGAAAGAAAGAAAGAAAGAAAGAAAGAAAGCTTTTCAAAGCCCTGCGTTCCTGACTCATAGCTCACACCTTTTAAGAAGAAAATGCTTAGCGAGGTTACTTGTATACTGTATACAGAATGTCCATTTTCTTCAGATTTCTACAATGTATACAGTGGTGACTATTAAGGACTGTCAGTCTACAAATGCTTAAGCAAACACCTCAAGCACTCTGTGATGTAGGTAAGTGCATTCTGACTCCTGCTATCTAACCTCACAAGGAAAGAGCAGTGGAGACTTATTAAAAGTGGGCTCCAGCCGGGCATTGGTGGCGCATGCCTTTAATGGGAGGCAGAGGCAGGTGGATTTCTGAGTTTGAGGCCAGCCTAGTCTACAGAGTGAGCTCCAGGACAGCCAGGTATATACAGAGAAACCCTGTCTCAAAAAATCAAAAAAAAAAAAAAAAAAGTGGACTCTGAACAAAGGACCCAGATTGGGGTGTCTGGCTCAGACACAAAGATACTCAAACTCACAAGAAAGTCTAAAATTAAGGCAACACCTCATCTCGAATATTACATCTAACTCAATGTATCAAAAGGCACATGGAAAAACTTATTCATATATCCACAAAGAAAGATGCCTTTTGACCTGGAACGCTGAATCAACTTGGATGAAGCAACTGATTACATTCTGTGAGAGAGAAATGGCAGTTTCAGAGCAGAGATGGTTTTGAGGTTTGTAAGACATGTTGTTATTTGATGGCAAAAGTCAGAGTACGCTTTGTGTGCCTGGAATGATTAATAAAATATTGATTTAAATTGTTTCTGTCCGATCGTTTATTGTTAGGTATATATATATAAAACACACCACTATTCTTAGATTGCCTTTTAAGGAGGTGGTAGCTGAATGAGGAAATATTTCTTCTCCCCCCACCCCCAAGTCATTTGAAGAATATTTGGAAATCAATTCAACACAAACACAAGGCCATGCCCTGCAGACCTACTCGGGTGCTGGTTCATCTTGGCCACACATTCTGAGTGAGTTTAAATGAACAGGCATTATGTAAATAGGCACTGTAAAATAAAAGGCAGTGCTCGGGTATTATTCCAGAGCCCAGGGTGCTTTCTGGCCAGGCTGGAGACAATCCCAGACACCTGGTTTTTGAAAGACCCCCAAGGGAATAAGAGAAAGGGGTCCTTGAAAGCATTTTCAAATTAATTCTAACTTGAATGTGTGAATTAGGTGTGTTTTGCTCAGCAATTTTTTTCAAGTTTATTTTAGTGACTTAATACAAAAATTCTCACCTTGAGGACACTAGCCTTCTCCAGCTAGCGTGGACTTGAGAATTAAAATCCTTTAAAGGACTCGGCTGAAAAGCTTGTTTTACTCTCCTTTAAAACACATTTCATTCATACCAATATTGACTTTTGGAATGAAATATTTGGAGGTGGAAATTTGCAGGTCTCTGTAGGTGAAGATTTGGAATTTCTCTAGCCCAAGAAACTAACATAAAAGAGACAAAGGGGAAAAAAGACTTTAGAAGGCTTAATTTTTCTCAGGACAAGATACATAATCCTACCTCTGTGAGAAAAGCTGGAAGCCTAAAGACAGGGAAAATGATCATAAAATTGCTTTTCTTAGTTTTGAAGAAATAAGGAGTTAGTAAGTCTAACCTTTTTTTTTTTTCAAACTGTTTCACTAAAGCACTCTGCAGCTAATAAACTTGTTACAATATTTAGAAAAGAAACAAGCAAGTGTTCTAAGAAATCAGATGTAAAACAAGAGAATTCCTGAACACCCAGGATGTGGATTTGGGGCAGGATTAATGTGTATTGCAGGGCCACAGTCCTTTAGTCCTATTATACTGGTCCATGGGTGTGGCTACTGCCACACTGCTTGAATCACTATAGAAGTCTCAGAGACCAGCAGTGTTTTGAAGGCAATGATTTCTCCCTGGCCTGGAAGGAACTGGCTGTAAAATTTATAAGGAAAGACCTATTTCTGGCCCACATAATTTTTTGGTGAGGCAGTAGAAATTGATGACATCTATCTTGAAGAATAAAACTTGGTTATCTGGATGGTCTCAGTTGCCACAAATCTTGGAGACACTTAAAGGCATAGCAGTTGGAACAGTGTCTGTTATGGATGTGTGAATCAACCCTGTATTTATTTAGTAGCTGATATCCATTAGGTATTAAAACATGATCTTTTTGCCTTGTAGGATGAAGCAATTACAAAGTGGAGCTCCTGCCTATGGGGTGGATATAATTATTAGGAAGATTCACACGCTCTGAATTCATAACACACAGGAATGTTTTTGAAGGATCTGTACTGCAGAAAAAAAAAGAGTTCCAAAAATATATAAATTATTGAACAAAAGTCTGTACATCTTGCTCATGGGTTAAATGTTTAAGCTCCTCAGAACTGTTGTCATTAACTGTTAAACTGCAAAACTTGCAGCAACCAGAACAAATTCAGGTAGTTTTGAGAGAAGAATCCATCCCCCCCAATGTACATTAAATAGTATAATTTTTAGCAATATTGACAATAATCAAAACTTGCAAAGTGGTTAATTCTTGACATTTTCACTTGTAGGGATTAAGGGTAACCCTTATCAAGTCCTTCTCTCTTTTTCCTCCCTCCCTCCCTCCCTCCCTCCCTCCCTTCTCTCTCAGGCTCCTCCTTCTCTTATAGCCAGGCTCTTGTAATAGCTAAAGATGACCTTGAACTTCTGATCCACACTGCCTGTACCTTCTAAGTGCTTGGATCACAGGCATGTGTCTCCATCACACCTGGTTTTATAAGGTCCTGGAAATTAATTAGTGCCAGGGCTTCCCAAGTGATAGACAAGCCCTTTTGAAAGTACTTTCACTTTCACAAATGAACTACACCTCTAGCTTCATGCAAACAAGCTTTTAACCTTACTACAAACCAGTGATGTGAAATCCCATAATCTCCATTTTGAAATCAATGACCTTGAACCACAGAAAGCAGAGAATGTACCCCCATAACACATACAACAGTAGATGATAATGGTATAATTCAAATAAAATGTTTTAAAAAATGTATTTTCAATGAAGCCAACATTTTTAATCTTTTACTATACTGTCTCTCAAGTGTGTCAATTACATATTCTTTCTTTCTTTCTTTCTTTCTTTCTTTCTTTCTTTCTTTCTTTCTTTCTTTCTTTCTTTCTTTCTTTCTTTCTTTCTTTCTGAATTATTAGTCACATACTACCTGAAACTAAGCATGTCTTTTGTGCATGGAGAGGAAATCATATTTACCCCCGGTACATTTCTTATGTTGTAACTCACCAAATAAACCATCATTAATTATAACTAAACCACAAGATATAATATTGATTAATGCTATTAATTATTAATTAATAAATTAATTTTGAGCAAATGAGTCATCTTTGCTGTAACAAAATGTGGCTGAGGGTGTGGCTTAGCAATTTATTATGAGTGACAGGAGGTGACTTCACCTGGGTATTCAAGACCCCCTCAGACCCACCAAGGCCCCACAGTGCCCACAGCACGTATGATGTGCAAAGGCAGAAGGCAAACTGCACACTGATGATCTTCTCCGGAATGTGAGTAAAACAGCTGGGGCTCTCAGTTGGTACATTGCTTGCCTAACATCCAGGATGCCACGGGTCCCAACTCCATCTCAGACAGGGGGTTGGGGGAGGGTTAGAGGAGGCTTGCCTGTCTTCACAAGAAGCAGGAGGGCCAGGGGTTTAAGGTCATGCTCAGCTAAGTTTAAGTTCAAAATCAGCCTAGGGGAAATAAGACTCTATGTCTTTTTAAAGAGAGGGAGATGGAGGGAGGAGAGAAAGAGAGAGAGAGAGAGAGAGAGAGAGAGAGAGAGAGAGAGAGAGAGAGAGAGAGAGAGAGAACTGGCTTTTCCCATCTCAGATCTCAGGAAACCAAGGATGCTGGCTTCTCCCACAGTAAACTCAAGAAGGCAAATCGGGATTGCTCTAGGATGCAATCCTTCTCAGTGGACAAAAGCCTTCCACCCTCATCTATCTTCATACCAGAGGAGAAGCTCACACTCAGACAGCTGCATGCTCTCCCGTGTTGTCAGGGTCTCAGCAGAAGACAAAGGAGTGGGGTCTCCTTCTAAGTCATTTTCAGATGTTAAAATAGGCTGTAAGCCTATATGGGCCTGCTGCTTTGTTACTGTGGCCTGTCGGAAGGAATGCTGGGATTTTGTGTTGAATTTAGAATTATTCAGGGGAGTAATGAAAAAAAAAAAAGCCCCGTATTAAAAGCATTTAAAAACATGTCTATTTTTTCTAGCATATAGACTTTTTTTTTAATTAGGCTGAGTTAAGACCTGAGGTAATTAAGATAAAACCTAAGCTTGCTTCAAGTATGCAAGCAGGCTTTCAATATAGCATCAAGGCTGACCACCTGCCAATGAAATCCTTTAAAATACACACACAAACACCAACAGTGGATTGTGGAGGGACGCCCAACAAAATTAATTTCTAACACAGAAAAAAATATAAATTCTATTATGATCACGTTAGCTGCCTAAAACTGCATTTGCTCCAATGCTGCCCCAGGCCAGTTCTTCCTGTATGAATTGAGCCCTCACCCGGAGAACAGACTGCCAGTTCACTAAACCCTTCTTCTGCCTTTAAAGGTTTCCCTTCTCCCTCTACTTAGAGATAATGTATAATAAATTAAATATCCCAATTAAAATAATGAAAATGTCAATACTTGGAATAATAAAACTTTTCTTTAAAAAAAAAGAAATTAAGAAATGAAAATGAGTGGAAAGATTTTTTTCCCCTTCCCTTTAGACATTCTTTCATTTAAAAGGAAACCAAATTTAAATTATAGCTACCAATTAATTTTTCTGCTCTGGAAAAGTGAAAAAAAAAGCATCTTTCATTAAATTGGATACTAAAGCTCATTGGCTGTACAAGGAACCTCCCGATTAATGGACCAGAGTTCTCCACTTTCAATTATTTTCCTGATTTCCCAGTAACTATTCAACTACTTTTCTCTCCCCAGTGAGGCTGTGTGTGTCTCCAAATACTTGAGTGTGATACTGTGTTTTATCTGGGTAACATGTACAGAAGGATTATCTACTCCATGTTAAATGTTGGGAGGGGGAGAGAAGGAAGGAGGAAAGAGAAGGAAGGAAGGGATGGAGACAGACAGATAGACAGACAGACAGACAGACAGACAGACTAGACTGAATTGTCACCTAAGCAGGCTTTCTTTACATGAATTCCTTGGAATCACAAGAGGTCTGCTGGATTTGAAATGGAAGCAAGCAGTCCCCAGGGCTTGAGTGCTCCAGTCATAGCACATATACCTTTATCTGTCTGTTAAGAATTATCCCCCAAATAAGAAGAGAATGAGAGTCTGGATGGTGATAGAGCACCTTTAACTGCAGCACCTGCACTTGGGAGACAGAGGCAGGTGGATCTCTGTGAGTTCTAGGTCTATAGAGTGACTTCCAGGGCAGCCAGGACTACAAAGAGAAACCAGAGAGAGAGAGA
This sequence comes from Mus minutoides, assembly GCA_902729485.2. Taxonomy (NCBI): domain Eukaryota; kingdom Metazoa; phylum Chordata; class Mammalia; order Rodentia; family Muridae; genus Mus; species Mus minutoides. The sequence goes on along the minus strand of LR749646.1, from coordinate 2,146,436 downwards.
GAGAGAGAGAGAGAGAGAGAGAGAGANGGAGGAGGAGGAGGAGGAGGAGGAGAGGAGGAGGAGGAGGAGGGGGAAGGGGGAGGGGGAGGGGGGAAATGGGTTCCCAGTTAATACTATAGATAAGTTTCTAAACATAAATTCTGCGTATTTTATTTTTATGAATCTGTTAATTCAGAACACAATTCTTACTTTTATCTAGACTATTCTTGGTGTCTAGCTTATTTAGCAGAATCACAAAAATTTCTATTTCATTATCAAGGTGAAAGGTTCACCATATATGAATTAATCTTCTTTCCGGTAGATGAATTTTCGTGATAAGTTTGTGTACGTTCTGGTTTTCTGAACGATATGTTATTGTTTTCATAAGGCTATATACTATAGCATCCTTCAGTTTAAAAAAGGAAAATCTAAGTGTAGTAATATCAGGAAGCCACACTTATAAAGAATCACCAATGAACTGCCTCAGCATGAACTGAACAAGGAACACGCCAGCAGCCACGCTAAAGCCTAGAGGCTGGGGAAAGCCCATGCGGCCTCATCCCTACACAAAGAACTACAGGCAGCTAAGGAGTGCTGAGAGACAGAGAAACAGTCTCTTCTAGTGCAGAGTACACCAACTGGTTACCCAATACAAAACGGCCCGCCTTCAGAGCATCCACGTGAATAACGTTACACGTACTGAGTAGGCTCTATTTAGGAATATATGTGTATGTGTATATATATATATATATATATATATATATATATATATATATATATATATATATATATATATGGGCAAATACTTATATGCATGAAATTACAGTTAATGAAAAAGAAGAGAATACATTTGGAAAAGAACAAGGAGCGGTGTGTCAGAGGGTATGGAGGGAGGGAAGAAAAGAGAGTAAAAAATGTAATCAAATGAGACTCTCTAAAAGAAAAGATTAAAAAAAATAATCTAGTGTATACGGTGCTAGGAAGGAAACAAGCCTAAAGCCAGCAGTTACAAAAACGTTAGCACAGAAGACATGTAGAGGAAACACTATTCTAGGTCCTTCTCCACACATTGTTCTGGAGTTTTTACAGTAGTTTATTTCCTATAACTATTAGAGTAATAGCATGTTTTATAAGTGACTTTTAAAAAGTTACTTTCCATACTCTGCCCCCCCGTTTTCGCTCACTGTGTCCTTGGGTCAACAGGCAGAAACCCAGCTCCTCTTCCTCAAACACAAAGGTGTTCATAAGCAGTTCATTCCGGGGCTGGAAAGATGGCTCAGCCGCTAAGAGCGCTGACTGCTTTTCCAGAGGTTCTGAGTTCAAATCCCAGCAACCACATGGTGGCTCACAACCATCTATAAGGGGATCTGATGACTTCTGGTGTGTCTGCAGACAGCGACGGTGTACTCACATATAGGATAAAATACATAAACTCGAAAAAAAATATTCTCTTACCAGTTATCTTAGCGTGAAACCTTCTGCCCACTCAGGCCAACGCTTGTCTTCATTTCCACTAACATTCATAAACAGAACTGTCACTCCCACAGTGACTTCTCCTGCCCGTGTTGCATCCTAATTGAAAAGTTTTGCTCATTTTGTTTATTTGTTTGTAGGTCCTTCTTTCATGACTTCTGAGAGTTCTCCGGGTTTAACCATGACTTCGAAATGCATACTACCCAGAAACCTCCCATACTGTTTAGCAAACTTTGGGGCATCAACTTCAAATCCTGGTGGGTATCACTCTGATTTCCCACAGACAGACACCTCTCTCTCATATGCATGAGAGGAAGAGTGGGCCTGCCTTCTGAGAGATATGTGTTCATGAGAGATATGTGTTCAAGGGCAGTTCCTTAGGTGCTGAATTCTTAGGTGTGTGCCACATAAGAAACATTTGTTGACTAAATGAATATATGAATATTTTAAAACTCGGTGTCATTCTTCATTTTCATTTGATGGAAACATGAAAATTTATTAGGAGAGTCACACTGGGAATGTAAAATAGCTTTTCACAAAAACATTCATTCTCAGAATTCAGGACAAAAATTTCGGCTTTTTTATTTCCTTTTCCTTTATTTCCTATTTATTCTTCTGTTTATTCATACTCACGTGGTCACGAAGTTTCCTCAACTGTTCATGTTTATTAATGTTTGCATGCAGGAAAGGATTATTAAATTTACTCCACAGTGGGCATTTCTACTTCATAATATTGCAGTGAGGAGTCTCTAGGTTCTAGCATGAATTGGAAAAAAAATCACCAGAATATTGTAGTTATTGCTTTAAAGTCTGCATTCCACTCATGTATTTTATTTGCTTTATCACTCTGTGTCTGAGTATTTTTTGTCATTATTGTAACATATAAATCACTAATGAGTGTATTTATGATTAATGTCTTTTTAAGATTTATTATTTATCTGGGGGTTGGGGGGAGGGTACATACGCAATGAACACAGAGGTTAGAAGAGGGCATCAGATTCCCCCCCAGAGCTGGAGATACAGGTGGTTTCAAGGCATCTGACATGAATCCTGGGAACTGAACTCAGGTCCTCTGCAAGAGCTCTTAACCACTGAGCCCCACATAAAGTTGTTTCTATATATGTATATTTAATTTTACTGATAGCTACTTTTTCTTTCTTGGTTATGTGGGTGTTATATGAATGCATGGCCACAACGTGTCCTGCTGTGCCTGCACACACCTGTGCCCATGGAAACAACAGACTAACTTCGAGTGTCTTACTTCTATCATGATCCAACCTATCTTCTTTTTGAAAGACAAGGACTCTTGCTGAACTTCAGAGAACTCTGATTAAGCTGGACTGTCAGGCCAGGGAAGATCCGGGTCCTGCCTGTCTCCGAGGAACCACACCCAGATCCGCTCACTTGCACAAAGAACATCTGGCCTGCTCTTCCATCACGCCAGACCCTTCTCTGCTTTCATTTCCCCCCAAAGTTTCTTGCTGTAAAGTCCAGACGGTCTTTGAATCCTTCCTCCTCCATCATGGAGATGTGGACATTACAGACATAAGCCTCACACTGTGTTAACCTGGAAACTTTGCCTGTTGTAGCTCAGCTTCCTACGTCTGTCTTGTTAGTAGATAACTAGTTGGAACATGTTGGGCATATGGAGATTCTGCCGGGATAATATACTAGATTATATTCATTTATTAAGCAATATTTGGTGCATTTGATTAACAAAAAAAAAATCTTTTTATAGCCAGGGAGCTGGAGAACCAAACTGAGAACGGATGGGAACTGTCTCAGAAATTGCCTAAAGCAACAAGCCAACCTCATCTTTTATTAAATCTCACTCATTTGGCAGCAAATTATGTTATTTTGTATTGCTAACTTTAACAGGCATGTCATATGTCACTTTGAAGACTGCCAACCTGGCAGTGGATGGAGCAGCCACTCTAACATCTTCTCTCCTCCCCCGCTGTCTCTTCCCACGCACCCACTAGGTCTGCAGCGCGAGCCTCTCGACCAAATGCTGAACTCGAACACCAGATTGACATGTGTTAGTAAATGTAACCTGACAGGCTATTCTCTGCAAAATAAATAAATAAATAAATAAATAAATAAATAAATAAATAAATATGCAGAACACAAAAGACATTTCACAAAGATCTAAATAAATATTTATAACGGTATACTATAAAAGCCAATTGAGATGTCTTGGTTAATATTTTTAATTATGTCAGTTCATGAATATTTTATGTCAAATCACTTTTTGCTCCTTGCCAAATGGAAATGTTCATAACTGAAAACCTCTTTTGAAGTAAAAAAACAGGCCCTTTAACTAATAATGGAGAATAAAAGGGGGAAATATTATCGAAGAGCATAAAATTTATAAATTCTCTATATGTTTGGTTGCAAACGTAAGATCAGCTTATAAAATCAGATATTTAACTATAAAATCTTATTTTAAACTGTTTAACAGCCTTGTAATTTGAGTGACACTGCTTTCAGTGAGACCAGACTTTCTATCCTCCATGTCGTTTATTGAACTGCTCAGTCTTTTTTTTTTTTAAATTAAAAAATGTTCTAAAGCCAAACAGACAAATGACAAGTTATAGAATTTTTGGTGTAGAAAACACACATGGTCTGGAATTTCATTGTGGATCCCCACCAATGTGTCCAGATCATAGACTTTAAGTTTAAACGTAACAATAAAACACACACTTTCAAAGGACAAAGGAGACATAACTTTATGCACAGGAGGAAAGATGAGTTTCTAGTCAGAAAGAACTGAAAGAGGGAGTTAAATGCTGAACTTCTGGACTCTTCAATTGTGTCCTGGGCGCTGACAGACCTGGCAAATGTCATTGCCTCGGTAGCTCACCAAGATATTGCACCTAATTCATTAATGTACTTATTCAGACGCTGTTGTAGGTTGGTCGGTACAGGATATCTACGTAGAACTGTGTTAGCAGGGAAAGCTACTTTTGATTTTGCAAGAAGCAAGCAAACAGCTAGTGTCTACTTAAGGGACCCTGATATAGCTATCTCGTACAGAAGTGGATGCTCACAGTCATCTATATGATGGAACACAAGGCCCACAATGGAGAAGCTAGAGATAGAAACCCAGAAGCTGAAGGGGTCTGCAACCCTAGAAGAGGAACAACAATATGAACTAACCAGAACCCCCAGAACTCGTGTCTCTAGCTCCACATGTAGCAGAAGATGGCCTAGTCGGCCATCATTGGGAGGAGAGGCCCCTTGGTATTGCAATCTTTATATACCCCAATACAGGGGAATGCCAGGGCCAAGAAGTGGGAGTGGGTGGGCAGGGGAACAGAGCGGGGGGTGGGGGGGAGGGAACTTTCGGGATAGCATTTGAAATGTAAATTAAGAAAATATAAAAGAAAGAAAGAAAGAAAGAAAGGAAGAAGAAGAAGAAGAAGAAGAAGAAGAAGAAGAAGAAGAAGAAGAAGAAGAAGAAGAAGAAGAAGAAGAAGAAGAAGAAGAAGAAGAAGAAAGCAAAACATAAGACATTTGGGGTAAAGAAAAGCCGGGGACAACAGAGCTTGCATCTGTGGCCTCTGACCCTAACCTCTGGGTTAGGGTTAGGGTTAGGGTTAGGGCTAGGGTTAGGGTTAGGGTTAGGGTTAGGGTTAGGGTTAGGGTTAGGGTTAGGGTTAGGGTTAGGGTTAGGTTAGGGTTAGGGTTAGGGTTAGGTTAGGGTTACTCAGTGAATTGGATGTAATTTTCAAATGAATTTCTTTAGTTTCAGTGATTATAATTCATGGGCTAACTCTGATCTTTCAATTAAAGCTTTTACACGGAAAATAATGTACTGCATCATGATGTTGAATTTCAGAGCCTCATTAGAAACTCACTTTAATAAGTGTCTGTGCACTACCAACAAGACACAGTATATCTTCAACGAAATCTTACGTTCTCCCATAACATGGTCCACAACTGACTTGCCTAATGAAGTTAATGTAATATCTGTACTACTATTTCTATTTTAAGTCTAACTGTGTGTGTGTGTGTGTGTGTGTGTGTGTGTGTGTGTGTGTGTGTTTTCTTTTTCTTAAAAAGAAAACTTGGAAAAAGATCAAAATGCTTTTAGATTTCAGATTGCTATTAGAGGCAATAATTATACACTAAACTAATTATTACTAAACCCAAACCTGACTTTCAACTAATTACATTTTATTGCATCAACATAGAACATAATACTTTCAATTTAACACAGGGCAGAGCAATAAACACAACAGCCTGTACATGTATTTCAAGTAAAACGTCTAGGTCAGTTTTATAAAGTTTGAACTTGGCAGGGTTTGTAGAACAATTTGTCAGTTTTACAAATCCGCTAATTTGCCAACTTCTGAGGAGAGTGAAAGGTGCACCCTGCAAGATGGAAACACTGGATTGTGCAACAATCATTCACACCACAGCTATGTGCGTAGTATGTGGTCACCACAGTGGCACAAGGAACATATGCAGTGCAAAGAAAGTCTATCCTTTCTCTTCAGGGCAGATGTGAGTTTTACTGGTGACATCATTTATCCTAGGATGATTGTCTAGGTCTCTTTGTGAGATAAACTAGAAATAATAAAAAATATGCATGCTATCTTCAGGGGGAATGCAGAAAGCATGAAACACAGACTCTGAAGCTGGGATAAAATCATAGCCTTGTTTTCTGTTTAAGGAACTAATGCCGGGTAAACAGCAGCAGCAATGGCCACCCTAGTATGCCTCTGAATCTCCAGCTAGTCTCCACTGAAACTACATGTAAATTCTTCATTCATTCGCAACAATTGAAAACTTGTGATTCACTTCATACACTTTATTTTTTTATAAAAAAATGTTTACTTTCCACCAGATGGTAAGATTAAATCACATAAACACTGTCAGCAAGTTGAACCCTCAGATGTACTCACTCCTACCACAGAAGCTCCAAAACCTGCCTGTAACTTTGTTACTGATGTTCCGTAGCAGCTGTAGCTGACATAGCTACACGTTAGATACGACAGCTTTAAGAGATTAAGCGTTCTTAACCTCCGGTGCAGAGAGAGGGTCCTTTGCTTTTAATAAATTCTGCTGTAAATTATGCCAAAAGTCCCTTAGCCAATAGAGAGCTCACACAATGGGTATTTGGTAAACAAAACGGCCAAGCATCATACATTTTTCATTATTATGGGAAACCATGTTTCAGTGAAGCTGAAGCAAGATTTCAGATGTACCACACTTACTGAAAAGAAATAGAAGATAAATTCCCCTCTAAGAAGCCCCTCATATATAGCTTCATTAATTTCTTAGGTGGTAGTAAATTATATATTTTTTCTCTTCAGAAGAATTCAATCCATCTCAGGAGACTCTCTCTTTTTTTTCTTGGCATAGATTTTTATTATTATTATTATTTTACTTGAATTTGGGGAGAAATCCTGTTGTCTCTCCCATTAAAGAGTGGAAGTACTTTTACGATAAATGCTCAGAAGGTGATGGGGGAGATCTGTGGGCCCCCCCTGAAGTCCTGGCCAGTGTTTGTGCTGTTCCTGTGTCAAAGGGAAGAGACATAACCAATCTAACTATAACTAACCAGGTGATGGACTTCCAAACCATTTGATTTATGATTTAATCTCATTAATTTTCAAGCACCACTGATTAATAGTAGTCTGATATAGAGCCCTTTGTAGATGATTCATTACCCAAAGTATGTGTCAGTGTGCAAAGATATAATGTATATGTTGATATATATATATATATATATATATATATATATATATATATATATATATATATACACACACACACACACACACACACACACACAAATATTACATGTATATCCTGCCTTTCTACAAATAACTGGTCTTTTTAATTTGTTAGTCACATAGGACTAACTGTATGATTTTTAAACCTATAAATATACATAGAAAGCAATGTCCTAAAACCTGGGCAAATATAATAATTACACATATTTTTTTTTCAGGACTTATAACTGAAAAACAGCTGGTATCAGAGAAAAAGGATATAATGGGCAGACTTACTAGCAATGGTAAGAGATCTAGCCACTTCAAGACAATTCAAGGCAAATTTCCAAAAGTTGAGTAATTTTTAAGCTGATACTTGGTGTGACATTGGAAGTCACCTGTGGTGCATCTCCCCATGGCCCATTGAGTTTACAGATATGACAGCTGTCTTCATTGTGTAAGTCACACACAACACATCTATGAGACTTTTGTAGATGCTGAAAGAGCCCTATAAAATGTCATGATTAATTCCATGTCTGGCATCTGAGTCTAGTAGGCCCTTTTATTTTTAATTCTATGTATCTCACCCAGCTCTAACTGAGAGGTATAATAGCATGAGCAAAAATTCAAGCTTGTCTTTAATACTGAATATCATTAAGATGACATCAAAATTGAATGCAAGAACTATCATTAAGCAAACAGTGTTCTGCAAAAGACACGATAAGCCAAGCATACGTAAGACACAAGTGTGGACCCACGTCCATGTGGCATTGCGTATCATCATCTCTCTTTATGCTTCTCTATCTACCTTCATGATGACGCCTCTCTAATTAGGAATCTACACCATGACTTTGCATAACCAAGGCCCTGAAGCACAACTCGGCAGAAAGATGAAGTTAGGCTCACATTTAATACAAGAGAAATATTTACTTCAAATCCTCTGCCATCTTTTCACGGTTTTGTCGCTGATTAGATGAGATGGGATGCCACAAACGTTTTTTGCAGCTTTTAAGAGGGAAAAAGGCATCCTTTCGATAAATGTCTTCGTTTTGTGCTACCAGATGTCTTTCTGCAGCCTCTCATGCTTTCTGATTTTATTTTTGTAAGTGTGAGAACAGGGAAAATGCCAGCCATTGTAGTCAGTCAGCCTGTGCCATTGCATCGTGAGATGTACTCTTACTGGGTTTTACATAAGCACTGAACTTGGAGGACACTTAGCTCCTAGGGATACCATCAGCCACTGTGCACACCAAAACCCATGTTTGGTCAGGTCCATCTTTCAGATAGCTTACTTCAAAAAGTCTTTTTAGTTTTAAAACATATCATCACCCATCAAACAAATTGGGATAAGGTTCTAAATACTCTCTACTTTCTCCTCTTTTTCTTTCTGATGTTCCAAGTCTTAAAGAAACTTGATATTAATGAGTACAATAGATAATTAGGCATGAGAATAACTGCTGGGTGTTTTTAGGGGCTGCAGGAATTGGGTAAGAAGTGAATTTCAAAGCTTATCATAAGACTACTCACAATATTAGTTCCACACTGTGGTCATTTTTGCTAAATATTTTGTGGTTCTAGGGGAATGCCAAAAGGAATTTTCTGACAACCACAAAATGGCGCCAAAATCTACTCTAGATGACAAGACCACTTAAGGGTAGTAAAGATCTTCTGGGCTGTACACTTGTGGCTCTGAGGTGCCAAGTTCCTCATGACAGAAGCAAAGGGATCTCCAACACACAAAGGTTTCCTCCTATGCTCATCCTTGAGTTTTGTCCTCAGTATCTAAGCCCCAAAGAGTAACTTGAGAAGGTTCCCATCTGCCTCTTTCGTTCCCTAAGGAAAATATCAAACACACCTACAGAAACAGTTTCAAAAGGGCCATTTGTCTAACTATAGAAACTGACCACCTTAAATCAGTGGCCTTAGCCAATGGGACCATGTAGTAAACACAGCCAGTGAAGATACACATGCTTCAGAAATTGCTTTTATATCTATACCTGCTCAGTCCCCAGAGAAAACCCAACAGTAGTGAGTATTCATTTTAGATGTCCTGAAAGTGTGTAATCTCGGAGGGAGCCAGAGAAGTTTAGAAGCATTGCTCAAGACTGTATGGAGTCTAGGAAAAGTTGTTTCCTGAGTAGCATAAATGAGACACAGGTTTACCCCATTCCGGACTAAAGAATACACATTCAGGAGAGCACCTGACTCAAGATAGCTCATAGATCAGTAACAATACAATAGACAAGAAACCGAGAAGCATATTGTGGCTGTCACAAGCAGCCACCAATCAGGGTTGTTCATCAATATTGACTGTTGCTTATCTCTCTAAGTTTCTGCAATGTGACAAGTGGCCATTGGTCAAATCAAAGGAAATAACTGTAAAGGAACTTTTTGGTCCTCAGCAAGTTCCTAATGCAATCCCAAGCTGAGCCCTAATGGATCTAAGAGCACAGCCATCCCAAAATAATGAAATAAGTATTGATCAGATAATCACTTCACTACATGCTACTAAACACTAAGAGAAAATGAAGGATTCCAGTATTTCCCTGGAGGACAGGGTGTTTGCGATGGGACTCTAGCGATGATTAGATTTAAGTCAGTGCTCCCTCACCTATGACTGCCTTAAAAACTAGGGAGATGTTTTAAAGCCCCGCCCAAGCCCAGATTGTGACCAGGGTTCATTCTTAGAGATTCCAAATTCATTCATTTTAAGTAAAATCTAGCATTGGCCCTTTTTGAGAGCTCTCTGTGTAACTATTAAGGGTAGGCACAATGGAATACTGAACAAACAAAAGGGTAGACAAGGAAAACATTTTCCAAATAAAACAAAATTAATAAATAATAGAAAGCCTCAAGTGTGTACATTAAAAAAAAAAAAAAAAAGGCAAACTATTTTCCCCAGCTGGGAAGGATAATACAGAGACTAGAAGTAGTTCTCAGAAGTCCAGTTTGAGAATCTGGAATCTTCCATTCACGGGCTTATTCGATCAATAGCTACTTAGCAATTATGCATGAGATACTATGTTATGTTATTGGTTAAACAGAGGGAAATAAAACGAATGAGGTCCTGAGCTTGTGGGCATCACCATCAAGGAGAAAGAAAATCTACAAACTTTCCTGTAGTGTGTATTATTTCAAACAAGAGACAATAAAATACCCTTTGCATTTGTAAAGGATCACTCCAACTAAGATAGGGAGAAGCCAGAAACGGAAGCATGTGGATTGCCAATAAATCAATTAGGAAGCCATGGTGGGAGTCCAGTCTCATCACTGTGCATGCCTACATTAGATTGGGTGGAGTAGAGGAAAAAAAAAACCTATGGTTTGTAGAGGTACTAGAAGCAAAATACTGAGATACTGTGGTGAACTAGGTACGGAGGAATGAGGCAAAGAGAAGGGCCGAGGACATCCTCGAGGTCTCCATCCTGCTAAGCTGATGAACAGCGATGCCATCTATCCACAGAGGATGGGCACAGCAGGAGAACGTGCTTTCTGAAAGTGTGTACCAACTGAGAAAACACATTCAATTCTGGAGCCCTTGAGGTAGCCAAGAACACGTCAAATGGTTTAACGTATGTAAGCCGATCCCGTCCCTGTCTGCTGGTGCAGTGTTCAACACGCTCTTCTTAGTAGTCCTAGCATCCACTCGCTGCCTGATTTTGAAGCATCCCTGCTTGGATGATAATCTATACGAATTATGGATCTGGAGATCAGAGAAGCTTTGAGCTTGGAATATTAGTGAACTGCCTATCAAGGGCAAACTGAGAAGCCATAGGAATGCATAATGCAGCAAGGGTTGGGAAAGCTGACGCAGCAAAATGGAGCCGGAAGGGTGGTTTGTTAGCAACTCCTGTGTGTTAGGGCAACTGGAAGAAGAAGGGGAAGTGGCCGAGGTGGCATTCAAAAGCTGAGTCCTATCACCCAGAATTGGGCATGGAGCTCTCTTTGGGGATGGTTTCTGTGAGTCAATTGCAAGCATAGCTGTAAAGCAGACACTGGGTGGGTGTGGTGGTGGATGTCTTTATTCCCATTCTCTAAATGCAGAGACTGAGGCAGAGGGAAGGGAATCTCTGCAAGTTCTAGGTCACTCTGGTCAACATAGTAAGTTCTAGGCTGGCCAGAGCTACAAAGTGAGACCCAATGTAAGAGACAGAGAAAAAGAAAGACAGAGAGACAGAGACAAGACACAGAGAAAAGGAGAGAAAGACTGCACACAGGTACACTTTTTAAGCTTCAGTTTTGTCCCATTTGAAAATAAAGCACCTAAATTGTATGTTTTCTAATTTTTTTCTTGTACTCTTAAAAAAAGCCTTAAATTCTAATAAGCTGAAAGCTAACACAGAAAAAAATAAATACCACACAGGTTTGCAAATTCTGCGATAGTATGGCAGCAGAGAGAAATATAAATTACCCTATCAAGACAGTTCAGAGTAATTTTGCAAAGGTTTAACATGGCACAGGGGTGAGGAGAGTTGTCATGTTTGGGAGCAGGAAGGAAATCCACTTGAATAAAGCATACTACCCAAGGCACTGGGGAATAGAACAGGAAGGTCCTGAGAAGGTCCTTAGTTCTGTCATGAGGCGTGGACATCAACTGTCATGCTAAGCAGTTCAGAACTCATCCTGTAAAGGTGGGCCACTGTGAGTTCCTGAGGAGAGGGACATGATCAGGTCAGGATGTGAGGATGAGGACTCTCTGAAGCAATCTACAAAAATGGACTAGAGAGATGAAAGCCAGTGGCAGGAGGCCCAGGTGGACGGTACGCTGCAGTCATCAAGATGAGGGATGCTGCTCAGAGCAGATGAGGATACTGATAGTGAGAAAAACAAGGAGGGATGGGTACCAGAGACTCTGGAAGGGTGATGGGTACCGGAGCCTCAGAGAAGGGTGACTTAGGCAGCTTGATGACTGAGTCGTGAGGAGTCGTCGTGAGGAATGAAGCTGTTGTGGAGAATGGCACTTAGCCTTCTAGCACCAGTGACCACAGCGGGGAGGGGTGTGATGGGATGAGTAACAGAGGGACGGTGCACACAGAAGTGGCTGCTTTGCACCTTCAACCTGAAACACTAACTACTGTGCTTTGAATATTGTCAGAGTACCAGAATTCATGAAGCTTAATCCCAAAGTCACAAAGCTTAATCCTCTCCAAAATAGAGCCAAGAGGTGGGGCACTTAGGTAGCCACAGAGATCATCTACACTGGAAGGAACTAGCTAGATTCTTTTGTAGCCTTCCCCCTCTGCCAGATACAGCTTTCATCGTGTCATCTTAGAAGCAGAGGTTGGTCCTCTCACCAGATGATGAACCTACAATCTTGATCTTCCTAGTCTCTGTAGCTGAAAGCAATACATCTCTACCGTCTATAAATGATGCAATCTCTGGTATGTTGTCTTAGCAGCAGAAGCATGCTCAGAGAGCGATCAAGAGTACTGCCTCGCAAACGGTGAGGTTAACATAACATGAGAATTAACCCTACCCTATACATTCCTCGTCTTGAGTTTCCACTGACTGTGTCGCTTTTTACACATCTTCCAATTTAACTCTAGCTCAACGCTGTCCCTATTCTTCTGTAGTTATCCTTTCGGTTAGGGCTTCTGTAATTTTGCAAAAACCGAAGCCGCTGCTTGCGTTTCTATGCTTAATAAACAAAAGCTTACTGAAGACATTACAGCCAAAAAAACACAAGAGACTACTTTACGATGGAGCCAACTAACATTTCACAGACAACTGTGTTAGAGTTGCCTTTTCAGCAAAAATGCTAAAAATTATATTGAATATTGAGCTAAACAATATATGAAAAGATATATATGTACATACACACATGCACACACACACATATATGAAAGGATATATATGTACATACACACATGCACACACACATTTTATATATATATATATATATATATATATATATTTAAAATGTATTTTAAAAGAAGCAAACTAATGCCTCTGATTACAGGCTTGTGATCCTGGAGGCAAATCCTAGCCTAGATACTCTTGGTTACATAGCAAGACTATCTCAGAACTTAAAACAATGAATAAATAAATAAGACTAAAAGAAGAAAAGCAAAGTATAATCAAATGCTGTTATTCTTAGTTGAGTACAAACTGTTTTGGCTGCTTTTTGCTTTCGAAGTATTTATACTGGTTACACTAGTATATTTCACATATCTATTTCACATATATATATTTCACATATATTTCACATATATATATTTCACATATTATTAAGTTGAAGCAGAGTTTTCCCATCTAACACATTTAAAATGTGTTATAAATTCAAGAACAAAAATTCCCATAATTTCTCCCAGAATCTCTAAATATTATAACATAAATGATGTACCATTAGGCCATCAGCAGTCATAGAGAAAAAAAAGCAACCATTTATTTTCTCTCTTCCTATCTAAGAAAAAATAAGCCAAATAGACTTTCAATTTGGTTCCCATCACAAGAGACACTTCTTTCCCTGAGATCACTAAGTGTGTCTAGATAAATGTTAAAGATAACATCGTACCCCTCGAAATGTCAAGAATCTTCTCATCATTTTCGCACACATCTCGAAAATGCATCTCAGGCTTGACCCTCTTTCTTAAGTGACACAGGATCACCACCAGGGACCTTTCCTACTTCCCTGCTACTGTGTGGGCTGCCTGATGGGCCAGCATGGGCTGTCCAGTTCCTGCTCTCTAGGCCGAACCAGAAGCCTATATTTCAACTCTCCTCTCACGATGGACTGGGTAAGCCAAGTAAAGCTGTTAGTGGCCATTCATAAGTTAAGAGCAGCGCTGCACTCTGGAGGACACGCAAGGTCAACAGCAGAAGCCTGAAGGCTAGCTGAGTCATGGTTGCCAGAGCCAGAGAGTGAGAGCGAGAGCAAGAGTGTGAGAGAGCGAGAGAGCGAGAACGAGAAGGGCTGTCCTATCCCAGAAGCACTGGGCATCCATCCACACCCCGTGTGCCATTCATTCCACACCCTAAACTGCAGCAAGCCCTCTCCATGTTTTCCTTCATTTTATCCTCATGAACGTCCCCACAAGCTTCCATTTCTGTCACTGTATTAAAGTCCAGCCGGCTCTGATTAGGGTCAGTGGGTCACACATAAAAGGAAGACATGGGACTGGGAGGCAGCCTCCTTAGGGCAGAGGACTTGAGTGGGAGAGAATTGAACAGGGAGTGGAAAACAACTAAAATTCACTGTGTGGATTTGTGATACTGTCTAAGAAAAATAAAGGGGGTGGGTGGAAGCAACCTAAGGCGTAGCTGAAGGCATGAATTTTGCTCCCAAACCTGATATAAACGCCTACATAAAACCGTCCTGGTGAGTATAGTATTTGCCGTAAAGTACTCCTGACAATGGCCACAGTGATAACTACCCTGTCATTACCATCACCACGGTGTCTACACATGCAGACACCAGGCAAGGCCCTGACAAAGCAATACCAAAGAGCCATCAGAGGAAGGGGCTCCACCCAAAGTCACCCAGCCAACAAATGCTAGAAATTCCATCAGAGGACTTGGCTAGCTCCAGACCTTAGCTTGCTCCCCACCGACAAATGAGAAAGTGTGATCAGGGAAATGTAGGGACCTCATTATCTTTGATTTCTTTTTTCTTCCTTCGAGAATTCATTGTTGGAGTTCAGGTATCATTCTCATGCTATCAGAATAACAGTAAGAATGCAGGTGACAATGATAACATTCCTTTACTGTCCATGGTCAATTGGGGTTCTCTTCAAGTGATAGGTGGTATTAAGGGTATGGAGAGCCTAGTATTTGTGGTGAGGGTGGGTAGGGAAAGAATTTAGTTGGTAAAGTGTTGGTTTTACAAGCATTGAGAACCTGCACAATATCCAGAAACCATAAAAAAAAAGCCTGGTGTCATACAGTTTGCTTGCCCTGGCAAAGAGGAGGTAGAAACGGGTGGATTCCTGGTGCTCGTTGTCTAGTCAGCCTAACCCACTTGTAGGGGAGTCTCAGGAGAGAGCCCCCATTCTTCCCCCAAATAAAAATTGGTGGTATCTAAGAAACAACATCTAGGTTGCCTTTGATCTATGCACACACCCTCACACACATACACAGGCGTGCACACGCGAGTGCGCGCGCACGCGCGCGCGCGCACACACACATACACAGACACAAATATAGTATGCTGAACAAACATGGAGACAGGAAAGCAGGATCTGGGGTGGTTGGCTGAAAGAGCAAAGGAATAGGCCTAACTGTTCCTGGGGCTTAACCCTTTCCTCTCTTGGCACAGAGAAGGCTTACAGAAGGCTTGCTGGCAGGCTGGGTTTCTGTTTCAAAGCAGGCAAAAGTGTACTGCAAACTGAAAACATTTTCTCCTCCAAAATGGGTAGAAGAGGGTGACATTTAAGATAATCCACAATCTGGACCCAAACTCCCTCTCCAAGCTCCTCACAGATTTCTCCCGGGGGATCCTCTGCTGCTCACCCGCAGCCTCTTAAATACATAATGCACATCTTGGCTTCTCTGTCACAGGTTGCAAACTGGTGGCCCAACTGCCAAGCCTAGCCTGCAGACGTGTTTTGTTTAATCTCTGTGTTTGGTGTGTTGTGTTTTTCTTCTTTCTTTCTTTCTTTCTTTCTTTCTTTCTTTCTTTCTTTCTTTCTTTTCAATGAGCCAACATTTAAAAAAAATCTAGAAATTCACATAATTCATATTGTGGCATTTCCTGAAAAATCTCACAATCTGGCAACGGAAGGCTTCATTCTCACAAGACAAGAGCTATTCCTACGGGGTGTCTCCTTTTGGATGAAGTGCCTGCCCTTTGCGTAGTCTTCCCAACTTCCCCCGTGTCTCTGACTCTCAGGCTCCTGTCAACTTCATGTATCAAACTCACTGCACTGTTTTTCTTATAGTAAAGTAGTCTCATCTCCCACGTTTCCTTCCAACACGGGCAAAGTTGAGCCAAGAGGAGCTGCATGCTGTGAAGGATACTGAAGGTTGCTTACCTTTGCAGAGGTAAAAATGTAACCTGGAACAGCCCACCATTTCCACAATCACCACTGTCATTTGCTGACATCATGGCTGTTTGTGAATTTAGGGTGTCTTCTCTTGATCCTTCCTTGCCCATCTCTCATTCACCAAAAATCCCATTTCTGTCCTTGTCACACCCATGTCTTTTTCCAGAGTTTATAGAACTTAGTTATAGCTCTTTTTTTTTTCTCAGTAATTTTTAAATTCACTTTAGATATCGATCACAGCCCCATCCCTCCTCTCCTCCCAGCCCTCCCATTTTCATTCCCTTCCCCAATTACCCTTTCTCCTCCTGAGAGAAAGAGACCCCACCTTTAGTACCACCCCACCCTGGTTCATCTAGTCCCAGCAGGACTAGGCATATAGCATTAGTACTTATATAAATGTCGATACCTCTTTGTGGGTGATATATTCTTATCAAAACCTTTGATCACTTGAACAGTCTAGGTGATGACCTGTGTCTAGAGGTCAGGGATGTCTGGTGAGAAACTATCCACCGGTAAGTACACTTGACATTGATGGAGAGCAAGGGGAGATCTCATTCCTGCATCAATTATTTACTCATGGATGGTGCAACACCAGACAGCGTAGTAGATGAAGCTATCCTGAGAAGCAGGGACAGGACTTTGGCCTTCACAGCATTTGCAAGCAAATATGCAAAATACATAGTATCGTTTAATTTAACTGGGAAAGTGACAACTTCTCAGTGTTTGCTCCTCTGGGTAACTGGCTTTGAATCCGACATTTCGGTGTGTATCAATGTCCGTGGGTGCGTGGTGGAGAACCCCAGGGCACACTGGACTGATGTAGGGTCACCCTAGTGGGGGCTTCTAAGTACTGGAAACAGCTGCATGCTACATGAAAGGGCAGGCTGGAGGCATTAGTGATAACATGCTACCATTCTTTGAGATTCCAATAAGCCATGGACCATTACAGTACAACCTGACAAAGGTGGTAATTCTCTCCTTACCCCTCTTGGCTTTTCTGCATGACCCTGAGTACCATGTGTTATCTCTACATCGTAAGCTTCAACTACATATAAAAGCCCTCTGTTGGTCTGAGACAGCCTCATCTCTTACAGTCCTTTCTAGGACATAGTCACTTGGATACATGAGGGGCTGGATTTGGAGGATTTGGAAAGAAAACAGGACGGAATCAATGAGGTACACATTAAAAACAAAGATACATGCAAATCGGCACAGTGATGTGTGTGTGTGTGTGTGTGTGTGTGTGTGTGTGTAGACATTAACCACTGGAATTTCTGTAAGGTCCATGTCCTAAGTTCCTTATTAATTTCTAACATGTCAGATATGAAGGGTTAAATTCTGAAGTTTTCACAGATAAATAACAACTTGCTCCTTTGATTAAAAAAAAAAAAAGTCCTCAATGGTTTCCTTGGAACAGTCATTTAAAAACCACATTTTGACCTCATATTGTGAGTGCCATTTTCCACAATCAGTATGTTCTTATGGGAAACAAGGTTCCACGTACACGTTGGCTTTAATCAGAACCCCAAAGAATTTTCACCAGAAAGCAAGCGCTCTCTAGAATCTCAGATATGTAGAAAAGAAACAGAACTGTGTACACATGGAGCATCTTTGGCAACTAACATAAGCACTGAACTCAATCATCTCTAATGGGAAATATGGTTACTTATTCCTAAGAATAGCAAGTCCTACCACATATAGAGTAAAATGCTGATATAATAATAATAAAAAATATAAAGAAGTAAGATAGAGTGGCCTTAAAAGTTGACAAATGTAACATTTCTTTTTTTTTTTTATCATTTCATGTGTATGGGTGTTTTGCCTACATGTATGTCTGTGCATCAGCAGAGGGTGTTGGAACCCCAGAAACTCAAGTGACAGATGTTTTTGAGTTGTCATATGGATTCTGGGAACCCAACTCATGTCCTTTGAAGAGCAGCCAGTGCTCTTAACCACTTAGCCACTCTCCAGCCCCGATCGAGGAAACATTTCTTAAAGTTTATACATGAGCAGAAATCTTCCTTTGTCACTGTTCTCCAGAATGTGACAAGCTTCTTAATTTCTACAGGGCTAAGTTGCTGCTTATCTATTATTTATTAAGCACCCAGGTGATGTCAATCATTTTCCAACTTGGCACATCAAATTAATCACAAAGGTTTCAGGACTTTTTCTCTATGATATCACATATGGATATGTTTTTAAAGGGTGAAGGAACATCAGCATGCTTCTCCTAGGCGCATCATTTGAGGGGATGGGAGTGGAAGTAGAGGAGCCATCTTACTCTGCCATACTTAACTCTATCAAAACAAACCTGCTCTGAAGGAATTGGTCAATTTTCTATTTTTTTCCCTGCTTGGCAATACAACTGCGCATGACCACATGCAGTCTCCTCCTTAACTACTGACACTATAATTTTCCAATAACAGATTTATCCAAGAATCTATAAACAGCTGAGTTCCACTCGCCTTTACCTTTCTTCCCAAAATTGTATAAGAAGTGAGTGACAGACACACAGCACATGTATTTGTAATTACAACTGAAAAACAAATTCTCAAACAGCTGTGGCAACAGAAGAGATTAGAATCTGATAACGGCTTAGAATAATGAAGAGAGGGATTGGAGTAAGGGTTCTGCTACAGGGCTGATGAGACTCAGGAAGCAAGCCTGTTCTTCCAAATCCTTAATCCGCATTACTCCCAAACACTAAATTACAGCCCATGTATTCTAGGAACTAGAAACATGGATGTTGGTCAAATGCTGTGTTTGGAATTTAAACACTATTTATGTAAAATATTTGAGGATATTATTTAAATTTTTTCCATGAAACATGTTATAAAGTAAAAGTTAAGTACATATATCTAAATAGCCTGATAATGAACATTACTCATTTTAAGGATATTATATCTCTGTAAAAGTAGGGGGGTTCATATTACAAATACTTTCAATCTACCATTCAGGAACAGAAAACAGCCTTTAAGATTTGTACAGATGATCACTCAGGCATCTGATTACTGTGGAGTCATCTTTTGAAGTTGACAGCACGCTTCAGTGACTAAGCGTCAAAACAGCAGAATCATTGGGACAGCAAGGAAACTGTCATTTGTCACTGTGCTATTTTATAAGCCACTTGGCTACTCTTTTGAAAGTTTTACAATCTAGTAACCTCTGAAGTAGCAGTGTACTTATTTAAGCAAATTAATTACACACAATGAATCTTACTTTTATTACGTTGGATCAATTGTGTTTTACGATTGAGATATGTCAATTAAACATATCTTGTTTGTACTTGATTTTATTTTAATTTTTAGGTTCTGTCTTTTATTTAACATTGACCATATGAAATGGATAGAGGCATGACCACAACTGACCACTTTAATTTTATAAAGATATTTCTTATGCCAAAATGGAAGCTCCCCATGACACACTTTTTCTTTTGAGTTCTCATGCCCACACTGAACACACAGCACTTTCATGTTTTTAAGCCATGACCAAAACATGTAACATGCTCCTTCGTTTAGTACATGAATAGAAAAAACAGTTAACCTTCCTTTATCTGATATTTTCATTTCTCTAAGTCACTAGTTTTTTTTTCCCACACTGAGGTGCTATCACCATTAACAAGAGGAAAGCCTGCAAGATGTCACCAGAGTCTGCAGGGACCCCAGAGACTGCATCTTGCAGGTAGAACACCTGAACGACTGTGGACCCCACAGACTCCAGGGCATTGGTTATCTGCAACAAATGAAAAGGCATTCTATAAAAACTTTGACGCCCTAGTATTTTTGATCTTGGATTTGAAACATTGTATCTATTTCTGCCCCAAATGTATATTTAGTCTGACAATTCCACCTACAGTTTTGATCTAGAAAGGGAATCAACTTACTGTTTAAAGGAAATAAAACCATGGCCAGCCAGTCTAGTGCTCTTGATGAATCTATTGTGCAATAGCTACTGGGATCACAGATATTTTTTTTTGGGGGGGGATGTGTAAACCTTCATCAAAAAGCGTCAGCTGAGCCATAGAGCTTCCTCTGCTTTGGGGCTATTCTTTTAAAAATCATAATGAGAACTTAAAAACTATCTAATGGTCTTGCAAAAAAGAAAGTAGCCATATATATAAACAACTGTTAGTCTTAAAGGAACCAGGGCCTCATATACAAAGACTAAGCCACTTCCTTTGGAAAATAAAAAACGTCATTATGCACATTATTAATTTGCATTGACTCCTAAAGCAAATTATTATGTTCTACACTTAAATTTAAATAGTAAAAATATCTTAGAACATGCACTTTAAAAGAAGATAAAATAATAATAAGATTCCCCAAAGGCTCATTATTAATAACATTTTTTTCAAGATAGGGAAATATCTGTACTTTCCCTTTTTCAACATTTAAAAATTTCCAAAGAAACCATATAGCCTTTTCACAACCTAAATGCTAATTAAACAATCTACAAACCTGACATATTTAAATTAAAAGTGATACATTAATGATTTAAAGAGTATACATTAATCTTGGCATATAGTTAAATATAAAATTCACCAAATGTGATATGTCAAAAGACCTACCTGAAGTAAAATACTATTTTTAAATGAAACTTCCCTCAGATGTTATAAAGAAAATTAGTGAAATCGGAAAAAAAAAGACTCAGTCCTTTCCTAGGAAGTACAATTGGCCAATATATCGCACATCTGCAGGCTAGAGTTGAATTATTTTATTTGAAACAGCAGACTGTATTTAAAACTTAAGGGGAAAGACATTAGACTTCCATTATGGTTTCAGAACTGAAGGCTGACCCAACTTGATAGTATCATATATGAATGAAGATTTATAATAACATTATTGAAATTATCTTAACTTTAAATACCAAAATTTGATATTCTTTGAAATGTAACCTTCATTTTACAAATACATTCATGGTCTGTGTCTTCAAATTAATGATGTAACATCATTCTTCTTTCACATACATAGTAACTTCTTGATCATCTGTGTAGGTTGCATATCTGCATAGCGTAATGATATTTTCCAAATGTCTAAACATAAAATGTGATGTACACTAACTAAAGTATTCTCATGATTTTTTTTTTTAGACTGCCAGACATATTGGGTAATATTTGGTTTTAGGCTGACTTAAGTCAGATTTGAGTTTCTGTGTATTTTGATCACTAATAATTCCTAAATTATGGACTTATTATTCACATAAAGGAAAATCGTGTTTCCTAAGTAATGGAAAAATGTAACCCATAAAAACCATATGCATAAATTGTTTAAATTATTATAGCTTAGTTCACTTTTAATCACATAATATTTTAATTTTCATAGGTCTTCTTTATTTGAAACTATATTTTAAATAAAATTATGATTTTAAATCTATAATTTAAAAAATAAATTTAATTTTTAAAATTACATTTTACTGTCCTTACTTAAATGACTTGTACTTAAAGTTATTACTGTCTTTAAGTTAGAATACCAAAAATTCTATATATCTACTACCTTACAAATTAAAACATAACCAAAAATTCAACCAGGCTAAAAACACAAAATAGAAAACATTTTAAAATCATTTTATGATTTAATACTGATTCAAAGTCCCTGCCACAATAAAAGTTTTTAAATTGGTAATTATGAAAAAAAATATTTTCAAGTCAAATTACATGAGTATAGTATATAAAAATATTTGTGACAGAGATTTGTCATTGAGAGATTATACATATTAGGACAAAGGCAATGGTTAAGGAAGACCTTTGATTTCCTTGATTTTTTTTTAAGACACAGAAAACATGATAGGAAAATCTATTCATACCTGAGAAGAGTGTCTTACCTTTGAGAAACAATTTTGATTTTCGTCTAAATTAAAATTCATTGTAATTGTCAGTCTGCTCCCTCAGGGCAGGGAAACATGTCAAAGGCTAAGTTAAAACAGACATTCCAGCTTACACCACTGTGAGGGTGGACACATCTGCTCTGTTCTGATCGTTGAGAGTAACATCTGGGCAGATCTCTGTAGGTCTCACCCTTTTCTGAACTCCAACTCATTGAGAGTTTCATAGAACAACACACATACTCTCTTTTTCCTAGGACAGCATGGTTTTTCACAAGACCTTAAGGATGATTTGGGATTGTTTAGAGTGCTAGCTAGCAAGATGCGGGTAACGTTTTCTGTTATTTGAGCTATGTCCAGTTATTCTCCTGTTAATATTGATACTATTGTGGGACTCCAAATATCCCTCTGAGAAGTATTGGGTGTCTTTAATATAAGACAAAACATGGTTATTTTTACAGGAATCTTTCGTCCTTTGTATTAGGAGTCATTTATCTATTTTTACAACATTAAATTTTTGTTATCTGCCACATTTTAACCTACATTTGTATAATATTAATAATCACAAAAATACTAAAAATCTCCATCTGAAATACTGATTTCATTTTTGCTTGTCTGTATAAAAATATCATAATACCATTGGAAGTTTTTGTTTTTGTTCCTATGAGGAAAAAGTTAAAAATCTTCTTTTTCAAGATGGCTTTAGCTAGAAATGATTGGAAATTCTAAAAATAACAAAATGTATTAGCTATGTCTCCTGCAGATTTTTTGGTGATTATTTTAAATAGAGGAAGGCCCAATGCCGGCGCTTTTATACTCTCTTGCCAAGTTTCCCCACCTACATGTAGATAAATTCCAAATTCCTTAATTAAAAATATGAGCAGAGATGTTACACACTAAAAGACCATCTGCTAGACGGAAAACAAACAATACATGTACTTTTCAATAGCTTCACTCTTATAATGACCAAAATAAACATTTTCCAGTATTAATCTAATGCATGGGCTTCATGTAAACGTATCAAAAATACTCTATACATTTCTCATTCTGAGTTAAAAGTCAAATAATCACATCATTTTACCCTCTGTTTAACATACCTTCCAGTGTGCAGTCCACATGCATTAACTCTCTTAGGATACCATCCCAGAACAGGAGTCAAATGCTGGGCACAACAGAGATGCTGGAGTCAGTCCTGAATGAAGACCTCTTCTTTGGGAGCTCGTGGTTGTTCAAAAAGAAGCCTCCTCGTGCTGATAGGGGGCTAACAATTCGAATCGCAAAATATGATTTGAGCTTAGCTGAAGATGAAATAGCTTATTTTACTTAAAAAAAAAGAAAGCTTTCCTCTCTTTTGTGCAGGACAGGGTGGGGGGTAGAGGCAATAAATTTGTATAATTCTACTATCAGAGTTGTGGTACCACAGCTGCTTCGGAGTCTGACTGTAGGAAGACAGTCATTAGCAGGCAATTTCTTCTTAAGTTTTAATAACTAAGGAAGAAATATCAGCATAATCTTAACTATTAATTGAAGAAATGACAGAATGATGGAAGTGAATTGATAAAGAACCCTATCGCCAAATATAAGTGACCTTTGTCAGTTACCTCTTAATGATCTTATTAAATTATTCAAGTTTTTGAACGTTGAGTTTTTACTTAAGTCTCTATATGGAGACTTGACTTTATGCTTGGCCCCACATTTACAGAAAGCACACCTATACCAAGGGCTGTTGAGACACTGCCTTTCCTCTGTGATACAATGGCTTGTTCACAGGATTCAGAATTCTTGATTTAGTCTCAGAAAGCAGGGTTCTAATTTTCATGCATGGTTCTAAAATGCAAATACTTTAAAGTTAAAAAAATTGTATATTAATGTCCATATTTACTTACCTAATTTACTGTTCTTTATGTTGCTTTCCTTGTGGACCCCAGCCCTGACTTTGGAAAGCATTAGACCCATAACTCTTTATAAAAGGTGTTCAGATTCTCTCTTTCACCCCCTCTCCCCTTTTCTTCCTTCCTTCCTTCTCCCTCCCTCCCTTCATTCCTTTTTCTCCTTTTGGGTTCAAGGCAGAGAGACACAGTAATCCCACTTATAAAATAGCTGGTTATTACTAAATAATATGATCATGTTATGATACCCTAGAGACATCATCCTCTCCCCTCTCCAAATACTTAATACCCTGCAATGTTTGCAAATCTGTCAACCAATAGTATTCCACAATGGCTTCTATATGTAGGTGTGATTATGGGCACTATGACTTATTGAATCATTTAATTTGCAAAAGGTATCTGCTTTTTCCTCGCTTAAGTATGAGCTAACAGACTGCTACAAATGTCAGGAAAATGCTAAAAAGGAAAAAAAAAAGAAAAAAGAAAAGAAGAGGAAAAAACCCTTATCTCCATGAGCTGTGATCAACTTTCAGATTTATAAAGAGAATTTGCTGGTATGTTACACATAGCTTCCCATATTTCTAGATTTATAACTATCTATTATCTGAAAGTCGTGGAAGTCAGTTAAGACTGCCACCTATCACAGATCTGTCGCCACTCTCATCTTTAAGAGTTCAAGAAACTATCAAGAGGATATCATCATCAGCATCATCTTCAGCATCATCCTATTATTACTTTCAGCTATCTGCTCATCTGACTTATCAGGATGTTGCTTGATGCTGACAGTAATTTACAAGTGACTTAAGTAGAAAGACACAGGCCTGAGTAGATCATCATTAACAAATCCACTGTGCCTGAGCTGACTATACAAATCACCTCAGTTATTCAAGCAAACTATAAAACATGTTATCCCAATGTCGTCACATGAATGGCTTCTATGCTGGCTGAGATGGCTAAAACACCTACTCATATTTGAACACGCTTCTGCATTTTCATACTTTATACTGGAATGGTTGTCTAACACAACACTTTCAACATGGTATTTCACGTGCTTTCTTTTAAAAGCTTCAACTGTCAACTGAGTGCTTTAAGTTGGAAAAACAACCAATCCAATGCCAATAATCTATCCTTATCCAGAAGCTTAAAATAAAGCAAGAGGCGTAACTCCTACGGGGACCCAAAGAACAATGCCACCATGAGATCGTCTTGTGTATCATACACAGCTGTATCTTTTCTTTTGAAACCTTTTTACATCACAGGTACAGCAAAATACTTTTCTAGATTAACCTTTTAAACTTCCAACGGTCTCACTGAGCCTTCAAGGGTATACCACAATCCATGCTGCAATACAGACCAAAGCCTACGGGAATTTTAATCTATATTTCTGAATAACCTGACCCAGCTGAAGCAGGCCTGATATAGATAAGAAACCTATGCAAACATCACGGTGGAGTGATAAAATTCAGCCTATCAGACAGGAGAGTATTTCTCAGTTCCTGCAATAAAATCCTAATATGTGCGCATTTCTAATTCCAAGAAAGCTCAGAAATATTCAACTGGGATGCTGATGTAAACAAAAAGAAAACAAGGAAATAAAAAGAAGGAATGATCTAAAGGAGTAAGGATTACCACCCAAGACTCCAACGTCATAAACTCCTTTGATATAGAAGAGTATACACTCTGATGCATACTATATTGGGAGAAAAAGGGAGACTTCTGCTGAAAATGAATTGATTGTTTCCTCATGCATTATGTGTTTCTTAAAAAAACCAACAAAAAAACAAAACAAAAACAAAAACAAAACAACAACAACAAAAAACTCAAATGAGGTCCCCACAACTGAGAGATTTTCATTCTGAAAAGTGCAATGTCGAAACTTCCAGGAACCCTCACACTTGTTTGGAAACAAATGACTTTTCAGGACAGGGAAGTCTCGCTATCAATCACCAGCAGGTTAATTCTACATAATAAGGCAGGTTTGGATGCAAACTGATCCATTGTGGAATACTGTATCTAAAATTGATTACAACAGCACTCAAAATGAATGCAGCCCTCTAAACCGCTTCTTTGCTCTGAAACATTAATCTCAATTAGAAGGAGTGCTTCATAATGGTAATGCTTGGTATTAAAAAAAAGTATAAAATAAATCAGGTTTTATAAGACACAACAATTAATCAGCTTTCAGTCTAAGTCATTTGTTCTACCTTTTTTTTGAGACCCAAAATTTCCATTAGGACTCTTAAAACAGCTGGTATCTCCAAAATTAGGTTTTAAGTGTGTTCTAAAAGAAGCTTACAAGAAATCATTTCTCAAACTTGGTTGCTGTAAACTTTGAAAAGGTGCTGTTATCAGTGTGCCACCTCTTCAGGACAAGGCTTCCTTCTGCAAGTGTGAGTTAGATTCTTCTCTGGACTGTCACCTCCTACTTTATAAAGCGAAGAGGAACACAGACTTCAACTGAAAGCCCAGAGGAGCTATAACCAATTGCAGATTACAATCAAAGTCAACTTGCAACTCGTAATATTCTCTATCTATGTAAGAAAAAGCATCTCTCAGAGTTGAAACGGACATCTGACTTTCAAAGGCAATCCTGAGTGGAGGAGCTGTGTGTAAGACAACCTGCTTAATAGTTCTCCCCAGCCAAGCTTCAACAAAGGGGCAGGCAATTCAAACTGTTTCTGAGTCCCTGCTTCATGCACAAATAGTACCTCCGTGACATTCTCCTACCACCCAGGAATCCAAATGCTAAGGACTGAAATAAAGTTTAGTACAGAGGCAGTATACATAGATTAAAATAGCCACTCTTTATAACCTAAGTAAGTTGGCTGGGTGGACCCCTCCTACAGGGTACGGTCACAGTCTGGATTTATTCCTAGACTCTTCGTTGCAGGTAAGATAAACCTCAGTATTCCCAAATGCACTTTTCCACAGCAGTTGTAAAAAAAAAAGCCCCATGATTTTCGTGCATGCAGCCCATCACTGATTTAGTGTTTCTGACAGATAGCTCCACTCACAGTGGTAGCTACTTTACTCCCCCAGTCTCTTACTGACTTGACTCTTTACAAAGGCAAGCATTACTCTTAGTTCTCAGAAGCAAAGCTAAGAAAGATTAGCTTCGACTAGACTAGCTAACCGGATCATTATTGTCTAGCCCTGTCTCCTTTTCAAAGAAATGTAAAAACTTTTGCTTTATTTGGAAGCTTAGTTTCTATTCAAAGGTAAGTGTCCTTATCTTCCTTTGTCTTCACCCTAATAAAGCAGGTTCCTTTCCTCAACCCAAAAGACTCCTACAAGACCAGAGTAAGAAAAGCCTCCACACTATGCCCTTTCATTTGTTTCTAGAAAATACAGCTGCACAAAACAATTCCATTTAGAAAAGTAACCAGCCACACGTCGTATACTATAATCTGTTTTTTAAAAATAGTGAAGCATTGTTCATTAGTTAATATTTTTTGATGCTGAATTGCTAATTCTAATGTTATTGACATAGGAGTCTCATTATTTTCCAAATACATAAATGCTAGCATAGTTCCCGTCAAACTACAAATTTCCCCCAAATCGGCTCAGTATATATAAGATGCAACACTGTCTTATTCAAAAGAATTACTTTCCATAACAATATATATTATTTTAAAGTTCTATATTTCCTACAATGAGAGTGGTACTTTTTAAAGGGAAGAATATTAAAATTCCTGCAACAGGAAGAGAGATGCTCATAGTTCTAAATACACACCAGAATAACTAATGTCATTATAAACCCCAAAGCTTTGAAGAATTTAAGAATAATTTGTGAATGCCATGACATTTTAAAGTGGGATTAGCAAGTCTTATTACCGAACTAACCTCTTACTCTTACATAAAGAATTAAATATTTGCTCTGAATTTAGAATCAAAAATCGAAACTTTCCAGGCTCCTCAAGAACTTCACATATTAAAAAATCCAAGCCAGGAGTTTTGGGTCCTAAAAGTGTACACTGCAGCATACAAGATAAGATTACTGTGAGCTATGTATAAAATAGGTTTTAACATTACAATTTATTAAAAATATTGTGATTATACAGCTATTCCAAATTCTAAAGTCTGTCTCTAATTCTAGAAAGGCTACAAATATTTCTTTCAAGCAGGTTTGGGGTCTTTTAAAGACAGAAGAAATCAAATCAATTGTTAGGCTGTATACTACTTTAAGGTGGTCCTTTTTTTTTAAGGTTTCTAAATGTGCCAGTTTTGTTTGCTTTCTTTTTTTTTCTTTCTTTTCTTCTCATTTCTTTTCATCTGACAACGGAAGAGCAAGGTAATGGCTCCACATATTGCTATTTCAAGTAAAAAGACCAACCAGTGGATTCTGCCAGACTCTACAAATGTTTGATAAATACATTGCCAGAAGATAAGAAGTAAAGGGTATTGTTAAGGGAGAGCTCCAGTCTCCGGTAGCCCAGCTGCCTGGAGTCCTGGAAAAAGTGCCAGGCTAGTTCAGTTCATTTCCAATACATCTACTCCAAAGTCCTTAGAACTTTTCTCTAGCTAAGAATCATAAGGACCTCAGAAAACGATTGCAATCGCTCTATTATTACCCGATAGAATTGCTTACTGTCCTTCTCCATAAAAATAATTAACAAGTTAACCTCTATTGCTGACTTACAGGAGAGGCAGCAGGAATGGAATCTGAACTGCATTTAGTAAGGGGCTCAGCAAAGATCAGGCATCATTGGCCCCAACCTCAAATATCTGAAGCCCCTCTCATCAGCTATAAAACGTGATAGTGACCTGAAGCGAGCAGCAGGCTCATCCATCTGTATTTTTTTTTATGCCCTGGTTAGGGTATGTTTTGTTTGCTTTCAGTCCCATCCAGAGTTTCCAGATCAAGTTTCAGCCGAGATCACCACTTCTCTCAGCATCCTCAGCCCTAGTTCTTTCACTCCTGGCAACTTAGCAGTCTGGCAGTTGGTGAAGACTCCTTTCCACACCCCAGGCAAAGGCTGACATCCCAAGGCTTCCAGCTCTCCCGGAAGTCCCACTGGAGCCCTCCAGATACCTTCCCAGAGAACCAGAGGTTGTGTCCCTAACTGGGTAGCACCCCCAAAGAGAGAGCGAGGTCATCTGCACTCCTTGCCCCCACGGGCTCCCGGGAACCACCTCGGGGAACCCAGAGAGTCCAGAGTCCCAGAAACCCTGCCCCGCTGCCAGGTGGGAGGCACCGCCAAAGTTCCCACCTGAGCCTACAGCCAGGGGTGGCAGACGCGAGGGAGGGGCGGGGACCCGAGGCCGGAACCGGGACTCCAGAGCTCCGGAGAGTCTGTGAGCTGGGATGCTCCGCCGCCTGTAGGGCTGGCCAACTCTCAGCCGCCCCTCGGAGCAGTGCCTGGGAAAGGGAACCGCGCTTCCCCGCTCGCTCGCTCGCTCGTTCGCTCGCTCGTTCGCTCTCCGCCCGCCCGCCCGAGGCCCGGGCGCTAGGACCCCAGAAAGGAAGGAGGGCGCACGGCGCCGCACTTACCGCGCTCTGCTCGCCCGCGCCGCCCGCTCGCCCGCTCGCTCCCCGGCCACCGCCGCCGGGTCCGCCCCTGCGCTCGCCTGGCCAAATTCAAAGGCGCCGGGCGCGGGGGAGGGGGCCGTGATGGGGAGGGGAGGGAGGGGGAGATGCAAGTGTTACAACTTCCTCCGCTGCCCACAGCCCGGCGGCCCGGGGACGCGGCGAGGGGAGGGAAGCGCGCGGGCGCCAATGAGTTCACTTTCTTTTTCTCCCCCGCGCGCTCCCCCTCGCGCTTCCCGCCCGGCCCCTCCAACCTCCTCCGGCCAGAATCCCGGTTTCTCGGTCCGGGCAGTGAGAGGATGGAGGGGGCGAGGGAGGAAGGAGAGAAGGAAAAGGTGCGCAGGCGAGCAGGGCGCTGTGCCAGGGAGCAGCATCCAGGACCGTAATTGTGGGCAAGGGCGGGGGACGTTCTGGGCGAGTGTGCCCGAGGCCAGGCGCGTACACGTGTGTGTGTGTGTGTGTGTGTGTGTGTGTGTGTGTGTGTGTGTGTGTGTGCGTGTGCGTGTAAGAGAGAAGAGCGGAGCCTACCATGCGCTTCCCTGGTGCGGATCGCGGGAGAGCCCAATCACAGGGCGAGCTGGACCTGGCTGTGATCATTTATAATCCTTGACTCCTCCGCTCCGCCACTTGTCAAGATGACAGGTACTTTATTTCTTCTTCTTTATTCAAAAAATGAGATTCCCGGTTTTCTGCCTTTTTTCGCTGTCAAATGGGATTTGCCGGACTGAACCACGTCCACACCACCGCCCCTCCCTCCCATCCCTCCTCCCAGCCACGCCGGGTACGGGGAAAGCACCGAGGCTCCCATGCTGTGACCAATCAGTGTATCTACTACTCTCGCCGTGATTTAGGGGTCATCCATGAATAACACTTCATGCTGATGAATGGCTCTTGCCCGCTTTCGGCTCTGATGAGGGGTCTGCCGGCCGCTGATTGCAAACACTAATGAACTTACAGCGCCATTTGAAATTCACACGCACCAACAAAGTGAGGGGGTACGTGCGTGGGAGTCTGTCCTTTACTTTTCTGGGTGACCAGGGAAGAAAACCTGGGGGAAGGGGCGGGTAATTGCCTTGGGTTTAAGTGGAAACACTTCTCGGTGTAATCAAACCTCTAACCTTCTTAGAAAACTACTTTTCTTGATCTTCCATAGGGTAGGCATTTCGGGTCAGCTGAGTCACCCGAGGAGGTGGGAGAGCAAGACACTGCCTGGGAAGATGGATTCCTAGACAGAGGGTGTAATTAAGGATTGCCACCCCCGGTAGGCGGCCCGCCCTTGACGGAGCCTCTGAAAATGACCTGCGTCTTTCCTTCTAGAAATGTTCTCTTGTCGGGGACAAAAAGCGCCAAATGACCTTCGGACTCCAGCAGGGGAGGGCTGCACTGAACACTTAGACTTACTCCCAGGTCCCAGCTCTGTCCTGTTTAGAACAAGTGTCCGCCCCCGGATTCAAGTAGCTGGACCTCCAACCAGTACCCTCTGTCAGGGGCACTCTCAACAAACCTAAAGCCCACCACCACCAGCTCC
The DNA here is from genome assembly GCA_902729485.2 of Mus minutoides. NCBI lineage: Eukaryota > Metazoa > Chordata > Mammalia > Rodentia > Muridae > Mus > Mus minutoides. The sequence goes on along the minus strand of LR749646.1, from coordinate 2,115,516 downwards.
ATCCCAGATTTGTTTCTCCTTTCTTCCCTCAGATTATTAGCAAGCAGCACAACACCGCCCCTGCCACACTCCATTTGCAGTGGGAGCCGGAACAACTTTACCGCCCTAAGGACACTGCCACTTTGTAAGTTTCTGCCAAAACTCTACTCCAGGAAGCTCCAGCCCCAGGCCCCGCCCCCGCCCCATGCTCCCACCCTCACCCCTAGCTGCGGAAAGCCCACCCTGGGAGCCCCTTTTCACTGCCCAAAAGCTCCTGCCCTTCGAGTTTTGGAACTCCAAACTTAGGACTTTTACAGAATCGCGCTCTGGCTTCCTGCCTCCTGCCACCTCCAGGCTTCTTTCTGTCCGCAGGAGGCATTGGGTCCAACGCCCTGGAGAGAACCACTGCACCAATGAGAGTCTAGCTCCTCGAGGAGCGCCCAGGCATTCCCTGAGACCAGCCTGGAGCCGCCGGGAGCAGTGGAGAGTCCCTAGGCCTGCCCTGAACTACTACTGCCTGCCTACCAGTCTCAGTCAAGCCCTTGGGTCCCACCTCCACTGCGAATTTCAGCACAGAGGACTCCACAAATCAGTACCTAATCTGTCTTGGCTGGAATCGAAGACATTTGTATTTTTAACTGCGTTCACAGGAACAAATCTTTTAGTCAGGCAAACATAGAAAAGCCTGGACCTTTCTGATTTCTCCCCCGCCCCCCCCCAAAGTTTAGCATGGAATTGACAAAGAGTCAGGAAACTCAAATTAGTGCATCCCTGCCCAAGGGGTGAGTTCCCAAAGATGCTAAGCCGCTGAGTGCACCTCTGGGCTTTGCAAAGCCTTGGCAATGAGTGAATCTGACCCGGTTCCACCAGCATTAGTGACCCAAAGACCCACTGGCACATCTTTCCGGAATAATCTAGAGTTGCCCTAGGTTGGTACAGCCACTTTCCTGCCACATGAATTTCACACTTCAGAAAGACTAAGGTGGCAGAGTCAGATGACTTACCCCTTCCTCTCTTCATTATCATAAGAAGTACATCACTTATGAATGTATGGCCCCAGATATTACAAGAAAATCAAGTAAACTCCCATGACCACATCATAAGCAAAATCTGAGGACATTTTATAAATTACCAGACATTTTATAAATCTGCTTTCCTCTCCTCCCCTCCCTCCTCTTCCTTTCTTACTGCTCAGCTCCCCCCCACACACACACAAAAATTCGTGATTGTAACTTATAATTGTCCAAGAAGCAAAACCCCTTTCTGATATCTAGAGGACACAATAAAGACACACTATGCCAACCCCAAAGATGCCAGAACAGAGTAGTTGCGTGCAGAGAGATATAGGGAGGAGCACTGTTTACTTCAGTTCTTCCCTAAAATCCTCATTAAGGCTAACACTGCTGATAAATGAAGAAAGGAATTACAGAAGTCATACAATGGAGAAATGGTAGCAAATCTTGTAACCTGTCTCCAGGCCACTTTCCAGTTAAGTGATATTCAATGTTTTCCACTAAATATTGCTGAAACTTCATGTTAATGCATGCACTAACACACACACAGGCACACACACACAAGCACACACACACATACACACACACCTCTAGAACATATCACTGTATGCTCTCACTCTCTTTGCTTAGTGCCAGGTTTTGCTGGTGGACAAAGCATGCAGGTGTCTGGTCAGCATTTGTCAGCTTCTGCAAGGCTCGGCCTGTAAGTAAGGCAAGGCAGCCAGGGTGTGTGCATGCAGCTTCATTCCCTCTCCTTTCCTCTCCTCCCCTCCTCTCCCTCCTCTTCCTTTCTTACTGCTCTTCTCTCCCTTCTCCTCCCCACCTCCTCTCTCAGAGGTCCCATCATTTGAACCCCTTAAGAAATGTTGATGGGCAAAACCAAACCATCCAGGTTTTGTGCTCCAAGAGCATCCCTGGAAAGCAGTGAGCCTGCTTGATGTGTAACCATCCCAACTTTTGCCTTGTGGCTGCGCTGCTGTCAGGGGAGGGGAAAGATGGTGAATTGCTCTCTTTGGCAGTAATAAAACCTGGACTAGCAGAAGAAATGCAAGTCTTTGCTGCCTGTTTTGGCCTGCACTGCAAACTGCCCAGGGTGGCTGGAGACTATGTAGTCTTAGCAATGCTGATCTGGTCTATTCGTGGGCTAATGACAAGGAAGAGGCTGTATTGCATCTCCTTCCCCTAGCCTCCTCTTGTTGCCCTGTCCTTAACAAGCATTTAAAGGTGACTGGAACCTTCAGATTCCCTTTGGGGTTAGGAAGGGCACACCTGGGCTATTAGGACTGGACTAGGGAAGTAAAGGGCAGTCTCTTGACCAGATACGAAGTCAGAGCAGAGAGGCCTCAGCTCTGTGTCTTGGGCTATGTAAGGTGGCGCTTGCTCTCCACCTAGGCTGTTTTGAAGGCTGTGTGCTTTCTCTTGTCCTGAGATCCAGCCTGTAGCTAAGGGGCTGGGTGGCAGCTGTTCCCACCTCCCTCTGCTGGGGAACAGATGCCACCACAGAAGCACACTTTCCCTTTTGACTTGGGAAGTCTTTCAAGCACACAGAAGGGGAACGCTGAGCCATGCAGGTGTGGGGTTCTCTCTCGGGAGAGTGAAGATGGAACTCTAGTTTGGAGGTGTTCTCTGAACCTACTCCTTCTGCTTTAGCCACAAAGACCTGACTGTCAGGCTCAGACTGAGTTTCTGTGGCTCTGTCATCTCTTCCATTTAAGGGATTCCAGACACTGAAGAGCTAGCAGACATGACATTGACAGCTATAGTTCAGACTCGAGAGCAACCAATTCGTCTTTTGAAAAGCTCAGGTAAGTCAACAATCCATAGACATCCCCAGGGGTGATGTCTCAACTAGAATAAGGAGCAAGCAGATGGATGGGCCTCCTGGATCTTGTAGAACAAGCCAAAGGCTGGTGGTCCCTGAGACAAGTCTGAGGTCTAGGTACGAGACATCTTCTCTGTAAATCATGTCACAACTAGTCAAGCATGCAGAATGCAATAACTCACAGTGCTAGAACTTAAACTTGACACACTGAGTCTCTCAAGTAGCCATCAAGTGATTATCAGGCTGTTTTTACACACGCGCGCGCACACACACACACACATTTCCTTTGGCAATTGTTCTGGGGGAAACAAAAACAGATATTCTAATTTGATCAAAGTCATAAAACAAAATGATCTTCGCTAGTAGAAAATATGCTTCCATTACCTTAATTAAAGCAAGCCAGGCTTCCCCCCCCCCCCCCCGTGGCCACAGTTTGGAGCCATGGAGTAAGCTGCTGATAGTGGACAGCACATCCTTTAAATTGTGTTGCTGAGTGGAGTCAACAGAGCGTCTGGTGGCTTTGACCTTTGGTGTAAAGTGCAGGTGTGGGGCACGCCCCTAACAGCTGATACAGTTTTGCTAAAGCATCACAGAGGACCCCACAAGGTCTAGGAAGGGTTTTGTCTACCAAAACCATCTTTTAACATGAAGCATGCTCAATTTTACACTGCCCTTCATACAAGCGTTGAACGATTGCCCTGTGATTTCACATGGAAAGATGGAATCTATCATGAATAGTTATCAGGGACTACCTTTTAAGCTCAGGCTTGTTATTAAATGAGTGAGTTATAGTAGGGACTACATATAGCATATGGGTAATAGTCACTAGGTTAAGTTTATCATGCACTAATGACACAAAAGGACAACTTGGTAAAGAAAACTCCATCCTTTAGCTATCTGTGTCAGGGTTTGGTTTATGAATTAACTTGTCAGTGAGCTGGGCATGTTTTTAAGAAAAGCTCAACTCTTTCTCCCCCTCTTAGTGTCTCTAGCTGGGGTAAGCTTAGCCCTGGAATGCCTTGATCTTAGAGCACTGGTTAATACTATTCTCCCTAGCGGGGTTTCTACTGTGTTCTCTCTCTGTCTCATCTCTCTCTGTCTCTCTCTGTCTCCTTTCTCTCTCTCTCTCTCTCTCTCTCTCTCTCTCTCTCTCTCTCTCTCTCTCTGTGTGTGTGATGGTCCTTCCTGTTTGTTGCTGTTATTGTTCATTTGGTTTTGTGTGGATTCTTCCCAGCAGGTGTCACAGTCATAGAGAAATGAAGTTTTTCATGCTTTAACCAACAGGTCCCAGTTCCTGGGCTAGCCTGCAGAACATACTTAGTAAATGTTTGAACTAATGGATAGCTACAAGATTAAAATGTATTTTTTTAATTACGTTATATCATCCTGACTTTTCTTTTAAAAATTGGTTTGCCATAAAATAAATGTACCCTGAAAATATATGTATTATGTATTTCTCTAATTCTCTGACAATGTTTCTTTAATGGGACATAGTTATGAAATGCTAGGCAGTCACCTCTGAACTAGTTTGTCTTTCCTTAGAAACAATTATGAGCATATATATATATATATATATATATATATATATATATATATATATATATATATATATATATATATAAAAAATAAATATATATATATATATATATATATATATATATATATATATATATATATATATATTATATGATCAAATTTTATATATATACGGAAAAGCAAAGAGTTAATTTCATCTTCCTTCCTTGCAGGAAAATGCAGTTTTTACTGAAAATTTGGGGCAAAGGGCATTAGCATTGTAGCAAGGAGATACTCTTAGGTATTTTCTATTTAAAGTGGCATTATTATAACACTATATTGCCTTTGGACTTCGAATGGTCAGACGTATAAAGCTTATGGTGACTGCTTTGCATTTCTTCAAGACAAGGATTCAGCTGGTATTGGGGAGACAATCTCTGTTTGTTCCTGTCTGCTCAGGACGACTGTTTCTAATTGATCTGGCATGGAATTTAGCTGGCGCTGTGTATGTGGCAACCACAGTACAGTGCCTGTGTGCTTTGTAAAGTGATAACCGTGTGGGCCTCATTGGAAACATTTGAGGATTTTTTTCAACGTTAACCTGGGTTAAATTGAACTATAAGTCCAACTCAAGTCTATACATCCGTTCTGACAGATTCATCATCACTTTGGATAGACTCAACCCATGCTCCTCTCAGATTAATAAAGATGATGACCGCATATCACACATGCAAAGGGTCTCAGTGATAAAGCACCACCCCGTTATATGTTACACTCTTTAAATGCAAATTGCACATATTAACCAGATATTTTCTACTGCTATTACTTTCAGCAGGAGAGAAATGCTTTTTTTTTTAATAGTCATCTCTGAGTAAAGAAAAAGGATCTATAGGAAAATCTATCTCCTCTTATACTACGTCCAAGTACACTCTGCTATCCTCAAGAAGATTTAATTAAGCCAGCTCAGCTGAGCTAGAAAGCAAAGTGGCTGGAAGTTACTGCTTATGGAAACATATTCAGGACATATGCAAAATAATGTATTTACTATTCTTCATTTAGGGATTTGAGCCACCAGAAAGGTTAAAAAGAAAAATTGCAACATAATTCTGTATCCTCCTCCTCCAGTTTCTGAATATCAAATTTTGGCGCTGACACTTTGTTACAGATAATAGTACTAAGTTCTGGGTGTTGAGGGCCCTTCCCTTGCTGCTTTAAATTGCCTTGAAAAAGATACAGTTTCTTTAATTAAAAAAGCTGCACAGAACTAATCCCTCTAGCTGAAAAAAGAAAAGTTTTAAGCAATCTTTTCTGCTCCGAGAGAGAAAGGCAGACAATACCATAACAGATCAGAACCATAAGCTATAGTGTGCAGCCAGGGGCACAGCAGGGAACTGAATACCGCTCCGGCTGTGTCATTTTTTAATCCCCCATCCCAGTTTTCCCCGTCTGACCTCATGCTGAGATGAAGTTATCAGAGAAGACAGCTTTCCTCTCACCAATGAATCCAACCCTGGATCTGTATTATCCTCAGCAGATCAAAACACCGCTTTCATCAAATAGCATTATCTGCATAAAAGGCATGCAATTGCCCGATAATTTCACCCAAACTACACTATTCATTTAAAGGACAAGAAGAGAAATTAATTCATTCCTTTTGGGAGGTGGCCGAGAAAAGTGAGACTCCGGGAGAGGCAGAGGCTGGAAAAGCTAACTTAGCCTCTTTGCTCATGGGAACTCTTCTGTTTTTAACACAAAATCCCAAGAAGGGGTCCATTTCAAAGTTCCCCCCACTCCCGTGCTTTAAGATTAATTGTTGGAGCAATTTGGTGCAGTTTGAGCGGCAAACGTGTAAGCTGGTTCCAGGACAGCCAGGGCTATACAGAGAAACCCTGTCTAAAAAAAAAAAAAAAAAGGAAAGAAAAAGTGTAAGCTGTGTAGAGAACCGTCAGTGGGAAATTACAAAGCTCGCTGATTTCATTAGCCATGCTTCCGTGGACCCCAATAAAACATCATATCTAGTAAAACTGAGGGAGCATAAGAATTAGCTGGACAAGTGGATGAAGTTTAACAGTCTCATACTGGGATGGGAGCTCTCATGCTGGAAGATCTTTCTGGAAGTTCTGAGAAGCTTGGATTTCTGCAGAAAGGAGTCAAGCATGAACAACTTTGAGTTGATACTTAGAAGAATGTTTTTTTAAAGCCCTTAAAAGCAAACTTTCCTTAATTAAAAAAAATTACTAACACTTTCTTCAGCTTTTATTTCCTAGTTTAAACTGCATCGCTTACCCAGGTAGTGGTGGCGCACGCCTTTAATCCCAGCACTTGGGAGGCAGAGGCAGGCAGATTTCTGAGTTCAAGGCCAGCCTGGTCTACAGAGTGAGTTCCAGGATAGCCAGGGCTATTCAGAGAAATCCTGTCTTGAAACCAAGCCCTCCCTATCCCCCCCAAAACAACCCCAGTGCATCATTTGCATCTTGGGTCATATAAGGTGCTATACTCAACTCCCTTAGTGGAGGATCCTAACTCTTAATTGAATGACATCAGTTGTTTCTGACATTAGTTGTTCCTTTCAAGGTATCATGAGGCGTTAGAGCTGTCAGATAAAGCCAGCAGTGTCAAGTCCATGGAATTACAAAGATGCACTAAATCCATGGGCGTGGGTGACCTAGAATGTGCACATTAATATCCTAAGAGTATTACTCACCATAATTTTAGTGATTTAGCTTGAGACTTAAGTCTTTGGTTTGGCCTTCCCAGAACTGCCTGTGGAAACTTGATACATCAAGAAATTCAGCCTATTCCTTACCCCCCCCCCCCGACATCTCTCAGACAACATCCACACACAAAAACTGTATAGGACCAACAGCTGGAACTGCTTGCAACAAGAGCCACATAAACATGCATCAGCACAGAGCAGAGGAATGGTCCTGACTATTCCCAAGACAGGTACAGGAACACAAATTTCTCTTTTGAAGGAAAGAGTGGTTTTAGTAGTAATTAATCAGAGTAAAATATTTGTCAGCAGTGGCATTTTAATTACGCATATGTATTCAATAAAACACATAAACGGAATTAATAAATAGGTTATTTTTCCACAAACCAGTTCCCTGAAGCTACAACTTAATACTGAACCCCTCTGAGGCTAAATGTCTATGTAGCTGTATGGTCTGCTGAGAAGTAGGGTTCAAACTCATGTTTCCAAAACGCAGCTTCATGACATACTAAATTATCTGAAATTTAATGTGATTAAGCATTAAATGATGGTATTTCCTTGAATTTAATGACAGTCCTATTTTCATGTCAAATTTGATTATAAGAACCAGCGTTCAGAGCGAAACTGTTTAAAATCCCAAATCATTAACAGATCATTTAGGATTTTGTCTCAGAGCAGAGTACTTCTTGTCTGTGAAAAAGCAACTACACACGTATACGCAGAGAGGTGACTTCTACATTTTACCTATGGACGGTTGTGGGTGGCTGATCTTAGAAGTTACAGTTTCATCTGGAGATGCCTGGGGGGAGGTGTTCCTGCCAGTGCTACTTTTAACATACATATTCATGATACACTCCAGCCCTGTGCTTCATCTCCAGTATATCATGGACCATTAGATCCATCTGAAATGGGAGCAAAAGGCAAACAACCTCCTTATGGCTTTATTAGACAATGCAAATACGATGGTGATCCGATGGCTTACTCCTCATCCTCCTCCCCCCTTCTTCACTTTCGTCCAAAGTTATGTTTCTTTGATACATAATCAATTTCTCTTAGAAATCATGACCCAATTTCAAGTCATAGGATTTTGCAACTAAGAAAGCAAAGATCATGGAGTTGGTCCTTTGTGTAAAGGAGATATCAGAAGCAACCCTTCTATCTGAAGAAAAGCTTTTATAAAAACACTTTCAAAAATTATATTTACTTGCGTGTTGGAGGTAGGCAGAAAACAGAGCTTTCATGAGCCCTTTCCCACCTTATACCACATGTGACCAGGAGTCATCAAGCTTATGACCTGCTGAGCCATCTTGCTGGTCCCGTAAAGACACTAAAACTTTGGCTCACTTTTAATTTGCTAAAATAAGCTTGATTTGGCCTGTCACATGATAATTTTTGTAACAAAGAATGATGTAGATGAAAGCCATGGTCAAAGGCTCCCAAAGGGAAACTAACTGCCCTGGCCATGTGACTTGATACTTAATTTCTCCAATTGAGATTGAGCTCAGATTTTCTTTGGTTTAGGGGAAAACGTGAGAAGCCAGCCAGGCCTTCCCAGAGCAGTATGTAAGAAAGAAAATTCTAACCCAAGCATCAAATCCCTTCTGAATGTATTTAATGCTTTTCTCCTAACCGTAACCTCCACAGATCATCACACACACACACACACACACACATACACACACACACACACACCCCTATGAAAGAGGAGGATTCACCCTTTCCCCTTGGATAAGATATCTAGAAGAGGGGGAAAGTAGGTCATGAGAAGATTACAAACTAAAAGTCTATAAAAGAGGGAGGATAGATAGATAGATAGATAGATAGATAGATAGATACATACATACATACATACATACATACATACATACATACATACATAGAGACTGAGTACAAAGAGGAGGGAAAATAAAGAATAAGCTGGCTGGAAGGAAGACCAAGCCTGTGGAACCCCAGGCTTAGCATCCTGCTCCAGTGGAGGTGCACATTTCTGTTTTGAGTCTCTCCACACCAGTCTCAAGAATTTGCCCTGTCATTTGGAAACTGGAATTAAATCAGGCTTGATCTAGGTAATGCTTATTTTCAAATCACACTGGATTTATTGAAGCTTTTTGTTTTGTTTTGTTTTTGACTAAAGTCTCCCTTTGTATTCCATGATTACCTGAAGTTCGATATGTAGTCCAGGCTAACTCAGACTTACAGTAATGCTCTGGCTTCAGCCTCCAAGTACCTGACCTTATAGGCATAAGCCGTCATATCAGGCTATTTCCATCATTTTCAAGATGATAATTTTATAGAAATTTGAAGGTTATATTGATAGCAAATAAGCTTTAGAAATCTGAAACTATTTTAAAGTTCTCTTATATTATTTATTAATAATATTTGTGTGTGTCTGTCTCTCTAGATTGTATGTGTATGTGTGTGTGTGTATATATGTGTGTGTGTATCCGGGCACGTGTGCATACAGAGATGAGAAGACAGCTTTACATGGTCTGTGCTTCCTTCCCACATTTATGTTGGTTCCAGGGATTTGAATCAAAATATAAGACTTGCCTCTTTTACTCATTGAATCAGCTGGTTGACCTCTACAGCAACAATTATTTGGATCTATTTTAATTTTTATTGGATTATAATATACTTACACCATTCCTCTTTCCTTTCCTCCCTCTAGCCCCTCATAATGTACCCTCTCCTCTTACTCCTCTCTCAAATTCATGTGCTCCCCTTTCCATAAATAAATAAATAAATAAATAGATAAATAAATAAATAAATGCAATCTGCTCAATCTGTATAATGCTGCTCGTGTATGTATGTTTTCAGGGCTGACCATTTTGGACTGAATAACCCAGTAGTGTGTTCTTCCCTGGAAGGTATTTTCAGGAGCAATATTTTAAAGTGTAGCCTTTAGAATATCTCATCAGAGTCACCTATTAGGAAAGCTTATATGCCATTCTAGGATCTATCTCAATTATACATAACTAGAATCTCGGAGGATGGAACCCATACATGAACAGTATTATAAGTTTTCTAGAACATCCTTAATTCTTATACACAGAGAAGATTAAGATCTATTGTCCTAGGCTAAATTCCATGGTAAATTAATTGATAGTTTAGCTTCCATCATTCTCCAGATTAAAAAGAGGTCATTGCAAAGAAATCTGCTTTACATATTCTTCCAGTTGAGGGATAACCCTTTAAGAAACCAAAGCTCACAAGAAAAAGAGGGTGAGAAATCTTACTACTGCAGTGGTTCTCAACCTGTGGGTTGAGGTGCAAGTAGCAGAAACTCTGTGTATCAGATATTTACATTAGGAAAATTAAAGTTAAATATCAATAAAAATAATTTTATTGGTGAGGGAAACTGCAGCAGGAGGCACTGTGTTATAGGGTCTCGGAGTTAGGATGGTTGGGAACTGTTCTAGAGAAATCTAAGCTGAAAGCTCTGTGCTACTTGAAAATTAGATTTTAAATCATGCTAAAGTGTAGTAGAATGAGTAACTTAGGAACTGGGATAGTATTCTTTTGTTTCCCTTTGTCAGAGCACTTTCTATCTGTTGTGCTGACTAACGTATATCACATAATTCTGTGGTGACGTTTGTATTAGGACACATGAAGCTTTGGGGTCAATCTCCAGCATGATAGGTTAAAAAAAAAAAAAGAAAACAAGTTTTGTTAATTTTTTGTTCAATATTCTATTATTTAAAATTATAGTGGTTTTAAATAAACTTTTAAATAAATACTAATGTTATTGCAAGAAATTAAAGAAGTTTATGTGAAATGGAATGGAAATCAACTCAGCACATATGCTTTTCAAAAATATTTCAGAAAAAGACCATCAAAAAATTGAGAAAGGCACCTAGAGACCAGGTACTTTTGAGTCACTATCTAATGCTCAGGTGACACTCAGCAAAACAGCGATGTTCCTGCTGAAGGCCCTTGGATTTTCTTTTTAAACACAAGGCATCGTTACGACACACCCTATCACTAATTCCCTTTATCATTGCTTCCTTCTATATGATGTGACTTCAACAAGAAGAATTACACACTTAGGGCTATAATCCCATTTCTCCATATTCTGTGAATGGAAAAAATTTTATTATGAGTAACAATGAAAGTATGCAGATAAATCCTTCTGATTTGTCACTAGTACCCTGCCACACCCTACCGAGTCCCCATGTCACTCCTCCTCCTCTTAATCACATTTCTAACATGAGTTTGTGTTAAGCAGATAGATGATTGGCAGGTGGATTACAGATGATCAATAGAGCATACCACACATTATCTCAAACAAATCATCATAAATATCTCCCCACACAGTTATTAATATCTTCCCCATCTTAAATTGAGAAGACTGAAGGGTGAAGAATTTGTCCAATGTCAGTTGAACCAGGCCAAGTATCTTTGTTTTCAAACCTCAAACACATAAACACTAATGAATATCTCCTGGTAAAACAGAACTTTTTCTAATGATAACTTCATTTACTCGCAAATAGATTCATCAGCTGAAGTGCAAACTAGAGTTTAATGAGAGAGAAATGCTTTTTCTTTCACGGTACTTGAGACTGACACCTTGGCCCCACATGCACTGGACAAGAGCTTCACCACTGAGCTATATTTTCAGCCCAGACCCACACAAAGAAACCTCCTTTTAGGGTTGTTGTTGTTGTTGTGTGCTCTGTGTTTGAAGCTATAACTTCAAATAATTGAGCGTGACAAAACTTTAGTTCCCACTGTGTCATAGCACACTTATCCGTTTTTATGTGAAACCCAGATTTAGAATAAAATTGCCCAAATATAACACATTTTTAGATCCCTTTATCTGTTGCTCTAAAATCATTGTCTCTCTCAGTTAAAGTTACAGTCACTCTCAGGTTCCACCCTGGAATGAGGATTCGGTCTTCAGTGATTCGTCTTTGAGGGTAAAAAGAAATCGCTGTTTTGAAGACTGGCTGTAGATGGGGAGAAAAGAAATATTTGTCCATCTGGTAAAGAATTTCCAAGAGGGCTGTCACTGTTCCAAGGGCCTTTAGGTTCTAGAATCTGCTCATCTCTTTTCAAAGCATCAGAAAGTTAAGCAGGGTGAACTGCAAGCTTACTGTTACTTGAAATCACAGATCATTAAAAACTGTCTGTTAGAGGGCACCTTGGGGAGCGAGTGGGTATAGCGATGGTTTCTGTGTGGTAGCAAAGCAATAACGAACTTGTCTAATCACTTTCTGTGAACAACAATAGATCATCCATCGTGGAAGGAAAAGTGCACATCTGTATCGGCCCCCGTGCATTCATTCTTGGGACTTTTAATGGTCTTCTCTCACATTGACTCATGTTACTGCAGAGTCTTCATAAAGACAGAATTTAACACAAACAACTAAAATCAGAGTAGAAATTAAACCTGATATTTATTTTTTTTGTTTCTTTGGTTGAAACGACATACTAACGATAAGAATTTTAATTTCAAACATAAACATTAAACACATTTTAATTTTAATGGTGACACCATATTTTGTAAGAAGCAGAATTAGTGTAAAGAAAGGCAGACTCATATTATATTCATAAACAGGAAGAGAAATGATTAAGGCTGTGCCTCCCTTTATCCATTTAGGTTACTCATCTTAACAGATGTATATTAGTGCAGCCCAACATAGTTTGCCGTGACGTGCAGTGACTGATCAACTGTTAAATGATTGATTATACTGGTCACATTAATTTTACATGTATGGGCATGCCATATGTTCAGGGTTAAGTTGTAGAAAGCAATCCCTTTGTCTGCTCTTCACTTCCTCACCCTCTACCACATGTATATTTTATATTTACATCAACATGGTTCATAGAATAGAGAGTGATAGAAATAATTAAATTCCATTTGGTTTTGCAGGTGGCCTGGTCATAGCTATTTGGTATTTCACATCACTATCTTGTCTAACAAAGAGGGTTACTTAGTCAAATAACAATTTCATTTCATCTTGGGGTTAAAATTGCCACATAAAAAGGTCTAGAAAGTCCCCTCTGTAGACTCTCCTATCAGCTTTTGAAAGCATCCACAGAGATGGTGTTATTAAACTTGAAAGGTTTGCACTTTTGAGTAGCATCGCCTGGTTTTCTAACTAGTAGTTGTTCTTGCCTTTCAAGGTACCTAGCAAAACACAAAGTCTTCTTTAAGTATTTTAGTCATCCACATAGTACAATGACCAGGTTGCTACAACCTTGCAACTTTGTCTTAAAGATTTCCTAGTAACAACTGTTCAGCTCTAAAGACAAAGGAAAAGGATGCCTAATTACAAACTTTCTTTTCTTCCTAGACATATAATGCTCAGCCAGGACTGAGTGTCCTTCGTCAACTCTGGCTTCCTTTGAAGATCCGCAAACCAAGTCTCTGGCTAAAGAGAGAATTCCAGAAAAGTAGCCTCTGTGGAATTTACATGAAGTCAGCTAATTCCCAGGTTACTTAAGTGCACGGCACAGCATCTTGGTGGCTGTGATAATGAACAGATGGTTTTAATTGGCTCTAAAAAGAATTGTGATTTGCATGTGTGTAAGTTCCATCTACGTAGTCCTACAAGTGTCTATCAGCTATGAAGTATTTTTCTTGTTCTCTAATTCTTTCAGGAATATCATGAGTGGAACTGTCTCCACATTCAACTGGGACAATGCCTAGACATATTGCTTTAACTCAGTGTAATACTAATTTACAAATGCTGTACTTTCTTTAATTTTTAATGCTTTCTGTATCTTCAAATATAAAATTCTGAATTATACATTGTTCTTACAGTTATAATTTCTGAGGCCATGCACTTCCTACATCATATTTAAGGGGGAAAGAAAACCTTGTATCTCTTGGATCTAGATAAACTACTACAATATTAGGTGAGGCAGTATCCTCCTCTGCTTATGTTTCTATTTCTTTGAAATTTTATGATTAGAGTGATTACAATAGCAGTCATATAGGGCTGTAGCTTTGGAAAATACACAGATATATTGGTGGATCTTAAAATACTTATTCCTGCATACATATGTGATAATGCACACACACACACACTCGCGCGCACACACACATGCACATTCACATGCACACACACACACACACCCTATTCTTCTCTATTGCTTTTCAGCTCACCTTTATTCTAAGTAAATCAAGCTACAGCTTTTTGGTAGTATAAAGGAGATGCTTTTACAGATCGGTGGGTGAATTTTATCTTCTTCGTAAAGTTAATTTTACCTAATACATATTCACACTCTGTGCAACTCAGAAACCTCCTAAGCTGATTACATAAGGTGCCATCCTAACCTTTGTGTGAGATCAAACTTTGATTTTCCTCTTTTAATTACCCATCCTTAGTACAGACATCTTTGAACTTCTGGGTTTTTTTCCTTGATGGGTGATCTACTGTATTTTTTCCCCTAACTAGTGGTTTTAATAATATGACTAACAATTTTGCTTACTATATTCCCTAACTTTTTAATCACACACCGTTTACATTTCTAGTTCTTCACTTTTCCAAAATTCTGAAGGATACATCCTGATTGATCTCTGGCAGGATATAGCTTTGAGAGTAAGGCATACTTATGCCCATGTTTTCTTGCTCTTCTTATTATACATTATGTACTATAAACAGGTTTCCTGAGCATAGCACACATTTTATATTGTAAATATACTTGGTACCTAACTCAAATCTTTTAAACACACAGTGTATCTACTGCTCACTTCACTTTTTGACTATGCACACCAGCAGCACTTTTATATGGTATGTATGACGTGAATGCAAAATGAGTCACTACTTATGTACTGGGTGGAGCCTGATCACTGTCACCTGGGGACATGACCCTTATACCCTATATTTCCATTTGCTTTGTTGCCAAAGATCTTTCTGGGTGGCCTCAAATTAAAGCATTTTTCTCCCTTGTGACCTACTGTAATTTTTTTTGTAATGTGAATAATTGGAATGACAGAATTAATTTGAGTATGAAAATATGAGGGAAAGGTCTATTACATTTTACTGAAATTAATTGTCAATTTTATGAAAGTGGATGGAAAGAGAAAGCCAAATTTTATAATGTCAAATCAAAGTTAATTTCTGAGAGTTGATTTCTTAAGTTTCTCAAGGTTTCAACAAAGCGACAGGGATGGAAGGAAAAGTAACAGTTACCATATAATGATCTAGAAGGATCATTAATAAAACAGACAAACAAACAGTCTATTCAAGGTACACATTGTACATAAGGATTTCTAACGTGCTCAGGTTTACTAAATCAGTTCTGGATGCTGAAACACCCAGATGTGAATGCCCTACGTTGAAGCATAGAGTAAATGTTTCATTCTGTGTGTGTGTGTGTGTGTGTGTGTGTGTGTGTGTGTGTGTGTGTGTGTATGGAATGATGAGTTATTTGGCTTAAAGCAAAGTTGAATCTCAACACAGAAAAGAGCAGCAGTAAAAGCAATTGTTAACATTGTTGAAAGTGAGGCAGAAGCATCGAAGCTCAAACCATATTAACAAGTCCCATATTGACAGAATAGTCACAGAGCATGCTTAGAAACACTGTGGAAATCCCCCCTATCAAAAACGCGCAGGCACAGATTCTGTTGATACAGACATGACTTACCATATAAAACAGACTTTCTGATATTATTTCCTCAGATTATATTCAATGGTCTTTTTGAACCAAATGAAAGTAAACAAAGCTTTATTAATAATGCCACTGGTTTACTGTAAACTAATGAGTTACCTTATAAAACTGTTATACTAAACAAATGCATAGTAATTCATACTATGTACCACCGGTTTCATAGTCAGCTTAACATACATACATATATAAAGTAATTTTCTCATTAAAGCCTTCTAGACATCCTAGAAACAGATTAATATTTTCCACCCAAAAACTAATACCAATTTAATGACTTACATTTAATTTGTCAAATACATCTTCCTTAATTCATGTTTGGTTTCCTTAGTATCCAAATATGGTCATAGCAAAGCATATTTTAGCAGAAGAAAGTTGGCAAAAATCAAAGCCTACCAAAAATCCCACATAAAATACTATAACTATTCCATTTGAAGTTAATCTCTTATTCTGAATAGCCTATGTGGCATACTATATAGAACAGATAACATCATTTAAAGCACAATTTCAAAGGCATAGCTTGCGTGGTAAGTTCATTTTTGAGAAAGAGTAATTCAGTAAACTTTATTCTGCTCTGCGAGAACAGAGATCCTTTTAAAAGTGTAGCGAGTCAGTTTAGCACGATCTTTTCCTCTATGTTTTATTTAAAATGTTAATGGAGTAAATCCACAATTCACATAATTTATTTGGAAACACTTTTGTTCAGAATAATGCGCTGTAAGAACAGTGATATACAGGCAAAGTCCCTTAAAGAACGTGCATCAGTTCAGATCCCTTTTGAGGCATATTGCAAATGCCCTCTAACAGGGCAGCGCAACATTACATAAATCATCTTATATGAAAAATTAACATGACATCAAATATTTATAAATATTAATGTGTATGTTAATATAACCAAAGCTGTAACAAACAATCCTAACCTTGCCAAGTTTCCGAGGACAGGCGCGGCTGATAATGATATCCATTATCTCTGGAGGAACGCACAATTATGAAAGTTGTGTGCAGGCTGCTATGTTCTTAGCTGCTTTTAAATTTATCTATTCACGTCTACCATGCACATAGCATTAACCCTTTGCACATAGATTTCTAAGAAACACCAAGGCAGCTCCTGTGGATGAATACTTTGAAAGTCATTTTTATCTAATCCTTTACATTGGAAGCCCCCAATTTATAACATAACTTCATGCATAATTGAAATATAGGGTATCCTACCAATAAATTCTCCTGGGACTGATCTCATTAGCATGTGTTAAATACTACATGTGCATCTGTATGAGTGTGTGT
>LR749646.1:2076161-2098477 GCA_902729485.2 Mus minutoides | reverse complement strand
CTCTCAGATCATACAGGTTCAGCTACACAAAGTTTTGTTGTGAGGTTCTTTTCTTTTCTGGGTTTAGCTTGTCCAGCAAGTGTGGTTCATTTAGTCAGTGATGATGAAAGCAGTGTGGTTCACACAGAAGGAAACAGAAGGCTCCATAGATCTGTACATCTGCTTGAGAATTCTTCAGGTCCCCATGATGGAGCAGGAAGATAATGACCATGGCTGAAGATATTTTTGAGGTGAAGATAGTTTGCTTCCCCAAACAAATCTCAGTGTGAGTAATTCCTGTAGTGTGTGGCTAATGTATACCTAAGCCCGAGTGATCTTTATCACTAAGGTACCTCGCTTCCTTTCCCAGTCACTCTCACCTGCGGCTCAAATGTTCGATTCTGGATGGAATTGTAGCTTTCCCTCTTCTGCCGCAGATAGCATCCAAGACCCCTAGTGGCTGCCAGAAACCACAGAAAGTACCAACTTCTGTTTTTCTTATACATGCATACCTCTCATTAGTTTAAATTATAAATGAGATAGGGGGCGATTAAAAAATAGATAATTTACTAAAACAGGGAGGTTGCATGTAAAATACGACAATATGCCATAAGAAAAATGATATGGCTGTATTTAAGTTTTTGTCAGCACCTTGTTATGCTTAATTTACTCTGTGATGCAGCTCACTGTGTGGTGGGAGGGTTAGACTAGGGTAGGGTTAGGCTTAGGGTATGGTTAGGCTTTTTATAGGGTTAGGGTTAATGTTAGGGTATGGTTAGGCTTTTTATAGGGTTAGGGTTAATGTTAGGGTATGGTTAGGCTTTTTATAGGGTTACGGTTAATGTTAGGGTATGGTTAGGCTTAAGGTTATTAGGCTAAGTGTTGTGGTAGTATTAGGACTAGGGTAGGTTTAGGGTTAAGGTTAGGATAGGGCTAGGGTAGGGTTATGATTAGTGTATTCTTAGGGTTTGGGTTAGTGTAAAGGTTAGGATTAGGGTATGGTTAGGGCTAGGATGTTGTTAGAGTAGGGTTAGGGCTAGCATTAGGCTAAGGGTCAGGTTAGTGTAGGGTTGGTGTTAAGGTTAGCATGAGGTTAGGTTTAATGTTATGGTAGGGGTAGGGTAGAGCTAGGCTTAGGTTTATGGTTAGGGTTAGGGCAGGGTTATGGTTATAGTAGGGTAGGGTTATGGTAGGGGTTGGGTAGTGTGTTGTTCCAGTTCTTATTAGGGATTATGGTTAGGGGTAGCATTAGTGTGCCATTGACCTGGCTCCACAGTAGGAGGAGGGTTGTGGTTTCTGAGTTGTCCTGGCTCACCAACTCTGTTTTATGGAGGGCCAGGTACCAAGAGAATCTTTAGTTCACATTCTCAGACAATAGTTGACTGGTAGCAAGTGAATCCATTGGAAGTATATTTAAATGTCAGGGGAGCAGATTTCTGGACTCTGGAGAGACCCTGCTATGTCACTACGTCATCACTAATAGGCAAGCTTACCTGTCCTGAGTGTAGTGGAGAAATGTGGCTTTGGTGTACTTTGAAGGTTTTATTCAACATCTCCAGCGTGTAGGATTGATGATTTGGGGGCACTTTGACTCTGGATAATAATGCTGATTTAACCCACTTTATTCTTTGAATAACGAAATACGGAATGAGTAATGTCTCATACAGTCAAAAATGCCTTCAAATAGCCAATTAGAGACTCATTTTATTGCAAATCTTTAAGACCCTGGTAGACTTTAAATGTGATTTCATCTTAATATACATTTTAGAGCTAATTATTCCAATCAGAGGAAGATCGATACTTAACTGGCATCATTTTTAAAGTGGATCGGGATTCTGAATGGGATACAAAGACAAAATTTGCATACTAGATGTTACTTTGTTATTTGTTAGGTCCAGATCATTTTTGGCTACATGATGTTCAAGTGTTACCCCATAGCAAAAATCAATACTTTTAAATCTGATCACCTTGAGGCTTTAATTAACACCCTGCAATGTCTAAAGTGTCACTCAGAGCAAAGGCCGCAATCTATGACTCTCTAGGCCCCAAACAATGAGACTCCTATTTATTACCACTCAGATTCCAGCTTTCAGACTCCTCTTTCTCTTTCACTCCAGTCCAGGCAATGGATTTTCTTGCTCTTCCTCCCACATGTTGAGCACGTTTGGTACCAGGCACTGGCCACTCCTCGACCTATAGGCTGACTCATTTCCTCTTACCACTTTCTCTAAACCTGCCTTCACATATCTTTTTCTCAATGAGGCTTTACTTGACCACCTCATTTAAAATGACAAATGACCTGTCTGCTACCCAATAGTCCTCCTGATCTCACGTATCCCACCGCGTTGTGTATTTTTCCATAGCTCTTGTTGATTTATAGCATCACAGATAATTTACCTGTTCATATATACACACATATACATATACCCATTATAGATATACAACCTGTATCTAGATTTATATATTTATGCGGGCTTGTTATCCTGTTTTAGGTCACCTCCATAAGGGTGGTCTTTGTAATGTCTACCGGTGAATTGGCAACATCTGCAATTGAGGCTGGGACACAGAAACTGTACAATAAATACTTATTGAACAAATCATTTGTGATTGCAGGAGTTAAGGAAGACAATAAGAATAAAGGAGGCATGAACACACAAGAACTTGGGAAGAGAGGTAAGAATGTGATTTTTAAAAATATTTATTATTTAATTTTGACCAGATTGAGAATTTTTCCACTGTTTGCTGGTGTCAGAATGAAAATGGAGAGATTCCTTTGAAGGCTTGAATAGGCTAAACTTCCAGAGGTCATAGGAAGAGAACAGGCCTTACCGCCTCCCAGATTCAGGACCTTATCATTTCTTTGAATGTCTGGACCTCTTTTAGATGTATCCATTGGTAAAGAAGAGAAAGAAATGTGTGTGGGTGTGTGTGTGTGAATCATGTGTGTTCATGTTCGTGTGTGTGTGTGTGTGTGTGTGTGCATGCGTGAGCAAGTGTGGGACTAACAATTCATTGGACTCACAAACTGTGCATTATGATCACCTCTAAATTAGTGTTGCTTCACCGTCTGTAGTATGGGGTGTAAGTTGAGTAGGAGTCTTCATTTTGTCATAACAACTAGTAAAAAATAAAAACCTCAGCAAAAAATATATGAACAATTTTTCTTAGTCCTCTTAAGGAGGTGAAGCCACAGGGAGAAACTGGCTTCCAGTTTTTGGAAATCAGATGAGCAAATATGGGAAACATCCCAATGCAGAGACGCTGAACGGCAGAGCTCTGTGGAAGCAGGCAATGGAGCAACAGCTGAGCAGTGACTGATGAACTATGGGAATCTCTGAACAGCCAAACATGGGAGATGAGCAGGACGGGGCACTCAGTCATGGGGAAAGTCACCATTTAGTGGGTGGCACCTCCAGGAGCTGCACCAGGTCCTCATGGTAATCACAAAAGAATTATTGCCCAATGCTTTATGCCGAGAGGAGAAGGAACTGTCCTGAACTATGCCAGACCCCGTGTCCTTCTGTGCAAGTTCTGTCCTCAGGAGAAACTCTTTTGTGAAAGGCTAATGTCTTTCTTAGTGTTTTATCAGAGCCTTGGCTACTTGGGGGAGGGGAAATATCTTCCACAGCTCTTGCAGCCATCCTCTCCCATAGAGTAAAGGGATGAGGGAAGGAAGGGTCGGGAGGGAGGGATGAGAAGCTCTGGTGAAGTTCACAGACTGGGACACAGGTTTCCTAAAAGACTGAGACCTAGCCACTGGGTCTCAGTGTGTGGAATTCTCCCCCTCCTCCTTCACATTGCTAAAGACCTCTATGCAGCACTTTCTGTGTACCTAGAATTTCATGTATGCCTTTCAACGAACCTCCCTTCCAAATCTGACAGGTATTTTTCACACATCTGAGCACAGACGCAAACATTCTTGACAAAAATATTAGCAAGTCAAATCCAATGATGCATCAGAGAAGCACGCACCATGACCAGGTGGGACTCGTTTTGAGTTACACAAGGCTGGTTCAAAGGTGGATTAGTACAGCCCCGCACACCAACAAGCTAATGAGAAAAGGTCACGTTGTTATAGCAATAGGTGCACACAAGATATGTGACAAAGTCCAACACCCGTTTGTGATTAGAACTTGTCAGTGAAAGGCCAGCTGTGGTGGCACATACCCTTCATCCCTGGACTTGGGAGGTGGAGGTAAGCAAATTCCTGTGAATCCAAGGCCAGCTTAGTCTACATAGTGAGCACCAGACTAGCCAGGGCAACACATTGAGAACTTGTCTTAAAAAAACAAAAAACAAAAAACAAAAAACAGAGAAGAGAAAAACAGAAAAAGAAAAAGATAAAGAATTGTCACTAAGTTAGAGAATGAAGAGTATATATACATATACACATACATGTACATACACACACACACATATATAACACTACATCACATATTATATAATGATGAGAAACTTGAAGCTCTCCAACTTAGTACTGCGTCTCAATGCTGCATTCTAACAGGGTTCAGGGTGGGGCGTCCTAGCTTATGTAACTGGGTAGGAAAAACAAATACAACATATACTGATAAGGTATAAAGGAACAAAACTGTCTTTGACTACAGATGAGGAGGTAATTTATACAAAAACAGCTGAAAGTAGCTATAAAACACTTCTGGAAGTAACGCCATTATAAATGATAGTAATCTATGTAGGAAATAATGCTAATATACAAAATTGCTTTTATATTGTTTATTGGCAATTATCAAGTAGAGTTTGAAACTAAAGTATTATCATTTATATTAATTCTTGAAATGGCACTCTCTAAGTTAATACTACTAATAATTAATATTAATATGATATGAAAACTATTTTAATTAATGATATCAAATAAGAATTAAATAAAGTATTCTATATCTAGATATTAGAATTAAGACTTTTATTATATACATACATTTATTTGTTTGTCTATCTCTATTTATCTATCTATCTATCTATCTATCTATCTATCTATCTATCTATCTCTTTATTTAGTGTGTGTGTTTTATGTGTATGTGTGTGTACACCCATGCTAAGGGATGAAATCCAGAAGACAACGTTCATGAGTCAACTCTTTTCACCATGTGGGTTCTAGGGACTCAGGTGCTCTTTGACAGCAAGCACTTTTATCCTCTAACAGCCATCTCACTGACCTAGACTCAG
Organism: Mus minutoides; assembly: GCA_902729485.2. Lineage (NCBI taxonomy): Eukaryota > Metazoa > Chordata > Mammalia > Rodentia > Muridae > Mus > Mus minutoides. The sequence goes on along the minus strand of LR749646.1, from coordinate 2,093,317 downwards.
TGATTTGAAAGGACCAGATTTTCTCATCTTGATCTTCAGATCAATGCAACCTCAGCTTAAAGTTCAGCAACTTTTTTTTTTTTTTTGGTGGATTTCAACAGAATGATCATTAATGTTTTTATGGCGAGGCAAAGACCTAAAATGGCTAACTCAGCCTTCAAGGAGAAGAACCGAGTCAGAGGTCTGGCATTACCCAACATCAGGATCTCCTCCTGTAAAGTGGCAACAATCAGTGCGATGTGGGCTGGCAAAAGAGCAGGGTCAGTGCGACTAGCCAGTCCAGAATTAGATCCATGTAACTACATGCTTATCTACAACAAAGTACCAGAGGCATTGAGATAGATTGTCTCAGTAAATAGACATTCTGTGTAACAGATGAATGTATATACATCCTGCCCCCAAATTAATTCAGAAAGGATTTAAGACTTAAGTGTAAATGCTAACCTATAAAATTTCTAGAAGATAGCACAGGGGAAAATATAAATGATGTTGTCCTTGGTAACGCCTGTGTGTCCATCACTGATGGTACAGTCCATTGCTTCATCAGCAAATATTCCCAACAAGACATTAATAAACTGGGATTAATTACTATTTGAAAAACTGACCTACAAAATACAATCTCAAGAGACCAAGAAAATAAGTTACGACCTCAGAGAAGATATCTGTAAAAGGTATCTCTAAAAATCAATGGCTAGACGTATGTGCAAAGAATACCTAAAGCTGAGCAATATCAAAATGACAAAAATGCTAAAAGTCCATGCTAAACAGTCATACATATGCCAAATTATGATATATAAGATGTCCAAGAACACATGTCACCAGATAGTTGCAATTAAAGGAATAACTAAGTATCCCTATACACGTATTAGAGGGCCACAGTACAAACCTCTGACAGTATCAAGGCTGATGAGAACGTGGAGTATCAAAGCATCTCCATAATTCAGTTGGGAAGGCCCACTGGAAAAGAGTTTGTAAATTCCTTATGAAACTAATCATACCCTCTCACCAGATCTAACCATCATTCTTTTGGGTATTTACTTGGATGTATTGAAAACTTCACACACACATGCACACATGCACACACACACACACACACACACACACACACACACACACACACTTCCTCAGAGATATTTATTTATAATTACCTAAATGTAGAAGTGACCATGATACCCTTCAGTTGGCCAGTAGAAAACTGAACTTGTCACACCTAGGATATGGGATGTTACTCAGTGGTAAAAAAAGAACCCAGACAAAAATGTGAATAGACACTACTAATCAAAAGCAGGCAATCTCCAGACTACATACTGTATGATCCCAACTATATCACACTCTAGAGAAGCCTGTGTGGCCAATGAAAAGATCACTGGTTGCCATCAGAATAGAAAAGGAAGGGATGGAAAGGTGAACATGACGATTTGGGTAGAGTAAATACTGGGTATGACACTGCAGCAATGGATAAATGTCACGTCAGGATACTTTTGAGCACATTTTCTGGACAAACAAAACGAAACAAAACAAAAAACAAAATCAATCCTCTTACCACCCCCCCCAACAAAAACCCTCAAAACAAAATATGTAGACTGAGGCCTAAGCACAGGCTTCCAATGGTGTCTGTTACTATGGGCTCTTCAACTGTGCCAAATCTATTATTGTTTTATAGTATTGGTTGGGGGAGAATTTGTGCATTTATGGTGCTGATGTTATACCAAAGTCTCTACCCTTTTATTTTTTAAATTTCCTTTCAACTTAAAACTTCTGTAAAAGTCAATGATTTGGAAGCGGATGGGGGGTCAGGGATCACTGGTCTCTCCTTTTCATTTGGTTGACCCTTAATTTTCTCTTTAGGAATGTGAGGTGTGAAAACCAAGCAGAAGTGTTTCCATCTCAATGGCGCTCTGAGCTGGAGAAGCTGCAGAAAACCAAAGGACTTGGACTGGCTAGTTTTGTGTCAACTTGACACAGCTGGCGTTATCACAGAGAAAGGAGCTTCAGTTGGGGAAGTACCAACGGAACCATGAGATCTAGCTGTGGGGTATTTTCTCAATTAGTGATCAAGGGGGAAAGGCCCCTTGTGGGTGGGACCATCTCTGGACTGGCAGTCTTGGGTTCTATAAGAGAGCAGGCTGAGCAAGCCAGGGGAAGCAAGCCAGGAAAGAACATCCCTCCATGGCCTCTGCATCAGCTCCTGCTTCCTGACCTGCTTGAGTTCCAGTCCTGACTTCCTTGGTGATGAACAACAGTATGGAAATGTAAGCCAAATAAACCCTTTCCTCCCCAACTTCCTTCTTGGTCATGATGTTTGTGCAGGAATAGAAACCCTGACTAAGACAGGACTCAAGAGGAGACACTGCTACCAAGAACTCATGTCCACTGTGCATTGGTGAAAGGAGATGAAGCCATTTTTACCAACCTGAACCTTTTTCATGGGGCATTGCACAGCCTTAACCTCTGAAAACCCCTTGAGCCATTGAGGGCTCCCAAACAGTTTCTTAGGACGGAGTCCCTCTTTTCAGTAAACCCTAATTCTCACTGAGTACAGAATCAAAGCACTAGCATTTCAATTGTTGCATGTGAAGCCTGGTACGTAAAGGACCCCCAAAGAGCGTTTACAACTGGATTATAGCTGCTCCAAACATTTAACTTTCCATGAATAGTTTCTGACATTTTGAAAGCTAAGCATCCCAACTCATAAGTATTCCATCCAAGCATGTAAGGAAGCAGCCACTGATTGTGAATTTCTTCATTGACTAGACTATAAACATGGAGGAGACTGTTAGCACCCATGGTATCTGAGGGAGAACTCATAGTTTGTTTACCTATGTTATATATAAAAGAATAGATTGTATATACAAATATAGAAAAAATGTCCCTGTTTGTACGTGTATTTTGAGTGCAGATCAAGTATATAATAGTCCCACTTACCATTAGTTTCATTTTTTACAATTTCAAACAGTGGCCTAAAAATAGTAGGTGGAAAATTCTAGAAGCATTCCATACATATGTGTTAAACATGGCATTTTGAGTACTGGGATAAATTCTCATTCTGTATTGCTACTTCTTGCCCAAAATATAACTCATTTCTTTGGTCAGTGTATCTGCTCTGTATATCTTGCCTGTTACCTCCATGATCAGAACCATTTTTGGAACAGCGTAGGGTCTGTATTCAAATCACCCTGTTATGCTTACCAATGTCTCCAACACAAGTCATGATACTGAAATCTGAATATGTTAGAGAAATACTGGAGAGTGTCTTCTTCAAGTGAAATGCAAAGGAATCCAATTAAGGGGGTATTATAGAGCTATCATGTTGTTAAATCATGTACTAGGCATGATTCATAGGTTAATCTATGTTATAGATATATATGTACAAGAGAAAAACATGGTGCATATAGGCACTTGTATTATTTGTAATTTCTCATATTCACTATATTCTTAGAACACAGAATTGTGTAGCATTGGCTTTCCCCAACCCTAATGTTGTATGTTTAATGGAGACTTTGTTCTGTGACTATTCATCTAGTTCTGAACTCTACTAAAAAGCACATACTTGTATACACTTTTCTCACTAAGAAAATAGATCTCATTTGTTCTATCCATCGTGCACCATACATTTATATGTGTACATAAAGATGTATTTTCTTTTCATTTGCATATGCATATCTTCTAAGTCAGATTCATTAGAATTTACCCTTTCACAGATGGAGCTTAATGGTATGGGTATCTGTGGTGTGGCCAAGGAAAAATAAGGCAAGAAGAGGGAGGAAGAGGTTCTGGTTTATTATGAGTGCTATAAGTGGATGTCCAAAATTCCCAATGGAAAAAAAATGTCCCCAGGCACATCACTCATGGGGACTTCCAAAGTTTGTTTTCAGTAACTACATTCATTCAATACATAATTTTAACAAATCCATTTATATCTTTGAAATGTGAAGTGTCCAAGTGAAGAGAAGAAATACTTAAAAGAGGAGAACTGGAAAATATTAAAAGTTTGACAGAGTTACTGAAAAACAGCCAGGTAGTGTGACTTTAGTTAATATAAAGGGCAAACGTCTGGCCATCTTTCAGTGTTTGCAAGAGCTCTACTCATTAAGATGTATAAGGATGGTTTTGAATCATTAGGAAAAGGTGAAGTTATGTGTCTATCTTAGCATATTCTGGGCAAAAAAATTAAAACAGTTCATTTAGATTTAGTTCCATCAAAATCATTAAAGTTAGTAAGAGTGAATCCTCAAGTTTTTAAGGCATGCAAATTTCCTTCTCTTTCCCTCTTTCTCTCCTCTCTCTTTGTCCTCTCTCCTCTCTGTTCTAGCCTGTCTTCTTTCTCATTCCTGCCCCATCACATGCATATTGCATTCATGCATAATACTTATTTGGAATTTGGTTTTGATGTTACTGGTGAGGTGGACTTATATTTAAGGAAGCACTGTTGTAGAACAATTTAAGTACTTGGGAATAATCTTACATTTTCATTTCTCATATGGAAAAAGTATGCTGGTATATATTCATTATTCATTTAAGTCTGGTCAACTCTCAATTATCTCTGGTAATAGAGAGTAGTGATAACATGAGCAGGTGAAATCTATTTCTAGTCCCCAAACACAACTTCCAGTCGCTTCCTCCTGCCTTCTTCACTAGAAGCAGAGCATTGTCTCTTTTCCTTTCTTTTTGGACTCATTTCAATTATTGAATGACCTTAAGAAAAACAACCCAAGGTGTGTGTGTGGGAAACAAACACAAGGATGATCTGAAATCCTTTCTAAAATTAAGATAGCAAACATAATATATAAAGCTAATTTTTAAAAAGCGGGGCTGCTTTTTCAAACATTGTGTCTGAAACATTGTGTCACTACCAGAGAAGAGTAGAATGTCCTTCATTAAATGATGCTATTTTGTAAGGCATTCATCCATTTAGAAGACAGTTTCTTCTCATTACAAATGTGTTTTAACTTCCAGAATAGCAGTTGAATGTTTAAACATAATAGCTTTATATATTTTATAATTTACAGAGGAGGACAAATAAGTGCTGGCTTAATAATATCATTAACTATAGAATTAAGAACATTTCAAGCATGACCTCCAGACAGCTAGCATCAGGCTAGGTTTCCTAGCTGTTCCTTAACTAGCAATAGTATTGACTTTTAAAAAGTAAGAGTGAATAGAATTTATCCAAGGAAGAATCAATATGAAGCTGAAACTCCAAGGTCTTAACAGCTAATCTTGAAGAACATCACTCAGAGGATAGATTAGTGTGGCAATGAACATTCAACCAAAAATGTAAAGGATTAAGTAACTGCATAAAACTCATATACACTAATCTGTGTATAGTTTTGACACCTGGCAATTAATAAACATAGGAGAGTGGATATTCAGGTTACTGCTCCTTGCCCCAGTGGGAAATCCGCATTAAACAAAGAAAACAAGATCCTCACTGACACAGAGAAAAAGGACACTATAATTTTATACACATTGTTCTGAAGGATGTCAATAACCATTGATTACCTTTCTTTGTGAAGACCCAAATAAAAATCATGTAAATTGGCCTTATCTTTGATGATACAAAAGGTCAGAATATTTTAAAACATTATCAGAGATACTGTTTTCGTGTTCTTTTTCAAACTCATCTGAGGAACCCGATCTGATGAGTATTGTAGGGAAACTCGCTATTTCCCATAAAGCAACAAGAGTCGGGAAGAGGGACCAGAAGCAAATGCAGTTCTGAGAAACAGTGTCCCAAGGGAGGACAAAAACACCCCTCCAGAGTACATGTTGATAAACACCTCTGTGGCCATGTTTGTTGTATGAACTATTCTTGAACAATTTCTATTTGCAATATCTATTAGTTAATGTAATATCTATCTATCTATCTATCTATCTATCTATCTATCTATCTACCTACATATGTATATATGTATATATACACACATATATATCTATTTATATTATATCATCTGTATATAATATAGATAATGTCCATTTATATCATCCATATATAACACAGATAATATATATTTATATTATATAATTTGTATGTAACAGAGATATAATATCTATTTGTAAACATATAATCTATATTGAACAATATCAATTTACCCTAGGTAGCATACCAACAACAGAGCAAATTAAATATATCTTCAGAGTTTTATTGCGGTTACTTATAGAAATCTGGATGGGGGTTTATTAACAGAAGCAGAAATGACTCAAAGACATCTGCTTCACTAAATGGACACCCCAAAGTAAATCATCAATTCTAGAAACCTAGAACTCGCTACACAGCCTTCATGAAGTTTAGCATGTTTAAGAGAGACCTTTCCAGGTGGTTCTGTTGCTCTGAACCTCTTCTAGGCTTCATGGGTGACATAAGAGTCTTCTAGACATTCAGCTGTTTCTACTTCTTCCAGGTGGCTTGAGAGATTGAAACTTCAGCTTGTCTGAGTATATCTCTTAGCAGACCTAATTGCTTATAGAAGCTTAGGGAGTGAGGAGACTACTGTATCTGGTCAGTTTCAGGGAATTCCTGAAACCTTTGTGTTGTTAACCCAGCTTCCTGCAGGATGGAATGTTTCCTTTACCTCAGAGAACATCCTGTGTCTTAAAGCTCTTCCCCCCAAGATGAACATTTTTATCTGGGTAGAAATTAGTACACAGTAATGTTAACTAAGAAAAAAAAATGGTATCTGGAAGAAAGGAGAAATTTTTAGTAAGTATAAGAAGTAATAATAGAAGAAAGAAAAATAGGTATGAGTCCATTGCGGTATCTTTTTGAGATACTTCTCAAGGGCTTATGTGTGAAAGGCTTGCTTGCCTACTAATGGGCTTTGAAGTTGTTACTTGATTGGGAGGGCTTTACTGCAATCAATGAAGTCAACTTTGATGACTTTGCAAGCTAACAGTCTTACCAGAAAGGGATAGAAAATTTCAGAGATGGAGTCTCATTGGAAAAAGTATATCGCTAGGAACATGTTGTTAGACATTATTCTCCATGCCTTCCTATTCTCTCTGTGTACTATCAGATGAACATCTTTCCTCTACCACCCCTGATGCCATAATCTTTTATCCTCAACTACCTATCTCAGCGCATGGTAGGCCCTTAGCAATGGAGCCTTAACCCTGGGCTAAAATTGCTGAAACCATGAGCTCAAATAATTCTTTTCTTCATGAAACTGTTATCTCAGGTATTTGTTACCATGATGAAAAGTCAAACACGTGATGATATGGTGTGTGAGCGTTATCTAGTTCTATAGTTAGAAATTTTTGAATTGAGAAAACATGTTACCTGTGGTCCATGCAAGAGTATTTAAATCTAAGAACATGAATGGAATAAAATATTCACTCTGTTTACAATGGGTTGTTCACCGATCTTTATCTATTCCTCCATTTTTCTAAGTGTGTCACAATAAGAGGAAATGTGGATCTCATACTTGATCTGATATATGCTAAAATACCTTTTTTTTTTGTTATGGTTTTATTGCTGTAAAGAGACAACATGACCACTGCAACTCTTAGAAAGAAAACCGTTTAATTGGGACAGGCTTTCAGTTTCAGAGGTTTAGTTCATTATCATCTTGGCAAGAAGCATGTCAACATGCTGGCTGACATGGTATTGGAGGAGCCAAGAATTCTACATCTTGAGCCACAGGCAGCAGGCGACTATGAGCCACACTGGACATAGCTTGAGAATATAAGTGTCAAAACTGACCCCCATAGTGACACACTTCTTCCAACAAGGCCACACCTACTCCAATAAGGTTAAACCTGCTAATAGTGCCATTCCCTATGACCAAACTTTCAAACATATAAGTTTATGGGGGTCATTTCTATTTAAGCTACCAAGCTTCCTTCAAGATAAAAAAAGGGATTCTCTGTAACTGTCTTCCTTAAAATGAGGAACACACTTTTAGCAATCTAGCAGAATTGCAAAGGAAGAGTGTCAATTTAAGACACATATTAAAAACTCCTCCTGCACATATCCATAGAAACATATCTATTTAGATTGTCTATATTTGTTTAGAGTATGTTATCTTCCCATTTCTTGTGTATCTGCAAACATATTCAACCTGTTCTTGAATGTTCTTGAATGTATCATTTTACAAAATAGAGGCCTTTTAGAAAGGTGTTCTGTCTTTGGCTGTCAAACCCAAGGCCATTGTATATAAAATGGTACTGCGGAATTCTTATGATTTATTATGCCTTTGATCCATCAATTAAAGGGTCTCAGTGAGTAGGACTGTTATGGTTTATAACTTTCAGGAGCAGACTCCTAGAATGTATTGAAAAAAGCCAGCCTTAATGCTTGAACAGTAAACATCTCGAAATGCCGAGTTCCTCTCAGACTACGTTGCTTTCAAAAGAATGCTGACTACAAAACAGGAGATAAAAATGTATAAATACTGATTTGTAGTCACTGAGTTCTAAACGTCTCAATCCAAGTCCAGGTGGTCTTCATGGGAGACCTTGAGAAAAAGATCTACAGCCATTTTCATTCCTGCCCCCTGACATGCTTTACAATGACTTTTAAAGATCTGAGGATGCCTACGAAAATTATAGGAAGCTGTCAATATGCTAACAACATCCCTCGAATGTCTTGGTTGGTTAAACAGTCTCCAAAGTGTAGATTTTCACTAAACCCAAGTCTAAAAGTTACCTATGCTCTGCAAACTATAATGGTTTTGGACTTGCTATCGTTTGAGTCATCTATTTGTTTCCTGGATTCAGCTTGCTCTTTCAGGCAAGCCTACGTCTAAATTATGCCAAATTGCTGGCTGTCTATTCCATCTTCTCACATCTTTGAAGAATTGCACTCTTTCATTTGAAAGTACATCGGTATCAAACTAACATCACATATGGGAAGATTTTTCTGATGATTATCATCAATCCCACTGTCACAAGTGAAAAGCCCCCACTCCTTAGTTCTGGATTAGGCTATCAAGACCCAAAACAAGCGGCTCAAGTATCTGTATTCTTGAGCAGGGTAGGGAAGCTTTTTCTCTGAAGAGCCAGATGGTAAATATTTTCTTGGCTTTGCGGGCGATGGGGTGCCTGCAGCAGCTTCTCAACTCTGCCAGAGAGGCTGAAGGTGTCCTGGCCTGGATGCTGATGAGAGGACATGGATGGATACCAACAAAGTTGTATTTGTGGATAGTGAAGTTGACAGTTGTGTAGTTTTTTTTTTAGTTGTTTAAGAAATATTCTTTTGCCCCACTAGCAATTATTAGATGTAAAATCCATTCTTATGTCATGAGTCATGAGTAAGATTGGAGGAGGAGCCCATGGGCTGGGTTTGGTGCTGGGGTCTGAGTTTGATACAGTCTGTCTCCAAAGACAGAGTTTCACAATGTCCAAGCTTCCTATATGCATGATCTTGTAGGATAGTGGACCATTAATTTTAACTCACATTTTGTAGATCCATTTCTTTAACAAAATCTAAATGACCAGTTTAGGGGAATGAGGGAAACATCAGTTCTCAATGTTGACCCAGGTTGAGTCACATAACCAAGGCAGCTGTGAGTCACAGAGATACGTGTTTTTGATGAATTACTGTAGGTATACGCAAGGGGCTTGCCTGCCTTTGCATGGAAATGTACTCATCCTCTTACTGGTTATATTTTGTAACATCAAAAGGAATGTGTTTGCTCTCATAGAATATGAGTAAATTAGTATCTTCGTATCATAGCAAAAATAAATCAGTATCTAACTGCATTGTTCAATTCTTTACTTAGTCTAAATGCATGAAATTATAGAATAATCACTCCAATTAGTAGTTGTAAATTATCACCTATGTATTAATAAATATAATATGTTATGTAATCTATTATAGTATATATTTTATATGATATACTTTATATAGTATATAATACACATAAATTATAGCATAATCATAATAAATATATTATGTAAATCATGGTATAATCTACCTATAAATTATAGTTACACATATGTTAAAATTAAGTATATATAAATAGTATCTAAATCATTTGTTATAGTATAGTCATAAGATATGGATCAATCTTATAAGATATTCTTTGCATCAAAATATTAGCCCCCACAATTTTTTTTGAGATAAAGTCTCACTGTTCAGCCTTGGCTGGCCTAGAACTTGTTATGGCTGCCAGTCTAGCCTTAAACTTGAGGCAATGCTCCTCCCTCTGCCTCCCGAGTATTCTGAATTCACAGGTCATGATGCCTGACCTCAAATCTTATATTCACAATAAGGAAATTATTGATTTTAGCTCTAATATGTTGGTTATTCAAGTGAAATTCAGATTCAAAAGTTAATGCAGCCTTTATATTATGAATTTAGAACTATTTATAAACATTCACATATTTAGTTCTAAGAAATTGGGTTAAATATGGTGATTCTTGTATTATTCTTGATGGTGCACTTTCTGTTTTTATTATTCTAAATATAAAACAAACAAAGAGAACTGGACAGAGTGGACTTCAGTGTAGTCTTTGCACTCAAGGGATTAAGACAGAATTGCTTGAACACAGGATTAGTGGGACCCTTTCTTCAAAAGAATAAAGAGCAAAAAACAAAATCAAACAGTCCCCCCAAAGTGTGGGAATAGGAGGAAGAGGAGTCCTTCCTTCCTTCCTTCCTTCCTTCCTTCCTTCCTTCCTTCCTTCCTTCCTTCCTTCCTTCATTCTTTTCTTCATTCCTTCCTTATTTATGGTTGATGGTGCTGGAGAGATGGTTTGACAATTAAGAGAGTTTCTTGTGGCCTGGGCTGCTGTTCTTGTCTAATACTAGATTCAGTTCCCAGCACACATGTAGGGGAGTATCACAAGCCCTGTCACGCCAGCTCTAGGGCATTAAACATTATTTTCTGGCCTCTACAGGCATTCATATGCATTTGCTCATACATACATGCACACACACACTCAGATAACTTTAAAAAGAACTAGGGAAAACTTAAAAAAAAACCCCATATTGCTACAGAGGAGTAAATCAAATGGTATTAAAATTCAGTTTGTTTAGATTTATTATCAAAAAACCCCTATTATGTATTTCTGCCTCTACTTTTGTAGAGCGAACAGTGTTCCTCACTGTTATCTTTGCCTAGGAGCTTCTGTAAAGCAAAGGAAATAAAACCACAAATCCAAGGTCCTCATATTGGAGCCTTATCATCTCCAACTGTGAGTATTTTCACAGCAGATAAACACTTCCTATAACTTCCAATATAAACAGAGATAGCTCTACACTTTTGAGTAAAAACAAGACGTGGCGTGTTGAGGGCTTCGGGGCTGAGTGTTTAGGAAGGGTTCTCACACAGCTGTCCATTCAGCTACACACTCTGCTGTACACTGGGAGGGGGGGCAGTGGGGAGTTTAGCCGTTGAGGGGGTTAATGGAGGGCCCAGAGTTTTGTCACTTGTTTTTATTACTGTCATACCTGAGTACTTCTTTGATTGTGGTAAAGTACATAAGATGTCAAAATATAATTAAAGTGATTTTTAAGAACCCTGATTGGTGCCCCTTGAAAATGCTAATCATTTTTATTGTATTGCACTTGCAAATCTAAAAAAAAATGGGTAAAGTAACAATTTTGACGCCTAAGGGCTGTAGCCATTTGTAAGTAAGCTCTTTAGTCATACAACGGCTCTGCCTGCACCCTGATCTTGAAGTGAAGCATCATAAGAAAAAAACGTCTAAGCTACTCAGTAAATCAGCAAACTTCCTATCAAATTTTCTTGAACTCACTCAGAAACATGATTGACATAAGGCGAGAGGGGTAATCTGTTCAAGTAGCTGCCCTTCTTTAGAAGGCAAGAGTTTGCTTGTTTACACAGGCTAAGTCTGCCTTTCTCTCAGGCATGTTCTGGTGTGACAAAGGTATGTTGCCGTTTGCTAGGCAGTCTTCAGCTGGCCACAGGTCCACTAACCATTAACTCAGTGGTTCACCGTCATCGTCAACTTGACAGGATTCCGAGTCACCTAGGAGACACAACTTTGGGCGTCTCCAGAGAGGTTGAACTGTGGAGGGAAGGCCCATCTGACTTGGAAAATTTCTGGTTGTGTCATGGTAGGCAGACTCATGGAATGTTTTGCTGAAGCAGACCCGTGAGGGGGCACGTGATATTTGAGAGAACATAAGTAGGAGCCGACAGTGATGTCATGTTTGCATAGCTAGCCATGCCATGCTGTGTTGTGCTTGCATAGCCATGTGATGTCATGCTTGCATAGCCATGTGATGTCATGCTTGCATAGCCATGTGATGTCATGCTTGCATAGCCATGTGATGTCATGCTTGCATAGCTAGCCATGCCATGCTCTGTCAGTCTCACACCTTCGCTGATCTTTGCTTGGGTGAGGCATGGCAGAGAACTTTTCCTGGCATTCCAGCTGTTTTGCCCACTTTCACTGACATGTGCCAGTTGGCAGAGGCCTGGTAGGCTGTTTCTGCTGGATCATGCTACTCCCTGCCTATTCATCTCTGGTGACACTTTTGAACTGGACTGTTGGTATCCTGACACTACTGAACAGGACGGCTAGTATCCTGACAAATGGAGATTGGGATTGTCTCAAAGTACTACTTCTAAACAGGTCCACATCCCCTTGTCCAATTTAACCATCTTTTCTCCCCTACCTTTAGACAGTGGGCTAGAAAGGGGGTTGAAGCGTTTGAGAACCCATATTAAAGTAGGATTTGAAAAAATCTAAGCCTACACACATCCTGGATGTGGGTGGAAGCAATCTACAGGTTGGGGTCCCAGACTGAATACAAAGGAGAAAGGAGCTGAAAGGTGTCATTTACCTCTTGGCTTCCTGACAGAAGACATAATGTGAACATCTTCCACACGTCCACACTGCCATACATTCTCCATCTTGATGGACTGCACACTTGGTGAGCCAGAAAGAACTCATCTGCTCTTATGTTGCTTTTATCAGGACTGTTGTCATGGCAATGACAGGAGTAACTAATACGTCCGTCCTACTTAAGTCTCTCATACAATAGTTCTAAGAAAATATGTCCCAAGATCTTCCGTGGATTCTTGAAAGCATAGATAACATAGAACTCTATATATTACTTCTTAAAATAAATACATGTGAATCTATGATAAAGTTTAGTTCAGTAAGATGTGAAGAATCTGAATTTGATCCTTGAAGGTGATTTGAAAGGCAGAAGTTTGAGTGAGGCTTTCAGGAGCTCTCACTGAGTGTGGGTGTGTACTGGAAGAGTTAGTATTGTCTCAGAAGAAGGACGGCATTTGTGCTAAAAGCAATCTTTGCTCCCAGGCCTTGGGACAGCAGATAATAACAACATGACTTAGCATGGGGCTCTTCACACCTTAGAAGAGGCGCCAGAAAAGAAAAGCAAGTTCAACCTTGTGGATCAGGGAAGGCACTTTGAATTAAGCACTCTGGAATCTGAGGTCAAGTTTCTGGGCAACAGATCAGTCATACTTTTCATGAAGCCTCCAGTGTGGGTGGCTTTCTGCATTGACAATACAGAACACTCTGAACAGTCCTCACATTATCACAATTTGTCCTGACTTCTTGGGGAGAAAACATCAACATCTTCCCTATGTTCTTGTGCCCTTGGCTACCTTCGGTCTGAGTTGTTTTTCTGTAATAATCCAAGAATTGTGAGTATAAGATCTCTCTGTGAGATTTAGGAGTCTGGAAAATTCTTGAAATGGATGACTTTGGGAACTTTCCAGACTTGAAAGCAATGTCAGGATAGCACACATGGTCATGTATGTACTATTCCTTTTAAACACTGCAGATGTTCAACCATTGCACTGAGCTTAGATTACATTTCCAACAACAGAGCTCCCTGGGGCGAATGATCTCAGAGCATTTAAACCTACTGAATCAGGAAGGTTGGAGAAGATGGGCAAACAGCATCATTAATAATGTGCCCTGGCAATTGCCTGTACTCTAAAGGTGAGTACCACTGTCCCAGAGAACAAATATCAACTTCCGAAGACATTAACCTCATCTGATGAAAAGAAAAGGTTAGAGAATTCAAGGAAGCTACAAGCCCCGAATCTTGTATCTTTATTCTCAGCATTCCAGGTTACAGCAACACTGGAAAATCACCCACTGTAGAAGGCAAGAGCCAGCACTGATGAGTCTGGGCAGTTTCTTAGTATCATTTGGATTTCTGCTTTTCCAATCTGGTCATGCTTTCCATTGGAACATATGGTTGAGAGAATTTGAGTTCAAGCCAGTGATGAGCTGGCTCTGGCTTATGACAAATTCGAGTATTGGTTGTGCATATTTTTTCACAGCCCTGTGTTCAGGGAGAATCACATTAGTGGGTTGGAACTGGTCATTGGGGATCTAGGCTCAGTGGATAAAGCACTTGATGTACAAGACTGAGGACCTAAGTTCTGATTTCCAGAACACAGGATGGAAATCCTTGAGTGGCTATGGTATAGCCAGTGAGAAATCTGGTCTCAAAAGGCAAGGTGGGGGTGATGAAGAAAGATACTGGATATTTAGTTCTGGCCTACACACACACACACACACACACACACACACACACACACACGCAAAATTGTATATACATATACACACAGACACACGCACAATACACACATACATAGACATCTTTACTCATGTGCACGTGTGTGCATGAACACACACAGACATTCACAAACATGCATACACACATAATACACATATACATACACTTACACACAAACACAACCAATACACATATACTTATACAAACACACAATACACATAAACATACACTTACACACAAACACACACTACACATATACTTACACAAACACACACTACACATATACATACACTTACACACAAACCCACACACTACACATATACTTACATAAGCACACAATACACATATACATACACTTACACACACACACACTACACATATACTTACATAAGCACAAAATACACATAAACTTACACTTACACACACACACACACATATCTTTACACCTATATGTGCACAAGTGCACACACATCTTTATACTAGCATGTACACAAAAGCTCTCTCTCTCTCTCTCTCTCTCTCTCTCTCTCTCTCTCTCACACACACACACACACACACACACACACACACAAACCACAACAAAACAAAAGATAGACAATGGGCAAAAGAGGGTGTGGTCGTCAGCCGTGTCGCAGCCCAGAAACTGACCCCACAGGTTGTTATTCCCACGTGTCCTTTTGGTTCCTATCCAAGGTAGTACTGAAGGGCAGCACTGACATTTTCCTCATCCTTTTATCTGCGTTGAATAAGACAACTGTGATTCAGTTTTAGGGACCCAGCCTTTGCCCTTGCTGCGTGCAATAGCTGCAAATGAAAAGATTGGTTGTCTGGTACAAGACAGGTTATTTGCCTACCTGTGTCAACCTGTAGGAGATAGGATACAGTCTGAGTTTATAAGGGGCATCACAGAAAGCTTGAAAAGGACTATTGATATCTCAAGAATTACCTGTCATTCAGTTTTCACATGGCCATTATCATAATACTAAAACCATAATGGTCAAGCTTTGATGTCAAAACTGTGAGGTTTTTGTTTTCTCTTTTTTCTTTCTTTCTTTCTTTCTTTCTTTCTTTCTTTCTTTCTTTCTTTCTTTCTTTCTTTCTTTTTTGAAGTTGAATAAAGGGATTCTTTTCCTTCATCTTGTCATCAACTCATCAACAGAAAAAGGGACGACGAAGGCCCTGGGCGCTAGAGCCACGAAGGCCCTGGGCTGCAGGTCTTTTCTTTGTGGCGTCACCTAACCGTGAATGTGTAGGCTCACCGTGAGTTGCATGAGCTGGTATTCCTTTCTGGCTCATCTGTCATTGTAACTGAAGAGTGCGAGATAAGCAGTTTTATTGTGAGAGGCAACTGATTGAATGCAAAACTTGTTCTGTCATAGGAATATAAAGTGCTTATTCTGGGGTTAAGATCTTAGGAGCAGAAATGAAAGGCTGACTGATTTCTGCCTTTACTTCCACCAGATTTCAGTATTTAAAATATTTATCTAATGCCTTTGGCCATTTAAAAATTATGTCTTAGTTGGGTTTACATTTTATTTCTCTAGAATAAACTCAGGAATATTGAAAAGTCCAAAGAAGCTTTAGGTGATAAACCACCTTATTAGCACTGTACAGATTAATGCCCGTGTGTATAGCGGTTTTGTAAATACCACTTGAGTGTAGGTTTGTGTGTTTCTTGTTCCTTGTAAACTTATTTTTGAAAAGATCACTTAAAAGAGAGACCTATTTGAGGAGATTATTAATTTTAACTGAAAGAATGTGTTTTTATAAAGCCAATTCACTTTCATAATGTTTTCTTAAATCACCACTTTTATGGCTTTTCTGGTATAGCCAGGAGCACAGCTCAGGGTCCAGGGAACATTTATTGAGCACTTACTGAGTGCCAGATGGTCTCCTAAGTACTAGATATACCTTATCTCAGTTAATCCTCCCACTAACTCTGGGAGATAAACATAGTCCTGATCCTGGTTTGCAGATAAAGGAAAGTGAAGCTTAAAGGCTGAGAAGGAGGCCAAGGTCAAACAGCTTCTGAGAGGCAGAGGCCCAGGCTAGATGATCTGATAGCCAAGGCTGTGCTCTTAATCTCTTCCCCCTTGGTCTCATACCCATAGTACTACAGAGCCAGGGAAAAGCCCAGAATCAATCTATCACATGCTTGTAATTCTGAGACAATTTTAAGCCAGTCTGAGGTGGTTCCTGGAAAGCTCTTCTGTGTGTGACTTGATATAATTATATTAAGTTCCTAAAGGAGACATTTTAATTCTTGCCATGGTATTAGACAGGGCATCTCTCAAGTACTTAAACAACAAGTCTTGTCTTCTAATTATTGCTGGCAATTGATCGGTAATTGATCGAACAACTCTAGTTAATCAATCAAGTCATCCTCAAAGAGTTTCAATCTTATATAGGGACATGAAAGAATCTCTCCCACTACTTGGCAATGTGATAGCTATCTCACCACTGGCTTTGCCAGTCCAAGGCAAGATGCAGCTTCTTGGTATTGTACTTCTTCAAACTATGAACCAATGGAGTAATTTTTTTATAACAAATTATCTAGTCTCTGATGTTCTGTTATAGTTATATAATGTGCATTAAGACACGATTCTTAACTTGAGATCCACGCAGATACACAGTGTGACTAAATATAGTCTGTGAGTTGTGGCTTGTTCTTGCTTAGAAAGCC
>LR749646.1:1798483-2064164 GCA_902729485.2 Mus minutoides | reverse complement strand
AGCTTCAGGCATGTGACTATAACTGCAGGAAAGGAGTAAGGGATAACAAGATCATGTAAAATGGTTGAGAATTAGACAAATGCAATTCAGCTCAGTTTCATCGAGTGAACCCTTATGGAGAACCTACTGTGCAAAAGCCACTAAACAAAACTGTTTTCCATGATCAGACATCCAAGACTTACAGGGATAATACAGTCTCTGTCCTCCTTTTGTTGTTGAAGTGCTCTTTGCCAGCGTTCACCTTTCTGATATATTTTAAGCCTGAGAAGTGTAAGGTACCTAGGGAAAAGTTAGTCTGAAGTACAGAGCCTAAGTAAATCAATCAATAAATGTCACTGAGAAGGTCAAGCATCTTGTGACCCTGGATGGGCAGTGCATAGTAAGGGTCAAGTCAAACTGTCCCCAAATGGAGAGCTATTTTGTCCTTCTTGTTTATTAATGTCTATCCATCTATACTAATGGATTTAGCATGAAAGGAAGTAAGGTGGGGGTCAGGAAGTGAGAGTCACTAAATCTCAGACTTCCATTCTTCATTAATATTAATGCTGTCTTCAACTAGTGCAAGTTGGCACAATATAGCCTAAAAGCTTAATACAAGAAAAATAGTTCCGATGCTACTGTATGTATCCATTGACAGCAAGCACCAAGTGGTCTCATCTTACATCACGTGCCTCATTGTTATCCAATGAAGAGGAATTTCCCTTCAGTATCAGCTCGTCAGAATACTGATTTTGTGTCTCCAAAGTGTTTTCTATTAACTTTTAAACAATTTATCTGTCTCCTGACTTATATTAAACCAGGATGAATACAAATGCCACGAATGAATTAATTTGTTTTTAAAATCAGCCTAACATAAGCATCTCTCTCCATTAGAAAATCCTTCAGTGGTTCTATCAGAACTCAGACATGAAGAGTTGTATTCTTATAGTCATGTGTTCTGGGTCGCTGTGGACTTTTACTAAACTGAGATATTTTGGGACCAAATCTGCTCCTGGCAAGCTATATATTATGAAAAATCTTAGTTACTTAAAGGAAACAAACACACTCACCACCTAATATTACTTTCTTAAACCAAACACATTTTGATAGGACTCAAAATGTTCACTTACAATGTCTAATAATCTTCAAGATAAAGAATTAAGGCTCAGAGAAGTTACACATTTTGTTCTAAAATGTTTAGTAAATCTGACCATGGTGGTAAATGTCTGTAACACCAGAATTTTAAAGACTGAAGTAAGAAGAAAGTAGGTTCAAGGCCAGCCTGAGCTACAGAAGGAATCTTGCCTTTAAATCAAACCAAATTGAACAAACAAACAAAAAAAAACCCGTACCATCAAACAACAGTGAAGCCTCTGTGAACGTTTGGTAAATTTGGCCCTTCTGTGGCTTTCTGGCCAATGTCATAGTCTTTGAGCTAAAAGGATGCCACTGATACTTCCCTGAGCTCTCATCTGAGATTTAGAGATTTTTACATCTAAATTTTATCTCTCAGAGCACTTGAACCAGAAACAAAACAAACTGGCAGGTTCTCAAAGGGTAGCCCCACTCTCCTCCAGCTTGCTGCTGCATCCTGCCTTTCCACCATCCTGCCTTTCCATTACCCTGCGATCTCCATGACTTATAAGTAAACTCAACCTTAGCTTACACCAAAACTGGAGCACAACCAGGAGACAACCCTCTCCATAAAGAGCCCATAAGATGAAACTGAACGAAGACAACTGAATATAGCTAGCTGGCTTTTCCATTTTGTCATGTGATAAAGGGATTCACGAATTGGTGGCGACAGATTGCCTTTCTGTCTTTCTTTTTTAGCTATGTAAAGGTGGTTACAGTTTGTAAGTGCGTCATGGTGTCTTCACTGCTCTTCTCCTGCGTGCAGGGTTTGGGGTGCCACGTGGGCCGTGTCTCCTCAGGATACACAGCAGACATCATGTAACTTCAGGTTGAGATTCTCTGGGAGGCCTGCACTCAGGTCAGACCAAAAATTGGGGCATAAAGTGCTGGCAATTGAGTTATTAATTCTTGCTCAAAGTCCCACCCTCATCATCTTACATATTTACATATTTCCTGTCAATTAAACAGAATCTCTTAACATCTTCGTCTAGGGCCAGCCTGGTTCAAAGTGGCAGCACCTAATTCATTCTATGCACAAAGTCAGAATCTCTATTATTTACGTTACACAGTTTAACTTTCAGATCATTCCTCAAAGTTAAAGAGGAACGTTCCCGGGATGGGAGAGCCAAGAAAGGGCTAGAAGATGATTTTTAAAATTCCCGTGCCTCTTATTTTAGAGGACAAAGCAAACTAAACCACAGGAAGAGAAATGGCTTTTAATACCAAGCAGAAACACGCACTATCTACATACAACAACAGAGGCTGCATTTGAGTTAGTATTTACATGTTTTGTAAGCTCCAATAATAGATGTTTTTCATTATTTTAGTAAAATTAAAGAACGGGCACTCAGCTATCTTTAAATTTTTATATTGTTCATGCTACTTTAGGAATGCCAAATCATTTTGCTGTAATAAATCCCGGCACAAGGATGGCACGGATTCTAAAAGACATTGTAATATTTTTCTTTTCGATGTGAATGGAAAGAAAATATTAATAGATAGTCCCCTTTTTTATGTTAGCCATTATTGGAATTTACTAATGAGAAACCTGACATGCTATTTCCTATTGCTTTAATATGCTATATATTATAAAAATGTTTTTTTTTCTGTATTAAGTGTGGTAATGGCATAATGTTTTTTTTTTTAAAAATCCTTTGCAATTTCTCATGATTTACAGGGGAGCTGGGGATGAGGTGTGAGGAAATTCTGGCTTTTCTGGACTTTTGTGTAGGACAGGCATGCGTAGGAAGTTGAAGAAGCCTAATTAGACAAAGCTACTGAGAAACATTTTTAAAAATTCTGTCTTTCTGAGAGGCAGGAATTTTTTTTCTAGATGCCAAATGCCTGGAATTCTCAGTTAAAAAAAAAAGCCACAAGTGCTCACCCCTGGCCTCAGCTCTTTCTTTCATGTAGGTAAGCTAAGCTATGGGAAAAAAAAAAAAAACTGGCCGTCTGGGAAGAGTCCTGGCCGGTCCACTGAGCCACTCTTAATCTCTCCTTCTCCTGTGTCCTTGTCCTCTCTCTTTATGGATGCCAAACACTCTTCAGAGAACAGAGTCTGGAAAACTGGTCTTCGGAGATAAATCCTCAGGTGGTGAGCATGTGTTGGCGTTTTGGATATTTCTGAGTGTATTGTCTCATGGTTCAGAAGGGGGCCAGACTGTGTATGAAATTCTGGGCTTCGATGACGAGACTTCTTCTCTTCTACTAGAGTTTAAGTGAGGGATTTATGAAAAGCTGCCACCTTGTGAGGTAAGTTACACACAGATGCCTTGTGATTTATATGTGAAAGATTTCTTGTTGCTCATTGACATAAATCTTGTTACACACTATCCTTCTCAGACAGTACTGTCAACCAAAGAAATTCTTTTTTCTTTTCTTTTTCTTTTTCTTGTTAACAAGAAATTAGGGGCCTTCTCCGAATTATTTGTAGTGTTAGTTTATGCATTAAACCTTTGTCACTTTTTCACTGGGTTAGATTTTTTTTACCTTTGATTTTCTCAAACAAACAAATGAGGCATAATAAGGGAAAATTAAAAAAATGTAGCTCATTTTATCTTAAAAGAGCTACCACCTTTTAGTGAGCTAGTGGGAGTGGAAAACCCATTTTAAGACATAAATCTAGACGTAAATGCTACTGGCTTTTAAGAGGAATTGTCTTGGCAAGAGCCGAGTGAACATTATCTCGCAAAGTCCATTCTGAAGGCAAAACAGATTTGTTAGTGCGATTATTAAAACAATTGCCACCTTCTGGTGTGAGGTGATGTCAACAGAGAACAATCAGGCAATGCCCTTGGCTTTGGTACAGGCAAGCACACAAAGCTACCGTGAAATAGGATTGGACGGGACCTTTCATTTCATATGAGAATTAATTCTGTAAATGCAGCAAAGAGGAGGCGGCTTAGTTCTCTACCCCCAGAAACCAGATAAGAACAAGTCTGCAGGAGGCCCCATTTTTTTTTTCTTATTCATTTCTTAGTGTGCGCATATGTCTGTTACCAAAGATCCTGGCAAATACTTTATTCTTTCAATATACTTCTGGCAGAGAATGGGGAAAATGGTCAGAATTTTCTCAAAGGTTTTTATGGATTAAAAAATTAGACGTTCACAATCTAAATTGTTTTCTAAGGAGTGAACTTAAAGGTCACATTTCTTCAATAGGAGCAAAAGCTGTCCAGAGGCTGTGGTCTTCTCCCTGAGAGATTGGGACTCCATTCTGGGCTCGGTGTGAGTCTTCCCTGGGAAGGCCAATACAAGTGTGGTTTGGAGCAACTCAGCCCTGAGGACCAGCTCTTTTGTAAGGTTGAGGGGCCATGCAAAGGGAGACTTAACATAGTGAGTGGAATTTATGATCATTTGTATATGAGTGTGCGCAGAGAAATTTTCAAAAGTGCAATTGGAATCTTGGATGTGAGAACTCACTAACCTTAAGCTAATTCCAAGTGGAAAACGAAATATTAATTTTGTGATCAGACACACTGGTTTCTGTTGTTGGCATCGTGCTAAATTACCTTTTGTGTGAGAGCTATTAACAAGGCCTTCATCTTAAATATCCCAGCACTTACTATGTCTCCGTCATCCACAGTTGATAAAGCGAGTACAAGATTGAAAAGAGAAACCACTGATGAGATGATCAATAAGGTATTTCTTCTCCGCCGGATTATTTCTCCCGTGTACAAAATTCCTGTTTGATTTTTCATTTATTCAAAATGTCAGAATGATAGATACAAGAGAGTCAC
Organism: Mus minutoides; assembly: GCA_902729485.2. Taxonomy (NCBI): domain Eukaryota; kingdom Metazoa; phylum Chordata; class Mammalia; order Rodentia; family Muridae; genus Mus; species Mus minutoides. The sequence goes on along the minus strand of LR749646.1, from coordinate 2,059,311 downwards.
CAACTAAGCAGGGAAATCTCTGTTGAATAATATTCAGTATGAAGATTCAGAATGATGTCTCATGATGGATTAAACTTTCTTCTGTTCTGCCTCATTAGGGTTCTCTCAATTTGACCCAATCCAAACCTATTACTTAATATATATCTAAAAGTAAAATTGCATAAACGTTCACTAGTACAATAGACGCTAAATGAGCAGTTTCGGATAATTTAATTAAGTTGTAGGTCTTCTAATATAATTCCGTAAGTATGTGAACTTTTAACTTGTGTTAACTCAATTTCCTCGTGCCTTCATTTACCATTTGTTGAGGACATTACAGTGATTAGCCAGAGTCCTTCCAGATCCTAATGTGCTCCATAAATTTTGATTTAAATTGACTGTCACTTTCTCACGATAATAAAGTAGATATTTGACATCTCAAGAAAGAACTAGTCTGGCATATTATGTTGTCAAGGACCGTAACCTTTTTTCCCCCCACCACACCAACTTCACATGAAATGTCCCTTACGAAACCCACCAGGGACACCAACTTCACATGAAATGTCCCTTACTAAACCCACCAGGGACACTCAGAAGAAAGTGGGTTGGGTGCTGCATGTTCATGAAAACACCTGGGCTCCTGTATATATGAAAAAAGGTATCCTATTCCCAAATAACTGCATGTATTTGTGCCTGTCAATGTTTAATTGTGTGGTTTGACAGAATTCAGGGACCCCTATGACATAGGAATTAGCAGCTGCTTAAGTTCGGATCAGAGAGAAGCATCAGTCAAGCAAGTTCAACTTAAATGCACAGTTTTCTTAGTTCAAATAGCTAGAGGGAGGGGCAAGCTATGCAAGGGACTCTCTCTCTCTCTCTCTCTCTCTCTCTCTCTCTCTCTCTCTCCAGTGAATACATTTGATTTTGAACTAAGGCCCCCAAACATGAGGCCACTGTCTTATAAATATATGCTTCCTACCTACTTTTTTCTATTTCCAATAAAGTAACTTGGGTAATAAGATGATGCTATTCTCAATTAGCTTCTTCAAAGTTATCCAGAGAGATCCAAAATAGAGGACTCAGTTCAGTGTCTAGAGTGACCTAAAATGTTTAGCAACGGTACCAGATATTCTGCTTTCAGTGGTAGCATTTCTGAACTGCTTGGATACAAATTTGAGACCATCCTGAACTACTTAATAGCATCAGGAAGGCAGTAAGATAGATGCATGTAGGGAAAAAGCAGTCTCCCTGGATAACAGTTTACTATTAAAAACAAAACAAAGCAAAACAACAACAACAACAAAACAAAAAACAAACACAAAACCCACTGCCTATGCATCTTGTTGGCATCGCCTTTGCTAAAGTTGGTGGCTTCTCCTTCTCTTTCTCCTTCTCCTCCTTATTCTTTAAGATACTCTTAATCTCCAAAAGTTTGTGGTGTGTGTGTGTGTGTGTGTGTGTGTGTGTGTGTGTGTGTGTGTGTGAGTGTACATGCCTTGTGTGTGAAGGTGCTCACAGATACCTGAAGAGGACATTGAATTCTATGTAGCTGCTGTTACAGGAAGCTGTGTGCCACCTGATGGGTATGCTTGGAATTGAACTTGGATCATTTGGAAGAGCAGAAAGTTTATTTAAAGTATTTTTATTGCACACACACACACACACACACACACACACACACACACACAGAGAGATAGAGACAGAGACAGAGACATGGAGAGAGACAGAGACAAAGGGAATAAAAAGCAGAACAGTCATGTATACCAGAGTGTGGTGAAGTCAATTAAACTATAGAAAGTGAACTTTGCTACACTTGAACTTTTTTTGAAAGTCCAAAATTGACTTTACTATTGTTAGCTATCACATTATTTTGGCTAAGCTATAGCTTTATTTTCTCTATAGTATAGTATAACCCAATGTGGCTTCCATGTAGATCTGTGAATATTGGAATCACCTATTTTTCTTAAAGACTTTGTTTTTAATTCGTACTTATATGTGTGTTGATGTGGGTCTATATCACGAGTTTGTGGGACCACAGAGACACCAGAAGAGGGTGTCAGATCCCCTGCAGCTGGGACTACAGGCTGGTAAGAGCTGCCTATCTAGGGAGTTTAATTCAGGTTCTTTGAAAGAACAGCAACTGCTCTGACTTTCTGAGTCCCCCTCCAGCCCCTGAATGTTATATTTTAAGACTGTTTCTTTTTGGTCCTAGGGATTGAACACAAGGACTTACACATGCTAGGTAAGGATTCTACCACTGACCTGTATCCTCAGCTCTGACACATGTTTTCTTATAATACAAGTTATAGCATGGCTGTAAAAGGATTTGGATAATCTAAAAATATTATCACTATTTTACACTTCTTCGACATCTACTACTTTCAGGATTTTACTTTATATTCAAGCTGTTTATTTTCTGTTTTAAAAACAACAACTTAACTGTACTTATCTATAAATTCTAAAACCTATAGTTTAGTGATTTATCATAAATGATGAAAACATAGTTGCATAGCATCCAGTTTAATGGCTATGTTTCAAATGCTTGGATGTAGAGAGAAGTGACTTTGCAGGACTATGTCTCAACCTGAATGTCACAACTACATCATTAGCTTCAGATGGATTATACAGAAGCAAGAAGTAATGAGCATATTGAAATAACAAACACAAGATGTACACATAAGCAGCTCCTTGTCCAATCTATTCCTTCTTTAGACTCTCGGCATTGCTAACCTGTGTGAATGCCTTCCACCAGCAGCCATCTTGTAATGACTGTCCCTAGATAAGGTAGGACAGTAGTCATGAATGAAGTGAAGCAAAAGTGTTCTGAGGGAGGTAATCGTGACCTCTGGTCCACTTGGTCACTCCTGTTTTCCTGTCTGACTGTGCCTGAGGGGACAGAGTGGAAGTGACATCTTCAGGGAAGCCTCGCTGGTCAAATGTAATCACGTTGACTGAAAGCTCAGACTGTGTTCAGTTCTCTCAATGTAGTTCCACTACCTAGAGAGTGCACTTTGGCCAGAAGAAGAAGTGATGAAGAATCTCCTGTACCATTGCCGGGCAATTTCAACATCTCATTTAAAATGGCAAGGAGTGAAGGTAGAGCTTGAATTATGTATTAACCCTATATATAGCCTTGGCTGAGAATTTCAGCAAATACCCACAAAGCCTCAATCCTACAAAGCGGAGCTCGCGCTCCCTTATTTGCTGTTCTGGTTGTCACTTCCTATAACTGTTCACTGTTGAAGGTGGCATCCTGGTGCCCGATATCGAACCCTCAATATTAAACCACCTTCCACCTCCTCGTTTTTCATTCTGTGTCTCGAGTCAGGAAACTCCACCAAGATCTCCCATTTAATGTCCTGAGAGTCCATGAAAGCTGTCTGCAATTTTGACGAGAGCACAAATTGTTACTCATTGTCCAGTGGGGAACACTTAACTCTACCAGTCTTTCTCCAGTATCACTGCCTCCTTTATACTCTCGCTAATAATCGCTAATGGAAGCGGTGGCGCTCACTGCAATCTTCAGATTCATCAAGACCAGAACTTGAAAGACTCCCCGGGGGATTCACTGCTGGTGCCAGGAGGAGGTCTTGGCGGCTGAATCTCCATGCTCATTCTATTTTTTTTTTCTTTCTGGCAAAATCTTCCCACGTGACCCCATTCCCACTCTCCCTTTCTTCTTTTCGTTTCTACAATAAACAGTCACCAAAATACAATGACTATCAACTCATAGTTACTATGTGAGACTCTAGAGGTTTATCCCCTCACATTGACACAGCTCTGCCTCTCGTTAACGTCCTCAGTCACTCAGGACGATCATTTCAAAGACTGTGAGTGTGGCCGTGTTAAAATTGTTGGGTAGTTTATGGGCAGGCTACACATGATGTAAGTTTGTTGGTCCTCTCTGGGTTTTGGCTTGGTGTAATAACTAGCACGATGTCTTTCACTCTTAAGAATACCATGTTTAAGAGGTGAAGGACAGGGTCATATAGGTTATTTAAAGGCACCATCTAAACCTCTGCTTCCAGTAGCTGGATCTTTCTGTTAGAACCACAGTACCCTTGCACGGGTACCATGCCCCATCAACTTAGACTGTTGTTTGTGCTGTTCCCTGCCCCTTCTGGAATGCCACTCATAGTCTTCTTCTCCATTGGATATTTACTCATTCTGTATCTACCACAAAGAAATGAGTTTAGGAATGCAGGAAGTTGTATTTATTGTTTTGATCACTACAATATACACATGTTTAAACTTATGATTGACAGAAATAGGTACTAAATAAACACTGGGTGGATAATGAATCCAGGGTAGCATGATTTCTGCAGCAAATCCATTCATGCCTCTCTTTACTCCCGGGATCTCTTTGCTTTCTTTATGAGATGTTACAATCACCCATGTACTTTGTACCAGAGCACGTGTGTCAGGCTAGGGTCAGACAATCATTAGTTCACCTGACCCTGATGACAAGAGAGCCATTTCCAGTTGCTATGCACCATAGATCACACTCACCTAAATGTATGCAACAAATGAATAGACAAATAAAAAGTGTGGCAGTAACATTAAGTTAGGCATGTTAGGGTTCTAAAGAAATTGGGTTTGCTCATATTCTCAAGAAACTTATAAGTACCTAAGAGGCAGGGGACCCAAACCCTCAAGTAGGTAGCGGTACAAAAATGATAGACAATTGACTGCCAGCATTTCAGAGCAAGAGAACAAGAGGCTCTAGAAATTATGCTCCTGAATCTTAGCTTACCCTAGCAGCACTGATAGTCACATAGTGATAGCAATCATCATGTGGCACACCTGGGCAACATGTACTTGTAGACAGTCAGAAGCTGAAAAATCCTGTTGTGAGCTGAGGAGAGCAATCGATGGGCAAAAGGTTGGTCTCACAGCCTTAGGACCTGATTTCAACCCCTCGGGCACCTGTGAAGGCTCAGAGTGAGGGTACTGAATGTCCGTTTGTCCCTACAGTTCTGGGGAGGAAGAGACAGACAGATCCTTTCGGATCACTGACTGGCCAGACTGTGAGTTAATGTCCAGGACCATTAGAGACCATGTCTCAAAAATAAAGGCACACAGGGCCTGAGGAATGACACCCAATTTTATCTTCTGGCCTCAACATTCACCTACGTCCATGTGCTCCTATACCCTAGACATGATCACACATGCGCATACCCAGAAAGAAAAAGACCCCGTCTTTTCCCAGAGTTCAAGGAAAGTGTTCAGAAGGAGCTGGAATTGAGTTCTGAGAGGGTTTTTCGTTTGTTTGTTTTGCTTTGCTTTTAATCAATATCAGTTTTCTATTGTTAATTGTAAGACTAGTCCTCTTCCTTGTCTATGTAGATCAGGAGTTGTCAAACCTCACCACTTGAACCAAGCTGGCCCTGGTTTTTGTGAATGGAGTTTTATAGGCACATAGTTAGTCCAGTGTGCTAACATCCTGTCTGTGGCTGGCTGCTGTCATAATGTGAAGAGCAGAGCTGGGTGGTTATCACAGAGATCATAAGGCCCATAAAGTCAAAAATATTTACTCTTTGGCCCTTTTCAGAAAGGATTTGTTAATCATTGAGTTAAACTTTCAGAGCTGAGTGGGAGAAACTGCTGTAAAATTCAAAAAAAAAAAGCAAAAACAACAACAACAACAAAAACAATGTATGAGCAATGGCTTTAGAAGAGACATGTTAGAAGATTCCCGGAGAACTGCTTGAAGTTCAGTTGCTCCCTCTATGACAATGGGCTCTGCGCCTGTGGATTCAATCAACCATGCAAGGAAAATATTAGGCAGGGCAATGTACTTTTATCCCGAAAACATGTACACTGTTTTTTGGGGGTATCCCCTGAACAATGTAGGCTCACAACTACTTCTATAGCTTTCACATTGTATTGGGTGTTATAAGTAACACAGAGATGATTTAAGATTTATGGGAGGATTTGTGTAGCTTATGTACAAACCATTTGAAGATTGTTCTATCTGGAACCCATTCTCACAGATAAGGAGGAACAATTATATTTAATTGTGTATGAAAGGTACCTTCCCCCAAATAAAGGATGTGCAAATGTTTTGTTGAAACACTAATTTATTATTTGGGGTGGGGGGATGTGTTTGCCGTGTGGCTCATGTGTGGAGGTCAGAGGGTCGGGGTAGCCCTAAGGAGATAGGTCTCTCCATCCAAAGTTGAGTCCTGAAGACCAAACTCAGGACATAAGCCTTGGGAGCAAGTGGTCTTGCCAAATGAGCCATCCTTCCAGCCACCATCCTACCAGCCACCGTCCTACCAGCCCATAAGTGATGCTCTGAAGGATCTGAAGATCAGCAGGAATTTTCTTACAAGGGAAAAAGAGAAGGGCTACACCCAGAACCTAAACGAGAAGGAAGAGGTGAACAAATTTTATTTGTAGAGGAATACATAGGACTTCTGGGCTGTAGCTTCTCCTTGGAAATTCAGGGTGGAGTCTCTTATCCTCTGAAGCCTAGGAAAGAGTACAGAAACCCTGAAGCACAGAGCTGAGCCAGCAGAAATCCCCCAGGTAGGCAACGTAAATGAGGGACTTTGAAAGCTCTTGTAATTTTGCCAAGACAATAATAAGAGAGAGGGGATGAACTAGGGTCTCACTGACTGAGGGTGAAGGGAATTGGGGAACCCTACAGGTGATCTATTAAAAGAGGCAGAAGAACTCGTGATAGAAAACCAAATGCATGTCCTAGACAGGTCTTAATGTGCTTATCAAATTCTTGAATATAAAAGATAAAATATTGCAGTTATGAAAAGGACGCTTTATATAAAAATCTGTAATTCTGATGTTTTCTTAAAAATCAGGTTGTTTGGCAATACACAGTGCATTCTTGGGTGATGGCAGGCACAGGTTGTAACCGAGTGACACTGAGTGGAGTGAGCAGAGTCAAGGCCCTCTGCTTTGGCCACCTTTAATGGAGTAGTGTAACCCTGCAGCTGTAGGGATGCGCGGCCTGCTATGTCATCATCTGGACAGGAAGTTTGAAGCAATCATTAATTTGAAAGACAGCCAGCATGGTCAGCTTTCCTCCTCTGCCCTGAACTCTCTTCTCTGTTCTTAATGAAGCTGTCTGAAAAGTCACTTTCTCCAATTATAAACAAAGGATCTCTCCCCTCCCTNCCCTCCCTCCCTCCCTCTCTCCCTTCCCCCCTCTATCTTTCTCTCCCCCCCTCTCTGAATGTGATAGCCTTTGATTAGAGTATAATGGAGCTTGTAGGTGAATACCTGCCTTGAAGTCATGATCTCTGCCTTAATTCCCTTCCAACATGGCCTTTCACCCTTTTCTCTCATTAATTTCTCAAAGCAAACGACTTGCATTTCACGCCCAGCTCCATTTCCCACCCCTCTTTCCTATGCCTGGAACCACAACAGCTTTTGTTGCTGCTTTTCAGTTCAGTTATATTTTTAATTCTTTCTCAAACAAAAACTGTTGCTCCAAAGAAAGGATTTTTCTTTTTTTTTTTTTTGAGGGTGCCTTGAGTTATATTCCCAAAAGGGTTCTTTGGGTTCCTTCTCACAGTGTTTTTCTTTGCCTGGCTTTTAAAAATAGACTTCCCCATCCATTCTTCCATACACTCCTGATGATATTCGATTCTGAGCGGTGTAAGTCTATGGAATGGTCTTTAATCTGTGGCTACTCTGGCTGAGCTGAGGGTCTTCCCTACCACCCCTGCCAGGGACCTCAACCATGCTGCTAATGTCCTGCTCCATAAAGAACACAGGCTGGGGCTGGAGAGGTTTCTCCGTGGTTAGGGTCACTGGTTGCTCTTCCAGAGGACCCGGGTTCAACTCCCAGAATCCACTTGGAAACTCACAACTCATGGTAGCTCCAAGTCCAGGGGAATCTGGCACCTTCACAGACATACATGCAGACAAATTACCAATGCATATAAAATGAAAATTAATGAACCTTCCAACATGGCCTTTCACCCTTTTCTCTCATTAATTTCTCAGACCCCATCTTACATTATCTTTAAAAAGGAAAGAACAATAGTCTTTTTTTTTGGTTTTGGTTTTTCGAGACAGGGTGTCCTGGAACTCACTCTGTAGACCAGCCTGGCCTCAAACTCAGAAATCCACCTGCCTCTGCCCCCCACCCCACCCCGAGTACTGGGATTAAAGGCGTGTGCCACCATGCCCGGCAACAATAGTCTTTTTAAAAATACATTAAAAATAAGATCCTGCTATGGCTGTTGCTGAGCCACTATGGACAGAGCCGGGGTAGAATCCAGTTACACCAATTTTATGTTTGGAGAGAGAGAGAGAGAGAAAAAAAAGGTCTAACTTTTGAAAAATAGTTTAAACCAGAATCTTGTGTCAAATATAGGATGTCAGATAGTGGGGAGCCCTGCCAGAAAACTTAATAACTAATTGTTAGTATTTTTTTGAATTAAAAAGATGAATATAACAGCATGTTACAACTGGTCAGTACCAAAAATAAAATAAAATAAAATAAAATAAAATAAAATAAAATAAAATATGAAGGTCAGCCACAAGCTTATTCACATACTGTTACCTTCTTCCTGTCTTGTCCAAGGAGTTAAGAGCCTCAAGCCGATGGCCCTCAGGGGCTCTCAACTCTGAGAGTGAAGAGATGGACGGAGGAGTTGTGCTTGTCCACAGGGAATCTCAGCTTTCATCTAGTTTCTGCCTGAGCCCAGTTGCCTGGACCAAGAAGTTACTAAAAACCCTCTCCCCAGGGCACAGATGGAGATGTGGGCAAGAAGGAATATGTAGAGAGTCTATGGGGGCAAAATGAAAACAAGTACAGGCTCTGACTTCCACAGCCTGAGGCCCCCTCTTTTGGTCTCTTCAACTTCATGGTTGTAGTTCTGCTTCTTGCCTTCTGGGTCCCCCTTCCTGCTCCTTGAGGCCGATGCTTACTGTCATAGTCAATTTGGCCATATGGTATTGACCATGAGAAATACTGTAGGCTGAATGGACCAAGCAACAGAAAACTATGTTCTCATACCATAGTTCTGATAGCAAGAAGTCTAAAGCCAAGGTAGGTGACAGTCAGGGTTGGTTTCCGGTGAGGTCCCTTACTTTTACCTCATTGTAGTTTCAAGTTTTCTGCCTTCCCTGTGTGCAGTCATATGCAGTCAGTCACCAGTCATATGGGATTGGGGCCACACCCTTAGGGCCTCAGTCAGCTTTAATTACCTTTACAAACCCACTACTATCTTCACATCCCTCCAGTCAGGTTGTGGTTAAGAATTGCGATGTCAGAATTTTAGAGCACAGCTCTGCCCACCCTGTCTAGCACAGGGCGCTGATGTCAAACAGGACAGGGAGAAATGATAACATTTGCAAGAGCCTCGTCAAACACCCTAGGCACTCCGGGAGCCTGTTCAAGAAAGACCAGGATGAATGAGGTAAAGAATGTTTTGCCTGAAGAAACAGTTCAGGGAGCATAAAGTATTTAAGATGAGAAAACAGATGAGGAAGAAAAGATTGTTTGAGAGTTTACTCTGCAAACTATGTAATTATGACCATAGTAGGAGCACACATCTTTCCTACTATTTCAAGTACTCCATTTCATTACGACTAGTAAGTAGGAATTTGAGTATTAGATTTAGTGGCTTTTTCTGGTTTAGAAAAACTGAGTGCACTCACTTCCACCTCTCTGTTGTAAGCACCATTTACTTGGATAGATAGAACACTGTAACCTGGGGTGTGGCCCACTGATGAGGGCTTTGTCTAACATGTATAATATCCTTACAGTTCCATAAAAACCCAACCAACCAAACCAATGGACAGCAACAACATAATCGACCTGTACTCAGAGTGTATCTCAGTGACCCAGTACTTCCATAGCATGAATTAGACTACAGCTTAGAATCCAAGCCCTACAAGGCAAACATGTACTTGGCTGGATTGAGGTTGTAGCTCAGTGGTGAGTACCTTTCTGAGCACAAGCAAGTTGACAGCTGATGGAGTGTTGTCCCTCCACTGAAAAGAGTAGCGAGACTATGAGCACCTCTGAGGTCTAGCACTTGATTTATAGGGAACTCATTCTATTGCGTCTCAGAAGAAAGAACAGAGTCATTGAATTGATGGTCAATAGTTGAAAATGACTATATGAATGGTGCTTAATTATGATTTTTTTATGGTGCTGTGGATTCAGATTCAGGGCTCTGCCTATGCTAGACAAGAGCTGGCACACCTCATATGCCATAAAATGCTCGATATTTTCAAAGGACACTGAAGACAGTTGAGCAATAGAAATATCTTCGTGAGAAGAGGGCATGGAGACCAAACAGCTGGGTTGCTTAAAGCAGCTTGAAGCTCTGTGTGTGATGGCGAATCTTCATTGTTATTCTTGACTGGACTTGTCATTATCTAGGAGATGCTACCTGGGCTTGTGACGGTATTTTCAGAGATGAATTGAGGGATGAAGGTCCACTGTGATTGTAGGAGGACCAGACCATGAGAGGAAAACCATCGGAATGGCCACATCCCGTCTCTCTGTCTCTTGACCAACCAGGCTGTGAACAGCTAGGCCTGGACATTCCCTGTCTACCACAATGGACTCACAGCTTGGAAATCATGAGCCTCAACAGATTTCCCCTTTAAATGGTTTCTGTGGAGAATGCAGCCACAACAATTCAACAAAGAGGAATAACACACTGTGTACAAAGACAGTATCATCTGTTATTTCACCCAAATAAGCTTCTCTACAGTGTATTGACACTTCTCACAGTTTTTTTTCCTTTTTGTTTGGCTAGTGAACTTTTAGATATCCTTTGAATATGATTTTAGGTTTCCATAGCCATACAAGACACTTAAAAAAAAATCTCTCAAATGTAGTAGTTGCCAGAAGTAGAAATGGTTAGGAAGAAATGTGAAGGGCGTGAGCATCAACGATATAGAAGTATCATTATATATGTCTAAGATAACACAAATGGAGAGAGAGAGACTTAGTCAAACGTTGAGTCTAAAAGGAATTGTGTGATTAGATTTGATTCTGCAGGTAGCCGAGCAGGAGCAGGGAGGGTTGGCGACAGTTGTTTACATCTGGAGAGACTGTTCAGAGATAACCGGAACAGTCAGCTCTCTGTGGAGGGTTATTTTTGCCAAGCCATGTCAAAGCAACTGAGAAAAATGAAGACATAATTTGAAAATAAGATAGCCACCCACAGTGATACATTGATGATGTTTAAATAGAGTGACCTTCCTGAATTTGTTTTTATTATGATTTTTTTCCCCTCGTGGGGAACTGGGCCAGTTCTTGGTGGACTGAAGTTTCATGAAGCTAGATAGAGGTGGCTTTGGGCTGTAGGTCCCAGGTTTTCTGGGTTCATCATCAGTGGAGAAGCTAGAGAGTCAGCTGAATACAAATGAGAGGTTGGCAGTTCAGGCAGGGGAGGCAGCGTGTGAGCTGCTCTATCAGGAGGGGCAGACAGTGAACCCACCTCAGAAAAAGCAGGACGCAGACTCAGGAGCAGGTGAGCATATGTAGCCGAATGGAGCCCTCGGATCATAGAAAGAGAGTATGCCATGCGATAGCTTCATCTTCGCTGCAAGCTGAACTCTTTCAGACACTCATTTCGGCATTGGAATCGAAAGGAACAAGCTTCACTCCTTGCTCGGCAGCCAGCTGAAAGTCAGCTTCACTTTAGGAACTTCACTTCAACTTCATCTTTGCCTTTTTGATTTCTGCATGACTGATTTTGTGTTTCCTGTCAAACTTTTGCATTCTTGTATTTTTACTCTGCATGTATATACGTATATACACACATACACAACCATGCACGTTATATATACATATGTAAATATACATACACATATATGTATGTATGTATATATGTATGTATTATATGTGTGTATGTGTGTGTGTGCTCATATTCTTCAACTGAAAACTTTCTACATAGTGTAAGGTATTACTAGAGACTGTGTATCCACGCAGAAACAAACAAATGGTTGCTTTACCCTTGAATGAAGTAGACAAGCTTGGGAGACTGATCGTGAGTACAGTGAATGCTACACTGTACCTATCCACAGTTGTGGTCTGCTCACCACTACTGCCTCATTATGAAATTCAATCATATGGAAGTACTTGGAAGACCATAGCATAATGGCTGTGCCCTGCTTCTGTGTCTCTTCCAATCCTGTGGTGCCTTTCTTAGCTTTCTTCCTCCCTTAAAACCTCATATTCAACAGGGCAGTGGTATTGCATATGTTTATTTCTAGTACTTGGGAGGCAGAGGCAGGTGGATCTCTGTGATTTCAAGGCCATCCCAGTCTGCAGAGCTAGTTCTGAGACAGCCAGGGCTACACAGAGAAACCCTGTCTCAAAAAAAACAAAAACAAACAGACAAACAATACTTCATATTCGACACTCAAGTGTGACCTTGGGAAGCTTTTCTTGACATCCTAGCTGGTTGTCAATGACCACACATAACACACCATGTCATTAAAAAGCCTTGTGTTATCTGTTTAACTGTACATCATGACCTTGAAGAAGAGAGATGAAAAAAATCATTGGATGGAAATTTGATTATTTTTATCTTTTATATGTGCAAGCGTGTGTGTGTGTGTGTGTGTGTGTGTGTGTGTGTGTGTGTGTGTGCGTGAGTATCTACACATTGATGCATCCATGTATATATGTTCCTCATGGGCATTCTTGATTTTAGTAACTAGAAGAAACATTTAACATTTGATTCGTGATTAATATATATGGAAGAGTCCAAATTTAAAGGGCTTGCCCACTAGATTAGGTCTAGCAAAAGGCAGGCCAATACAGGGTGTCTTTTGAAGTTGAGGGGCCCACAAAGAAGGTGTTAGTGATATAGAACAGACAGTAGCTGTTTGAAATTGCTACAAATACAGCTCTAATCGGGTCCTTCCTGTCAGTCTCTTCCAATTTCAGTGAACAAGATTAAGGCCAGAGGAGGAGGATATTGAAAATGATGAGTTTATTTTTTGGTATTGGGATACGAACCAGTGATTGAACATTAAAATACTTTAGAACGGAACATTGATCATTTCATGCTAGGAATCTAACAGGAGCATTTGACTCCCTGTGGCAGAAATTAGAATTTTGCTCTCATTTATTATTCTCTATTTTTTTTCTCTCCAAAGTTCCCTCTACAAATTCACTGGATTCAGTTTTCTCCCTTCCTGCTTTCGACTGGATCTCCTGTTGACATCTGCTGCTTTTCTTTGCTTGTAACCTCACTCACAAATCTCTGCTTTTTCATTCAGTGACCTGTGAGCTCTCAAGCCTTTCCAAACATACTGTACTTTATTTCATCTTGTGATGGTTTTCCTCATCATAGTCTGTTAATGTTTTAAAATCTCCTTTCCATGTGGAAGTTTGTCTAATATCTTGTGCCTATTAATTTGTATCAATTTACAACATGTATTTTAGTATAATGTGGAATGTTTATTTTTAATGTTCACACTCATAGATAATGCATAGTATCAAGTTTGAATCTAAATAATGGATATCTTTATGCAGCTTTCAATATCCAAATCCTTCATGTTTATAGACTATTTCTTAAATATTTTGTAGGATTCATTAAAATCTATCAACAAAAATTGTTATTATTTGTGACATCTTTGTGCATATCTGAGTAACACACATTACCAAGATATTTTAGGAAAACTTGCAATGAAAAGAAAGGAAGTTTCTTACTATTACTTAAAAGCCAATTAAATATTCTTTTGAGAATATAATGTTGGAAGCTGTTTCTATCAAGCAGAGAAAAAAAATTACATTACTCCCCCTTTCCATATTTCAGCTTCAGTAGGACACATTAGTTCCTAAGATGGAAATTTTCTTAATTATTATCCAGGGGACCAAAGCCTGGTTATTGTTTAGTAAAAGCACTCAGGTTTAAAAAATGTGATTCATAATTTTGCATAGAAGTAGTTTTTTTGTTTTGTTTTGTTTTGTTTTTAAAAGTTTATTTACTCATTATGTTTGTGTACAGTTTAGTTTGGTTTTTGAAACCAGGTCTCACTATAAGTCCAGGTTATCCTCAAACTTGTGATCACCCTGATTCAGTCTTGGATCTGTGATTGTAGATATGCACCATAACAACCAACTTAACTTCAAATAATAGAATTTGTTGTTGCAACAATATCAACCAACCCAGACCCCTCAGAGCTCCCAGAGACTAAGCCACCAACCTGAGAGCATACATGGGCCAGTCCATGGCCCCCAGCACATTATGTAGCTAAGGATTGCCTTGTCTGGCCTCAGTGGGAGAGGAAATATACTTCATCCTGTAGAAACTTGATGCCCCAGGGAAGGGGAATGCTTTTGGGAGTGAGGTGGGGGTGGGCAGGAGGGTAGGGAAACACCTTCTCAGAAGCAAAGGGGAGGGGACTGCATTGAAGAACTTGGGAAGGCGGGACAAGGAAAGGGGCAACTTTTGGAGTGTAAATAAATAAAATGATTAAGAAAAAAAGAATATGTTGTCATTATTCCTAACAGTGGGAACCATCTCTAGTCCTCATAGCCACTGTCACACCCCTTACTTGCCTGTCATATCAGTTCCTTCTCTGTTGTTAAGACAGAATGCCACAGGTGAAGTCAGTGTAATGAAGAAAGCATTTATTTAGGCTTGCAGTTTCCCAGGGACTTTTCACAATGGCGGGGGTGGGGGGGGTGGGGTGGGTGGTGGGGACCTCATGGCAGCAGCTGGCCGAGGCAGGAAGCTGAGACATCACTTCTTCAGCCAGAAACTATCAAAGCCTGCTCCTGCTGATGACCTTCCTCCAGCAAAAGCTCTACCCCCTAAAGGTTCTACAACCTCTGAAAACACTGTCACTAACCAGGGACCATACTCAAGAACATTAGCTGATGGGTGACATTTCTTATTCAAGCCTTGCTCATTCTCCAACTCTGTTAGGAATGGACTTTACTCTACTGCCAAGAGATTTTGTAGAAAGATCTAGGCTTTTGGAATTACACATAGTTACATATGACTCTGTTAGCTAGCTTCTGGAATTCTCTGAGCTTCAGTTTCTATACATGTTATGGAAAAGTGCCTGTTTATCTCAAGGAATTGTCTCTTGCACACTATATCCAGCATGGTTCATGATGTACAGGGTGTTCTAGAAATTGCTAATTTTCCCTTCCCTTCCCTTCCCTTCCCTTCCCTTCCCTTCCCTTCCCTTCCCTTCCCTTCCCTTCTTTTTCTTTTCTTCTTGTTTCTCTCTTAATCTCTTTCTTTCTCCCTTTCTCTCTCTTTCTTCCTTCCTTTCTCCCCCTCTCTCTTTCTTTCTCTTTCTTTCTTTCTTTCTTTCTTTCTTTCTTTCTTTCTTTCTTTCTTTCTTTCTTTCTTTCTTCGGAAGATACCACCATCTACCAATACATTATAAATCATCACAGCTATATTATTATCACTATAATAATGTAACTACCCAGGAAAAGAAAAGGAAAAAAAAAGATGGTCTTTAAAAAGAGCTAGATAGAGAAATCAAACTGCCAGACAATGATAACACAAACTTTTAAAACATAATTAAACAGTGTTTCAGAGTAAGGAGATTATAATCTGCAGAGACCAGCAGTGGGTAGTCCCTCACAGAGCAGGGAGTCCCACCACACTGGAACAGCCTTGGAGAAATCGTCACTTCTACTGCAACTGAGCCTACTCTATCTCAGGAGGCAGAGCTCAGCTTCTGCAGGAGGGAGCCCACGCGGGGTTTTCTTTCTCCTTTGCAGTTCCTGGGATTTGATACATCCTAGAAGACTCGTTTTAATTATTGCTCTGGATCCTATCTCTTGACGCCTTGGTCGGGCACTTCATCAGTGGATGGTGCTCTGCTGGCTCTGTGTTTGGGTCTCCATCTCAAACAAAACATTTGNGGGAGAGGGAGAGGGAGAGGGAGAGGGAGAGAGAATATGATTAAATTGGGCACTCAAAACATTCAGCAAAACTGACTAGTAAAGTCTCGTTGGGCCATTAACTGGAATTGGCAAAGGACTCCTGGGCAGGGCAGAGAGTCTCTCTGGAGGGCCTTCTAAAGGAAGAACAAATAGTAACTGATAGAGGTCTCACCATCAAGCCAGGGGTGCACAGCACAGCACCCAGCAGCAATCTACTGTGGAAGTTGAAGCACTCAGCTGGAATTCCCAACAGCCTTCTGTCTGCCTGAGAGTCCAGCTTCTCTCTGCCACTGCAGGTATTTTAATACCATAGGGGTATTAAAATGTAATAAACAGTAATGTTTGTTAGACATTGTTTATCTTCTAGCTCTTTTCTAGGTAGGGGAGCAGCCCACCCCCAGACAGGTAGCTTTGGATGACTCTTTGAGGGAAACACATTTGGCTCTAAAGTAGAGGGGAGTAAGCTCACTTCTAGGCCCAGCTTCTAACTGACTTCATACAACACAAGGCAGTTTACTAACATAAAATAATGTATGTTACATGATGTCATATGAAAAGCAGGGTATCAGTGTGGTGCCCCAAGCTTGTAAACTCAGCACTTAGAAGGCTGCGGCAAGAGGACTAAGTTGAAGGCCAGTCTGAACTACAAAGTGACCTCAAAGCAAGCCCAGGCTACAGGATGTGTATATGCATGTGTGTGTGCATGTGTGTGTATACATGTTTGTGTGTACATGCATGTGTATGTGTGCAGAAATGGAAATGTGTACATTGCTGGTGAGAATTTAAAATGCTGTAAGTCACTGGGAAAACAGTTTATTCTAAAAATGCTAAACACAGTTACCACATGAACCAGTAACTTCTGGGCACACAATCCCAAAACTGAAAACACCTACTGAATGAAATATTTGTATATAAATGTTTATTCCAGTTCCACTAATAAGAACCTATACCATAAGGGCCAGACTTCTACTCCTATTCAAATAAGCTGAAACCTGTCCTCTCTATTTCTGTGGACAGTGAAAACGCCACTAAAAACACTATTGTAACGAAGTTAGAAGGGGAAAAAGAGAGCCTGCTACATCCTCCTCTCTGTCATAGGTCGTCCCCCATCCTGTGCTGTTCCAGGGGGTCACTGCCTGCCTGACAAAGGGGCAAACCCAGGGAAGAAAAATCTAGAACAAACTAGGGTAAGGAGCTAGCTTGCTTACCCTACCCTTGTTTGCAGATGAGCATCTCAGCAAAAGGAAAGAAATAAAAACAAACAAAAGAAAACAAGCCCAGGCCAGCCCCCCCCCCCCATCCCACACTGTGGCTTTGCTACAGAGACAACTATGTCACTGTGGTGTTCAGAAAGCCTTTAGTGAGCAAAAAGGATGTTGTGGGCCATGTCCTAGAACCAAAGATGACTATACTGGTTTTTTTCTTCCAAACAGGCGTGTTCTAGTTCCATACCAGACGCACTGCTGCCCAGGGGCCTGTCAGGAGCACAGAGCTTTCTGAGCACAGACTTCAAGGCATCTTCTTAGCTACAGCATTTTGAGTGAGGTCCTGGTGATTTCTCAGTGAGGTCACATGGCTTGCCTGGCTCAGAGCTGTCTACGACCAGGTTAAACAGTGAGGTTAAACTGGATTAATGTTGTCTGCCTTTAAAGATACTAACAGGTTATAGCAACTACTTTATGTATCTCATTTAAGTGTAACAGTGTTCAACCACAAGGATATGCAAATGAAGAGATCAGAGATGGGGAGAGGCAGAAAATGACCCATATAACTAGTGAAGGTTGTTAAGTGGGATTTGGACCCAAGTGTATTTGGTGTTTAAGCTTGTGCATTCGGGTACAAGTCCTACTTTGTATCACCCTCATCCCTGATTCCACCTCCAAGAATGGCTCTCTTCATTGGCTTTTGCTTTTCTCTAACATTTCTGAACCCCTGGGTTGGAAGTCTATTCTTTTCATTTGGAGTCTTACAGGAGAGCACATACTGTCTGTCTGAAGCATTTCCCTTTGTCCAGCTCTCACTGCCACTCATATGATTAGTAAGAGCACCCTGATGAGGAGTTCAGGGACCATGTCTAACAGCTCTTGGATCTATGACCTTGTCTAGCACAACATCTTGTTCACAGTAGTCATTCGATAATTGTGTGTTCAATATTTCTTATAGATTACCTGCCAGGAAATATAATAGTGTTATATAGATTCATCTGTTAATATTCTTCATATGATCCAGTTCAATCTTTGACTGAATGTACGTTCTTGATGTCCTGGGAGCATTTAAGCAAATAGATTGAACATTAGAAAAATATTCTTCATTTAAACTTATGACTAAAGTGCTTAAAATACTAGGTGCTAAAACTTATTTTTATCTGACTGCTTACTTGAACCAACATTGAGACTAAAGGGAAAAGAAATTACTGTATGTGAATCTGTTACTTTAAACCTCTTATTCTCAGGAGTTTCTTGATAGGTCCATATAGAGAAATTAATTTACAGATGTAGTCAGCATAACTGCTAAAAAATGCAAGCATAAAGTGCTATGCACTTATTCCTTTGTGTGGCTTCTGCATACTTCAGTATTCAGTTCATCACCTTTAAGGTTTTCAAATTCACCAGCTGGAAGACTACCTATCCTATTCTCCCACAGCACTAAAAATAAACCGACGCTATTGAAAATAAATGAATAAGCATATTCTTAGCTAAATTGTTTTCTCATGTGACGCATACCACTTAACTAACTTTTTCTTTGAGATTGTTCATTTATCATATCTGAGTTGCTTTGGACATCTGCATCTTTACAAACAAAAGCAGGGTCTTGTTGGAAAAGATTCGGTGGAAATCAAATAGCTCTTCCCACGGCAGTACAGGCTGGGAATCCCGGTTACCTTGAAGACTGAGGCGAGGAAGATGGTAAATTCAAGGGCTGATTGGCCTACAGTGAGTTCAAGGCCAGCCCAGGAACCTCAGAGAAAGTCAGTCTCAAATTAAAAATATAAAAGAGGTTGGGTATATAGCTCAACAGGGCCCTGCTTGTCTATCATGCTCAAAGTCCTGGGTTCTAATTCAAGTACTAGAAAGCAAAACAAAGAAGGAGGAGGAGGAGGAAGAAGGAGGAGGAAGGAAGGAAGGAAGGAAGGAAGGAAGGAAGGAAGGAAGGAAGGAAGAAAACCCTGGCAACAGCTTTCTATAATCTTGTTACAAAAGCTAGAGAAACCACTGAGATGAGAAACTATAGATTTAGCTAAAAACCTTGAAAAAATATTTTTAGTCATGAAGAAGTCCTATAATTTTTCAATATTCAAATGGTTTGCTTTTCAATGTAATTTTCTTTATGTGGAGCTCATAACACTGAACTTCAGGAAGCCCTTCTGCTTAGTTGAGAGTTGATGATATTCTTCGTTCCTCTCATCTCCAAATCTCCCAGAGTCCAAGTGCCTATGCAAAACCATCAATCTCAGAATGTGTCTAAACACAAACTGAGACAGGCTACGATTTACTGTTCTCTGTGACAGACAAATAGCCAGGGAGCCCTGTCATTTAACCCAGATGCTTTCTATGGTGGTTGTGGAAAGGTTTTTTTTTTTTTTTAATTTTTTTCATTTTTATTTTTAATTTTTATTGTCCTGTCATAAAAAGGCTACAAAATCCATCAACACAGGATAACCAAATGTACAAAAAATAATACTAAGCCTAGGTATTTTGGCTACCACATGAAAAATGAAAATAATCTTTTACCAATATAATTCACAAAAAAATCAACATCTGTAACATCTGTATATTTATTCTAATTGGAGACACGGATGCTACTAGCCATATCATTATCTTGATCAAACAAACACTAAATTGTGAAAGAGACTCATGGGTAGGCTGAGCTTGTCCTCTTCACAGGTGTCCAGACATTCTAACATTAGATTGACCTTTATGTTGATATTTCATAGATTATGAAGGGCATTCAACAGTGAGCCTGGAAGTCTGATCTGAGTGAGACTTGCCAAGCATATGCTAAGAGCATTAATGAAGAGGAATGAAGATATGTTCTCTGAAATGTTCACCTATGATATGTGTAAAGTTTCCAGAATTTTTATAAATGTTGCTATTTATTGTAATTCTGCAGAGTATATATATATATATATATATATATATATATATATATATATATGATCTTTCTTTCTTTCTTTCTTTCTTTCTTTCTTTCTTTCTTTCTTTCTTTCTTTCTTTCTTTCTTTCTTTCTTTCTTTCTTTCTTTCTTTCTTTCTTTCATATAGTTGAGGAACCAGGCCACCGACCCTTATCAAAAAATTTAATCCAGAATTGCTCCCGTCTAAAGGAAATACAGGGACAAAGAGTGGAGCAGAGACTGAAGGAAAGGCCATCCAGAGACTCCCCCAACTGGGTATTCATCCCTTATACCGTCACCAGACCCAGTCACTAAGGCTGATGCCAAGAAGTGCTTGCTCACACGAGCCTGATATAGCTGTCCCGAGAGGCTCTGCCAGAACCTTACTGATATAGATGCGGATGCTCGCAGCTGACCATCAGAATGAGCACGGGGTACTCAATGGAGGAGTTAGAGAAAGGATTGAAGGAGCCCAAGGGGTTTGCAACCCCATAGGATGAACAACACTATCAACCAACCAGACCACCTCCCCCAGAGCTCCCAGGGACTAAACCACCAACCAAAGAGTACACATGGTGGGACCCATGGCTCCAGCTGTGTATGTAGCAGAGGATGGCCTAGCTGGTCATCAATGGGAGGAGAGGCCCTTGGTCCTGTGAAGGCTTGATGCCCCAGGGTAGGGGAATGCCAGGACACCTCTTCAGCAGGCTCCGCCCACATACGCCCCTCCCAGTAGGCTCCACCCACACTCCTCGCCTCACCTTCATCTTGTCCCAGACGCTCACTGTAGCTTTCAGTACCAGAAGTAATAAACCTTTTCTTCTTCCCTCACTTGGAAAAAATGTAGGAAGGACTGTGAGTTCTCCCTCAGAAGTTTGGCTTTTTCAAAAATAGTAAAAAAATAAAAAATAAAAAAAAGAAACGATTTCAAATTTCTTTCATCTCCTCTCATTATACACTGGAGCACCTTGCCAATTATTTCATTTCTTCAAAGATTAAAATGTTTTTACCCCCTTCCTAAGTGGAAGGGAAACATTTTAATAATCATAGATTAAGAACATCAAATAAGTTCTCAGGGAGTAAAAAGCTAACTAAAAACAAGTTTGATAAAAATTATTTATTTCTCAAGAGTTTTTAACACGCAATTGAAGAGCTGCATCAGAGAGATGTAAGGGCATTCAAAGCAGGGGATTGGTCGTTTTTACTATCGTTCTCTTCCTTAAATGAGAAGGTAAAAGAGTTCACTTTACAGTGAACTTGACATTTCAGGAAAAGTGAATTATTTTTTTTGTTCCATCTCTGCAATCAAATTTAACTAAATTTATTTAACAAGTTATTAAATGTGTAAAATACAGTAAACAGTACCTTAAATATACTTATCTTTTGACCCTCGCTATGTTTTACATTTCAATAAAAGAAACTAGTTTACTGTTGTGGTGGTTTGATTGAAAAATACCTTATGTAGGCTCCAGTTTCCCCAAATGGGGGCTGGTCTTGAGGACCAGCTGGAAGAGTTGGTCACTGGGGCAGGGAACCTTAAAGTTTCTTAGCCCAGCTCCCTGGTCTGTGCTATTCTACATCTTGACTTTTAACTTAGTTGGATTTCCTGTCTCAAGGCCCCCACCACCCTGCCTTCTCCCAGAGACTCTATCTCCTGAACTGTAGATCTAAACAAACCCCTCCCTCCTTAGGTTGCTTCTATGTAAGCCTTTGGTCAGAGACACCAAAGACAGCAGGTGAGAGAGCTGTTCCTGGCTCTGATATGCCACCAAGTAACAGTCACGGAACAGTCAATAGCAGTGGTCTTCAACTTGGTGGTCAAATGACTTTTCGCCACCAGAAAACACAGATATTTACCTGACAGTCTATACCAGAAGCAATTACAGTTCTGAAGTAGCAGCTGAAGGGACACTGGCTGGCTTAAGCATGACAGTCATGGCTCTGGCAGGCTGTGCCCTTCTCTTCCATCCCCTCTCCCTTGCTTAAAAGTGTTGGATTACATTTTTAACACTAACTCCCAAGATCCCTTATTTGGACACTTCCTCCTTCTGAGGCTGACTACCATGGTCCAGCTGTCAAAGTATTGAAGTCCAGCCGTCAAAGCCTTCTTTGGCTCACCTAATTAACATGTGCAATTTAAATGAAAACACCGCATCCTAACTCGGGGTTTCCCCCCTTTATCTTTACAAACCATCATTTTCCCATGGGCCATGTATGTCTCTTCTCTATCCAGAGGCAGTTCTCCATCCGCTCTCTCCTGTCTTTGTCCCTTGTCCCTGCCTTCTGTTCATCTGGGTCAAATAAATCTCCTTTGTGCAGAGAACTTGGTCTTGGGGTGCTGAGATGACACCGATCATTCCAGCAACAAAAATGCTTTTATGGTTGGGTGTCACGACAAAATGAGGAGCTGTATGAGAGGGTCACAGTATTAGGAAGGTTGAGAACCACTGACGTTTAGCCCTAAATGTAGTTTTGACAGAGAAAACAAAAACAAGTGTATCCCAGTACACTTGTATTCTTGCTTGAAATACTCTGAACATCTCCTGAAATTTAAAATTTTACAGTTAAAAAAAAGCTGATAGAGAATAGTTTTCAGAAGTATTATTGAAAGGATTTGATAACAATATGCTGTATGAAAGTCTGAAGGAATTAATAAAAATATCTAAACAACACCAGAATTAGCAAGACCAGAAGTTCTTTATGCAACATTATGATACAGGCAATCCCATCCTGAAATTCAATTAAGATAGTTCTTTTAGAGAGCTAGCATAGCCCATGACATCTGTGTCTTAAAAACTGATTTATTTTTAAAGTGATTAACCTGCTCCATCCCTTAAAACTTGAGGTCTTCATCTGGGATACAAGGGTGCTGAATTTCTTGGCAGAAATTCTCCAAGGGGATTCCTAGCTGGTCTTCGAGTCTTTTGTGGTAAAAGGGTCTTCTCATTATGTAAGATGTTGTTTCAGCCTGTCTGGTTGCTTAATGAGGGTAGCCAGTGTGCAGGTGAGAGAAGAGCCATGTGACCAACAGAGGTCAAAAGAGAAGCATTGAGTCTTTTCTTTTCTTTTCTTTTCTTTTCTTTTCTTTTCTTTTCTTTTCTTTTCTTTTCTTTTCTTTTCCCTTCCCCCTCTTTCTTTCTTTCTTTCTTTCTTTCTTTCTTTCTTTCTTTCTTTCTTTCTTTCTTTCTTTCTTTCTTTCTGCAACTCTCAATTGCATTTCTGTCTGGCTCTGCATCTCAGCCATCTCTCCGATTTCACCTTAAAACATCGCTTCCTCTCGCGCTCATCGGCAGTGTCTGAGGTCCTTGCTTTATTCTCCTCCAGGATCCGTTTTTCCTCTAAACACTTATCATCTAGCGTGTTGGATAAAGAGGAGTCCCAGCAGTCGATTTTGAAAGAAAAGATAAAGTGTTGAGCATCTGAGCGTTGTCAGGTGCCAGTGTCAGTACCCTGATGCCTCCTGTTGACAATGATGGCTATCACTGGGGTATCTGAGATCCCTCTATTCTGAACACTCTTCAGAAATCAGCCGTATCTGATTGTTCTTTCAGATCAAACGGAGTAGGGATATGAAGTAAGCTGAGCACATTCTTTCTCTGTGTACTTTGTTGTTAAAAGGGGGAGGAATTCCACTAGGGACGCCCTAACTCAGTTTTAGATATTACTAAACTTCTGTAAGAATTCCTGTTCTCCCCCCACCTCCAGCTCTTCCCCCGCCGCCAACCTCACACATTCAGCCACTCTCAGGTCTCTGGTAGTTATGAACCTTTGTCTGCCCTTCTAAGGGTTGTTCAGTGAAACTGAGCAATGCCTGTAGATAACACCAAGCAGTCAAAACATAACGTAAAGATATTTGCTGAGTTCCAAGAGTGTACTATGCATGTATCTCTATTTACCTCCTAATAGGGTCATTTCTCTTTTCTTCCCTCCCGTTTCTCAGTTCCTCATTTTCTGGGGCCGGAAAAAGGGCTTTTACTCCTTGCAGTTCATGTGCTTTTAGTGAGATCCTTAGCACTTCATTCTTCTTAAAACATAAAAGAGTTTTTGCAAAATTTTCCGCTGTTACTCATGGAACCTCTGCCATGGGGAGTCTTTTTAACAATGACTTATTCCGTGTAAAATGAAAAATATTTCACTTTGCTCTTGGACAGCTAAGAACATCATTTAAGTTAGACTTGCCACCCTCCCCCCAGCACCCCATCCCCCCAAAACAGAAATGAATTCTTTAGCTGGTAACTGAAGTCGTGAAGAAAGAAGCTATGGTAAACTGCCTGCCATTGAAAATGGCGAGAGGAATAACGGTGCGGTTGGCATGCTTCTTAAAATGTATTTCTTGTCGGACACAGGAAGTCGTTTCTCACTAAATTGCAACGTGACATACTGTACAACATGTCAAAGTTGTCGCTAAAATACAAATTGGAATCGAGCTGTGCACGGTTCCTCTTAGATCTCTCAGTCAGTTTCTCACATTGGGCCGGTTCAACACGCAGAGCTCATAAATTCTCCACTCAGACAGGGTTTTGGAGAATTTCACAGAACTCAGTGGGGTCTTAGTAGGGATGCTGACATGAACCACTGAGTTCTTTAATGACAACTAAACAAGAGAACACCATTCCTAATTTACTCAAGCAGAATCCAGTACCATAACCACACAATTGAAGAACACCGGTCTTCTTGTATGAAACTGATTTTTGTGCTCTCATTTTTTTTTAACTCTTCTATTGGCCATTAACTTGAATATTCTTCCCAAGTCTGAATTCTTATTCTGCAGGCTTCTTATTATATAATTTGGTCTGTTCCCTTTCAACATTTTCTGCTATTACCATATATAATATGCACATATTTATTTAAATATACAATATATAATGTATTTGTACATATCTCTCTATTCCTGCTACCTTCTGACTAATACATACCTGTCCCCAC
This sequence comes from Mus minutoides, assembly GCA_902729485.2. Taxonomy (NCBI): domain Eukaryota; kingdom Metazoa; phylum Chordata; class Mammalia; order Rodentia; family Muridae; genus Mus; species Mus minutoides. Next base: position 2,034,434 of record LR749646.1, on the reverse strand, counting down.
TTCTAGTCCACTCTGTTTCCCTAAATGGATTCACTTCTACTCTCACATTATATGTACATATACGATTTATGGGTCTATATAGAATGTAAAACCAGCAAATGATAAAACCCCTGTGGCATTTTTCTTTTTGAGATGGACTTAACTCACTTAAGGTTATCTCCATTGCTTTCCATTTCCCTGTATATGACATGACTTCAGTTTCCAGCATCCACCTTAGGCCGTTCACAACTTCTTGTAACTTCAGCTATAAGGGATCTGACATCTTCAGGCTTCTTAATGTAACTGCACAGATGTGGCCGACACACAAATGCACACACACACACATACACAGGCACTCACGCACACACACACACATACACACGTGCGCACGCGCGCACGCCTTTGTTCTACTCTAGGGGACTTCAAAAGTGTCTTCAGCATACTTATTTCTCTCTAGCAAGGAGAGATAAATGACTTTATTCTGAGACAAAGAGTGAGATGCATCACCAAAGAAGAACAGATGGGGTACCCAGGAGCTGAAGGAAGCCGAGGTTATTTCTGATTTGGGACCAGCACTGCAGGTTGGGATGAGGGAAGTATCTTGGGAACAGGTTTGTGGGCTGGGCTTTCCTGCCTCTGAGTTACCCTAGCTGTTCCTTATCCCGGAATGCTCTTTCTCCAACTGTCACATATCTTTAATGTTCAGCTTGTGTAGTACCTCTTTACCTACTCTCCCAGGATATCCTCTTCCAAGCATCAGTCTCCTGCTATTTTCTGTCTAAAGATCTGATTGATTTCTTTACTAACAATATGTGGCAATAGGTAACCAATCAGCATGCTTGTCTTATGTACACCATTGCTAAATTAAACTCCATAAATGACCCTGGGACTCTTCCACTTTTTTGTAAGCACTTAGCATATTACCCAACATCTAGCATATGTATATTAGTACATCATGAGTTTGTTGATCAAAGGAGTGAATGAATCAGACGTCCTGGGTGATAGGAGTACAGCCATTAGGGGGAAAGAAGAGAGAGATCCTTGTTATGGAAAAATAGTATGACTGGCCTGTGTGGACTCACCAATATAGTTTGGCCTGGGGGAGCACAGGGAAGATGAAAATTAATGTATATATATATATATATATATATATATATATATATATATATAAATTAGGAGCAAATGCTGGGCCCTGAACTTTATTCTTTGGGTAAGTGATAGTTGTTGAACTGGAGATGGACATTCTTTCCCTCTTATATCTTCAACCTACATACAGAAAGAAGAACATATCCTTTCAAGTGTATCTACTGTCAACCTAATATCCTTGGACCAGATCCGTGGACCTTAGAGAGAGTTGGTTGGACCTGTTGTGGGAGGGGGGGGCTTGAATTGAAAGTTAAATGTGTTTCAAGGACCCGCTGAGTCCTGCAGTGTGAAGGTTCACATCAGGCCGAGCCCAACATCTGAGATCAATTCAAGTCAACAGATTAGATGCCTCTAGGGTATGCTCAGCCCTGTGGCAAAATACAAGAGAAATCAAAAGCAGGATTCCCTGTCCTTACAGTGCAGAAGAGATCGGACTCTGATGGAACTGCTCAAACTGACCTCCCTACATGGAGAGGGACTAGGGAATCAGGCAAGGCTCAGTGTCCAGACGTTGCTCACGAAGTCCTCCCCATAAGGTGAGCTGCCAAGCTAGTATCTAGAGAACACCCATATGCTTCTCTAAACCCCTTTGGCTGTATCTTTGTCTAGACAAACCCAGGAAGGCAGTGTGAAGGAACACTGGATGATCTATGTTCTCCCTTGACAGCAAGAAACCATGTTTGCTTGGGCGTTCTGTTTTAAAAATCAGAATTGATTTTTCTCACCGTGACAGTTTGGGTACAGGTACATTGATCAACTATTTCCTGTGCATCCACAAGATACTAACTATTGTGCTAAAAGAATTCCAACTTTTCTTGTCTCATGTGAGAAACGAAGGAGTTGAGGATGGGAGATTTATTATTATTATTATTATTATTATTATTATTATTATTATTATTACTGCCAATTTCTCTGCAGATTATGTGAGGTTTGCAGGGGAGTTTGCAAAGCTACCTGAAATATCCTGGAAATAGTATATATCAGTTGGTCATAAAAGAGTTTTGTCAAAAATGCAATAAAAATCAAGTGTTTTAAATCCAAGGCTCAAGGAAATGCACAAATGTAAAGGGGTCACCAGAGTTTTCGGATATTTCATAAGACTGGAAACCCAGAGTTTAATTCCTGGGTATAAAAGTACTTACTTGAGGGGGGATGAGTTTATTTCCCCATATGGAGTTTGTTAAAACACACTGCCCCAATGTCTCCCTGTCTACAAAAGCATGTCTTTCAGCCCCCACTGCCCATTGGCTGTGTACACACGCTGAGTTGGTAGACCAGTAGAGGACTGAGCTGGGTGGCGAGGTTCTGCCGTATCCAAAGGAAACCACTGCAGGGAAAGAACCAGGGGTACTGGGTATGGAAATGAGAAGAAAGCTAGATCCTTGTTGCCAATAAGCAGACATCAGTGAGTAGTCAGCCTTCAATAGCACAACAGACTCACGAGTAATGGGGCCCCAGAGTGTAACGTTCGATGCTGGCTTCTGCTGGCAGATTTCTGTAGCCCAGAGGAGTATGCATCTTATGCTTCCCCGACTCTTATCCCCTTGGCCCTCTACTCTTGCTTCTGATGCCATCATGAAAGAGTAGCTGGCTTTGCTGTTGACACAGATGAGGTATCTCTTCCTTTCTAAGGGATAGGTGCACATCAGGCTGTTGTGTGCAGACTCTTCCTTAAGAGTGGGGCTTAGCACTTGGTGGCATCAGGGTGGGAGGGTTTCAACTTTGGTGCCGATAACATTTTTTAGATGGGTGAGGCTTTGCCCTGGGGAGTAAGTATAGACATTGTAGAGCCTTTAGTGCAATCTTTAGCCTGTCCTTCATGGAAACTAATGTGACTTCTCTCAGAGGTGTGTCTAGCAAAAAGGAATCCTGCTATTACTATTACTAACTATGTGTCAATACTGTCCCTCTTGATAAGTCTGACCTAAGTGACACTTCAAAGTTCCTCTTTAAGCTAACATTTTAAGATTTATGTCTAACGTGACTTTCTGATGAGAGAACAATCATCATAAGTGATCAAAGTATTTAAAATCTCAGCCAAGTCTTTAATCCCAGTACTTATGAAGCAGGGGCAAGCAGATCTCTGAGTTTGAGGCAAGCCCAGTCTACAGAGTGAGTTCTAGGAGAGTGTGGGCTACACAGAGACACTCTGTCTTGAAAAATCAAATAAAAATAAGTATTTAAAAATCTCAAAGTTTTGAAGTATCTGATTATGTGATATAGGTATTAATCAACCTTTTTTAAATTAAATTATATGCCCAGGCAATATCACATTCCTTCATAGTGATATTACCTCAGGTTATTTTCTAAGTGAATAAACGATATGTTTTAAGAAAAGGAAAATATTCTACATGCTATTATACCCTTCATAGAGAGTCTTCCTTCTATCAATGAATTTGTGAACCAAGACCAGTGTGACCTATACAGTTAACAGACCAGTGTGACCTATACAGTTAACAGACCAGTGTGACCTATACAGTTAACAGACCAGTGTGACCTATACAGTTAACAGACCAGTGTGACCTATACAGTTAACAGACCAGTGTGACCTATACAGTTAACAGAATTTGGACATTGCACCTTGCTCTAGACCCTCTTCTGACTTTATTGAGCTCTGGAAACCATTTGAAGGCCCTCAGACAGTCGTCTGAAGAGGAGAATTGTCATTAAGCTGTCCTCCACTGGTCATTGCAGAAGCAAGCTATGGAGACCTCCTTTGAATCACAAAGACTTTATTTGATGTATTTTGTTTATGAGGTTCTGGTTTTTTTTCCTCTCTTACCATACTGAGAACTCTCTGTAAGTTACACACATGTTTGATTCAGCTTATATCATCTTGAAAGAGCCTATAACCAGTCCACACAAACTGAATAAACGCAAATGTGAGGATGTGCCAATCCCTCTAAGGACTCAACTTCTGCAAGCTATTTTTTTTCTAAAACCACAGGTAGCAATCCCCTGTAATTGTAAAAACCTGCACTCTCCACCTATGAGTTAACATTTAAAGTCTGGAGGGCCCAATGCCAAGCCCTTGGCCCCTGATCAACACCATGGTACCCCTCAAGGATAGGTCTGTATAATCGTAGACCTCACATATATTAAAGATAAACATTATTTAAGCCATCTCCAGTGTATGATGATCTATTACCGCTACTCAAATCTTCCTTAGAGTTTCCATTTCCTCTTAAGTAGTAATCAGATCTCTTCCAGAGTACCACTTTACCTTGATTTTTGAAGCGTGGCATTTAATGTAATTGTGATCTTTAAAAAAAATCTACAAAGAGCAGGAAAATGGCTCCTGTCAGTGAAAGACATTCTCTGGACTGCTTTGCAGAATGAACTTCCCAGCTGACTCTTAACTGGTGATGTTTGAATGGGCGTATAAGACCCAGGAGGTGACAGTAGGTTGCTGGCCACTCTGAAGAGAAGAATAGCTGGAGTGCGTTCCCCGCCCACCCTCCCACTGTCCCTTTCCAGGAGAGAGGAAAGGAACTCTTCAAACTGGCTATAAACTGCACTAAGTCAGGTCTTGAGGTCAAACTCTGACACAGAGGAGGGAGTACTGATCCAGGGTTTTCTTTACACACGCCGTTCTTTGGATAAAGGCCTATTGCACTTTGTATAAATCTACTCTAAGATCATGCTCCCGCCAAAGAACTTTTGTTCATGAAGCGTGTCAATGGTAAGTAATTGAACAGAGAGAAAGGATGGTAGGTAGATCTGTAGCCAGACATATAAATAGACGCACACAGAATCCACCACACAATTTGCCACTGTCTTCTTGAGCATCTCTGAGAAGTGCCGGCTGTTGGCTGACTCCCCCATGCTATGTAGGTCAGGATGATATGAGAACCCAAACTATAAAAAAATGCCAACAAAATGTACCCTTAGTTGGTCCTAAGGAGTTATATAAAGCTCCCCTAATTGACCATATCAGAAGAGGTTTTGAACTTCTTGCATGAAAACAACTTGGTATTCCTGGTGATCACACCATTTACAGCAAGGTCCCCTCCGAGTGCTCCAGAATAACAGGGACAGTATTTTAAAATAAACGTGTTGCAACACGCAGGCCCTGTTTTCAAAAGCCTAGTCTGCTCCCCTTTAGAAAGGTAGGTTGCGGCTCTGCTGGAGAAGGGAGATTGCCTCTCTGGAATATGTTTTTTTTTTTACCCCAATAAACAGTGTTGGAGAGGGACTTTTTGGCACTTGAATGATATACGTGTAAAAAGAAAAGGTTGCCTTTATAGAAGCACACACACACACACACACACACACACACACACACACAACATATCTTTCACTTTGAACACGCTATTCAGTTGAAGTCGGCTTTGTTAATTCAATGGGGCTTTGTTATGGTCACAAATTGGATTTTTTTGACACCTGACTTTTCTAAAACTTGCTGTGGTGGGACCATTTATTGTTATTAGCTTTATCTTGATGTTACAAAGCAGCAAGGGCCATTCTCTGGTGATAATTCTGGGTTGGGGTAAAGTAAACATCACAGCCTCTGTAACGTAAGGAAATAGCCATTTCAGGAATAGGGGAAAGGAGAAAGAAAGAAATAGAAATATATTGGAAGCTATAAAGCCAATCTTTTCCTCTGACAGTTATTTATATATGTAATGCTAATTAAATTTTTATTAATAACTAAGCATCCGTTTCTGGGTAATCATATTCCATTATATATGACTATCTATCACCACTTGAATTATGGAATACCTAAAATTGTAAGCTTAAGAGTTTGGATAAGATTTAAGGAATCTCTGAAATTTTTTTTAAAAATGAGTTTCCACATGAACTACAATCAGTGAATGATAGAGGATGTTGATGAAGTTGATTTAGGTGATGTCTGCATGGTAACCGCACTCTGCCACAGGATATTCCTTGGAGCCACTTCCAGGAGCAGTCTAGGATACACAGGTCATGGGGTTCACTTGCTCTTTCTTATATGATCAGCTTCACAGTCCAATAAATCAGCCAGCTCTAGAGAACTAGGTTGTACAAATAGCTTCACAATAAAGGATTTTATGTAAGAGTTCTCCAATCCCGTGGACACCAGTCAGGCATGATCTAGAGATACACAGCAGATAGAGATGGGTGGGTGTGAGCCCAGTATTGAAACCCCATATAGTCAAGGTTAAAGGACACAGACTCACCTCCTCTGCACAAGGTCAAGAGTGTCAGTATTGGTGTTAGATGCCATTTCTTTTCTACCAGAAGGAGTGGCCGCTCCTCATGCTATGTTCCAGGGAAATAGTTCATTTCATTCATTTTTGCAGATATTGATGTATCTCTTCCTTGATGTGTAGTATTGTAGTACTCTGGTATTAAAGTATTTTGTGTGTGCTAGGGAAGGGTCCCTGAAAAGGGCAACTTTCGAGTCTCTTTCGTGCTGGAGCTCTCTGATGCTAGACACGGACTTAGCTTTCTCTCTATCCATTTTAGCCCAACTATTTTTTAGGGTTATTTACTTCTGGTAATCTTCCCCGAAGCAGAACTTTATATTCAGAAGCTAACAAGAATGATGACTTTGAGAGCCGACTGGCAATTGGCTACCTTTCCTGGAGGGGAAACATTTGAGTCTTTATTTCTCATCGCTCAACTGTCTCCTTGCATTGTGGTCAGAGGTATATAGAATCTGGTTTGCTTGATTTCTGCCTGCTCCATCAGTATGTCACTAACGCTGTGTATTCTTATCCAGTCTTCTACTGGCCAAGTTCTGGGCTTCATTACTTCTTAGTTTGTGAGATATGATTGAATATAGATCCATGGCTGATAATCTGCATTCTATACAAAGAGTTTAGAGAATGGACTTTCAAAATAGAATCCTGCTAGAACATGGCGTTCTTGTAAAATAATTATCACAAGTGAACTAGTAGACACAAAGTGTTGTGTGTGCCATGTCCTGGCAGCCTCAAGTTGAACTGATACCTAGGTACCTTAGAATAGTAACCAAATTTTGTGTTTGCAAAATAGTACTAGGGAGATATATTGTTTCCATTTTACAGATTAAGAAACTGAGAGAGAGAGAAATTAAGATTGACACCAGTTAGTGTTAGAAGGTAATAGAATAGGAATTTGTTGATTGAAAAACTAAAAACAAAAGGGATTTCTGTCCATCTAATCTCTGCATCAGTACAGTTTCTATGTTTCCTTGTCTTATTTAACCTGGGTCCTGAGTTTTCTCCGGTGATGGCATGTTGAGAGGTTTTTTTTTTTTGTTTGTTTGTTTTTTTCCTTAGTTGGTCATCCTTGATGTGGGCCACGTGCTATCAAATTGATCATTTTGTTTTCTGAAAGCAACTGGGAAGATTTAGAGCCATCCTGAACTGCAGGTACCATGCTTCCACAGTGGTGATGTCTCTTGTCGTAGCACAGAAGACATGGGGTGGGCTTGGTTTGGAGAGGTTAGTGGCAGAAGACACTGGGAAAAGAACTCAGCCCTTAGAGTACTGGTCATGTCTTAGTATATATAACCACTTTATGATATTCCACAAGGGTCCTGTTTTCCATTTCTGTAAACACACCTCTGTGGGCATTGAGGAGTGAGCACCGGACCATGAACTTAGGCTGAAAGCTATCTGCCAAGCCATTTAATAGTATGGTTCCTGTCTAATGCCAGGAAAGATTACCTCCTAATTATCAAGGGCCAAAATATCCCCAGACTAATTCATATCTGATCCCAGACAAAACCGAACAAGCAAACTTCCCAGTGGTGATTTGAAACATATTTTGAAGTGAGTTTGCCAATAGGCCTGCAGAATTAAATAGGTTTTTTTTATCTTTGAGACAATCTACCCCTAAATCCATTTTATTCACGTTATAACTTCCCATCGTTAAACTGATAGTCAAATTTAATTGGCCATTTTAAAATATCTAGCTGCCTTAGCTTGGATGATTGGTGGGGGGGATGTGCATGTGTGAGGAGTCAGAAGACGACCTTGGGTATCATTCCTCAGAAGCTATCCACCATATTGAGGACAGCGTCTCAAGGACCTGGAGCATGCCAAGTAGGCTAGGATGGCTGACACTGGAGTCCCAAGGTCCAACCTGTCTGCTCCCCAGTACTAAAGGTCCAGCCACTGTACCCTAGTTTTTACACAAGTTTTAGGGATCAGACTCAGGTTTTCATGCTTGCAAGGCAAACACTTTAATGTTTGACTATCTCCCTGGCCATGAATATGTAATATATCTATTTTATCACATATAATATAATATGTATTATATATATTTATCTATATATTAATTATATTATTTATAGCATAATATACACATACTTCTTTCTTTCATCATTATTCTGTCATAAGCTAAGTATTTTAGTAAAAAAAGAATCTGCTTAGATCCTTCATTGTTTGCTAAACGCCACCATGGCTAGACAAGACAGACAGGGAGTTTGTACTGGGAGATCTTCAGTTGATACAAACAAAAACAGCCAAAGCCTCTGGTCAGCCTGAACATCGCCTTGATTCAGGCCCCTCAAGATTCCCTGACCTCAGATTCGAAACTTCTGCAAACTGCAGTCTTTCTCTCCAATGTCTCAGGCCCAACTAGAAGACACTGGACCCTCTCCTCACACCAGGCTCAGCAACAACCCTATTCATCCCACGGAGCACTCAGCTCAGCAGCCTGGTGAGAAAGTACTCCAGTATCTCACAAATTTGAAAACTTTTCCTTTGCTCCGCATGCTGTGTCTGCAAGAACATGAAAACATCCAGATGAAGAGGAAGAGCTGCAGTCAGCCATTCTGATTTCTGTTCTACACAACAAACACTGAACCACTTATAATCATCAGAATGGCTTACAATGTTTTCTGACATTGTTAATTCATGCACTTTTCTCCGTCTCTCTGATTATCCACTAACTAGCGATACAATCAGCTCAGAATCCCAGGGGAGCAAGTGGGGAAGGAGGGGAATAGTCAGCTTGAGCTACGTGGGCATTCTGCACACCCCTTTCTGTTGGTCCACACAGCAGGATGAACAAAGGACGAGGGTTTGTGGTAGCCCAAGGTTTTAGAGTCTGTGTTTAATTTTATAAAGACCTGGAAATAAGTAGTGCTTACTGAAGGAACTGGATACTCTTGGCAAATTTCTGCCTTTCAGTAGTTTATGGTATCCTCAGTATCCATTTCAGAAAAGTTTGCATAATGGCTTTAGTTTATATTTTTCCATTTTTCTGCTGACTCCTTTAAGCCAGAACAGACCAGCGAAATCCTGTGATTATTCAGTTGTTCGAGCCACTTCTTTTTAAACACCATTTTCTAGTCTTTACATTTAGGAGGTGTTCCTGAGTATTGTTTGGTGCATTCTGCTTGCTTGTCTGTGTGTTTCACGGTGTCTTACAGAGTTCAGGGTGGCCTCAAATTCACTATGTAACCACTATGTAACCAAATCAGCAAAGCAACTTAGCTCACCTCACACACCTGGCTCTCAACACTTCCTCCAAGCTGCTGCGATCAGGAGCAAGTGTCAGCTTACCTGGCTTGCTTATGAATATTTGTTAGGCTTAATGAGATTATGTGAGTCACCTGATAAAACACAGAGTGCATGGCCCTCAAATTGATATGTTTTGTTTGAAAGATGGACCTTAAAATATTTCTCTTGCTGGTCTAAATCAGAATACATAATGCTAATAAGGATTCTTAACGAGACAGATGCTTTTATGGCTTCTCTCTTTCGTTCTGTGTTTGCTGCCTGAACTTTTTTTTTTTTTAATGTGCTTTTCCTGGGCTGGAAGATACATTGTTGTTCTGCCTGATTTAGGGAAAGTTCAGAGGTCTATGGATTCTACCTTTTGTCTCCTTATCAGAATAGATGCTTATGAGTGTATTTTACAGGCAGCCACTGACCTATGTTACAACACATGAAATGTTCTCTTTCCAAGTGTGTCTCAGAGGAACACTAAACCATTCAAGTTTATATATTAGCTATTACAGACTAAATGCTTGTCCTAAAGAACCTCCTGGTACAGAAAGAGTGGTTTACATGAATAGCCAAGAGAAGGGTTTGAAGAGAGGGTACTTAAAAGATGAGGAGAGGTTGGCATGTTTTAGGAGCGTGGTGTTCAAGGAAAGTGTTTTCTAAGGTGAAATGTTAGAGACTTGCAGGAGTTTCATCCAATACTGTGCTTGCAGGGAATTTTAAGCTATATGGATAGCAGAAAACACACAGGTGATTACATTCCAAATCCTGAAATACCTCATTCGCTTCAGGAATAAGAGGAGCCATGCACCTACTTTATGGAATCCTCCAAGAAAGACGATTTATCATTTAAAATGATAACTTATTCTACAAATGTCATTGGCTTGATATCTATTGTAATGCTCTGCAGACAGGTCTTTACCAGAGTGTGATTTGTCACAAAGAAAGGAGGGCAAATAGAGAAAAAAATAAATCAGCAAAGCAACTTAGACAACCCACTTCTTCTCCAATCTACAGGTAAACATTGAATGTTCACTTCCTGGGCTGCCGCTGTTACAAATGTGGTGTGTAAAATATAATACTGAAACTCTTTGTTAAGGATCTTACAAGGACAGCCATTGAGGAAATGTGTGATTCTAAATTACCAAAATCTACCTTCTATTAACTGCTTTTATGGTAATAGAAAAACACAATAAAAAACAACAACAAACGCCTCATGATTGCCTAAACCGAGGTCTAAGAAAGAGATACCCCACGCTTGGGAGACGGCTTACAGCACGTAGTTTTGATTAATTACCCACCAAGCTTATAAGAATGTATGTGTATGCTCACAAGAGCACTTATTAAAGGGCTTTCTTATCACTATTGCTGAGACACCCTTAGGGGAAAGGTAAAAATCAGTGCCTGGAAGAGATATTACAAAGAAACAATAGTGGCTACTGCTACGGTTGTAACAAACCAACTACAATTTTATTATTAAAATAATAATAGTAAAAAAACCTATCCTGTCCTCCTTCACAGGAGGAAAAGCAAAAGAATCCTCATTACAAACTCTGAATTTATCTCAAATTCACACAGTAAGAAAAAGTCTCTTGCTTTGGATATGAAGTTAATTTAAATATAGTAGCTTGAATACAAAATAATACCAGTGACAACGACACATTGATTGTTTATTGTCCTAGATGTTTTAGTTGTGGTCTTGGCCTTTCAACCTCTGGAGTGATTTTTACATTAAATGGTGTAGTATACTTGAATGAATAACGTAGAAAATTTTGCAAGTAACTTACTTTTTTTTTTCCCATGTAAAATCTTATTATTCCTACGTACTGGCATTTTTACATTGGTTCCATAATTTAGAAAGCTCTTTGCTTCGTGGGAATTTAATTTTGAATCATATTAAAAGAAGAGGCTGTCAATTAGGAGAAAGAAAAAAAAAACCTTCAGTCTTCCACTCATTAAACCCAATGAGTCTGGAACTTTTAAAATGGTTTTCTCTGAGAACCCAGATCTCTTGGAAACACCACTGTGTACACATCCCGAGCAGAGCCGGCTTGTCAGCCTTCCTGTTGGAAATTCCTTTCTAGCATCTTAGTAGAAGACACTTCCCATTTTGTGGAAACCCTTCAGAATGTGATTTTAAATGAACCTGTTCACAAGGTTCAAAGCTTTAAATTGCTAGACCACAGTTACCATTGAGAAAACGCACAGAGCAATATAAGAAGTGAGGAAAACCATAACCAGGTACAAGTTAAATTCTCTAGGGTCGCCATGTAAGTGCCTCTCAGAAAGGATTAAGACTTCTGGAGAACAAGAAAGCCCCCAAACAATTCACTTCCCAGAGTGGGAGACATACACCCGGGCGGGCGGCCCATTGTGCTTGGCCTACTTTATGCCTGTAGCTGATTCACTTAGGTTTTTCGTTTTGTTTTTTGCTTTCTTCAGAGATTCTGTGTTTTAGCGTGTCCTCATTCATTTAAACTTCCAGGAGGAAAAAAAAAATGTCCATAGAAACGTGATGGCTTTTGTGGTATCAAAACCACTACAAATCCAAACAACGGTGGCTCTTACAGAATCGCAGAAATAAATAACTGCTGTGATCCAGACTCGGGGGTAACAAAGCCTTGGCAGCTCTGCGGAAGGACTTGTTTTGTTATCACAAACAAATCACACACTGCAGGAAATTCCCTCTGGAGATATTTTGTTCTCCAGATCCACCTACCTTCCCCTTTTCCCAAAGAGGTCTTCAGCTCCGTTGCTCGCACTGAAATCCCAAATCTTGGTCTTACAGAAGCTGGAGAACCTGGAATAGAAGACACCAAAAGATGACCATTTAGCAGAGTTTTAAATATAGAAAAGAGTACTATTAGCTGTAGACCCTTCGGTGCACAGACCTCTGGGGCCAATTCATCTTGTGCGAATGAAGCTTTGTCCCCTGTAGCTGACATCTCCACATTTCTCCATCCCTCCCCACACCTGTTAACAGGTATCGCTTTGCTTCCGTGAGTCAATTAAATTTGTTCTAAACCTCCTAAAAAAAAAAAAAGATGTAAACGGAGTCAAAGAGTTGTTGGTATTTCATGTGGAAATTTAAGATTCTAGCTTTTTAAAAGTAAATGCTGGATTATAGCAAGCACTGGCTTCTAATAATGAACCCTGGGAAAGCTGATTAACAGTTATTTAAAAGAAACCATGATAGTTAGCAAGGGCCTGTCAACCCCCAGCTATTTGGCAGGTAGAGGCAGGAAGATAAGTTCAAGGCTGACCTGGGCTGTAGATTGAGTTCAGGGCCTCAATGGGCAAACCCAGTAAAAACTTATTTCTAAATTAAAAGTTAAAAGGGTACTGAAGATCTAGCTGAATGGCAGAGCGCTTGCCTAGAATGTTCCTGAGGACCTTGGTTTAGTCTCCAGGCCCATAAAGAAAAACAACAACAACAACTACTACTACTACTACTACTACATAAAGCTTTATTTCATGCAGAGTCCTTTGGCATTTTTTCCTACATTTTAAAAGGAAGAAATCTGCATGATTTATTTACCTTTACAAAAAAAATAAAAGTGTTAAGAGATTCATATCACCTTCCCATCTCGTTTAAAGCTCCTCCTCCTCACATCCTTAATTCCATTTAATCAGGGTGCAGGTTAGACCAAGGGCTGAAGACACCTCACGTTACCTTGGTGTTCCTAGCAGCTACAAGTACATTCACTATATCATGAACTTAATGTGGTAGTTAGTTAGTTAGTTAGTTTGTTTGTTTGTTTTGGTAAGGTCAATGAAAAAAATCAATCATAGTAGTTGTTTATTTTTTGCATGCCATTTAATCGTTGGAATCCATAACCACACTTAAAACAGACCAATTTCTTGAATTCCTTTGAGTTATTTCCATGTGTCGAATAGCAAGCCAAACTCTCTGTGTTCCTTTAGTTTCTTTCTATCACCATACACTAAAGACCAAACAATCAAACAGCAGAAAAGTGGGGGAAGACTCAAGAGTCATGAAGACAAGTCAGAGGCAATTCTTACCCCTCATCATGGATGCTTCTTTATGGAAAGGATGGTTTTGATACAGAGACTCAATGTGCAGAGAACTTTAGGACAAGTATATCACACCTTCTTCTCAACTTCTTTCTCAAGCCAAAGTTATGGAAGAAGGGTGGGAAGATTGTAAGAAGCATTGGAGAATGATACAGAATATTGCTCCATTGAAGGCTGATACAAAGTAATGGTTCTGGACATGACAGGGCCCTTGCATGCAGGCACTTGCAATAGCTGCAGTTGCCTGCACAAGATCTACACAAGATCAAACCAATCAATGTCCCATGATGGGTGGGTGGGTAGGTGGGTTTGAGCATCTACTCCTTGCAGAGCAGCTTTTGAAAGGTGATAGCTGCTGAGGGAGAAATAATTTTCTGCAGTGGTGTGACATGTGGTAGGTTATTCCCACATTTCAGTGAATGGCTTTATACATATGCATAAATGGCCAACATTAACTGGACTCAGTGGCTGGGAGAAAAAGAAGAGGAGGAGGGGAAGAGAGAAAGGGGAAAAAGAAGGAGAAAGAGAAGGAGAAGAGGGAGAAGGTGTGAGGGAGAGGGTTAGGGAGAGGGTAAGGGTGAGGGTTAGGGAGAGGGTAGGGATGAGGGAGAGGGAGAGGGAGAGGGAGAGGGAGAGGGAGAGGGAGATGGAGAGGGAGAACAAGAATAATAATAATAAGAAGAAGACATAAAGTTGGTAAGAAGTTGGGGGTATCTGGAGGGAACTGGGTGGGGCAGATATGATTGAAATACAGTATATTCATGTGTGCCATTGCCAAGGAGTAAATTTTAGAAAATGAAAAATAGCTTTTAGGTCTGCATGTCACTGACAACGTAATTGATGTAATTATCACAAAAGGAGAACTTAGGAGTGACGGCTCTTTCAGAAAGCAGGCACACTTTTAAATAAAAGTTGAGAGGTCAGATTTACATCTGGTTCACATGCTTTTTGAAAATGTTGAATTATAAGCATCTCACTCATTTTTATAAATCCTCTTTCTTGTGCATGTCTATGCAGGAGTTGATACATGTGAGTTCAGGTGCACATGAGCCAGTATAATAAACCAAAAATAATCATGGATCAGGGGTCTTGCCTTCTGTTTTGTTTGAGATAGTGGCTCTGTGATTCTCATGCTTTGTATGCTAGGCAGGCTGGCCTGTGAACTTCCCATCCCATAGTAGGGATACTGGGATTACACAAGCACATTCTTCCACCAGGCTTTTCCTAGCCTTGTATGCATTCTGAGTATTTGAATTCAGATTCTAGCACATATGTGGCAAGTGCTTTACCCACTGAACCATCTCCCAAGCTGTAACGGGCATAACCCTATAAGTGATGGGGAAAAGATTGGCAGGTAAAAGCAGGAAGAGAGACAGGATGTAATAGATCTCAGAAGGATGAGGAGTCACTTGGAAGTGCTGGAGAGATTATTCAAGAAGGAAGAATTGATTGAAAGCTTCCAGTGCTGTAGAAAGCTTGGAAAAAAAAAAGAAAGTTGGTGAGAAATTCCAGGCTCTGACACCCCAGAACCTTTCTAACTTCTGACTCAGCTTTTCAGAGAGTGGTTGGGAGAAGAGGTTTATAAAAGTAAAAATAAAAAAAAAGTCACATTAGGACCAGAAAGGGGAGGGGGCTAATTTCAGAGTATAGAGAAATGCTTTCTTTAGGGTGGGTGTTGAGAGATGTCTGAGTGAGTACTGTTCAGTCAATGTAAGCACACCACAAATTGGGAACATGAGGCAAGAAACTAGGAGCAGGCAGGCTGCTGAGGTCAGAGGAAGGGAGGAGAGAAAGGTAGTAAGGACCAGTGGCTGGTGGGGAGTTTGGCTTGGAAAGGAAGAGAAAGACTATTCTCTCCAAGGTAGTAGTAGGTAGCTGTTTTGAAAACAGACATGGATAGAGGATGCGATTTCAGACAGTGAACGATGTGGAGAAAGATGAGGAGAGCAACCATGTCACATGGTCAATGGCTACGCATAAAGGACACAGCCAATCAGGGAGGAATCCAGGGAGAGTGAGCAGATCATATGTATCCAGATGTGGGGAACTTCCTGATTTCCCCATGAAGTTCTCTATCAGCCACCCACTGAGAAGGTAAGAGCATCAGAGAGATACATAAATCTAAAGACTAGATCAGAGAACCAAGATGGTGGAGCCTGGACTTCATTAAATTATTGCCAACTGAATTACGGATCCATTAGACTTCCCTCCTTTCCTATTTTTTCCCTCTCTCCTCTTTCTTCTCTGCCTTTCTCCTCTCCTTCTTTCACTCTTTGTTTCTCTTTTCCTCTCTCATTATTTGTTCCAATATTGCTTTACTTAATACTTACCAGATGACTTTTATTATTTTAGGTAATTTGTAAGATACCAGCTGAGGAAGCAAAAGTGACTCTAGGATCAAGATTAGCTTATTTCCTGGTACCCCTTCTTTACTACATCACCATAGATGTTTGGTTCTCTCAGGGCTCACTCCCCATGTGTCAAAACTGGATGTGTATGTGTGTGAGGATTTATATCTATATGGTCATATATACTTAAACATCTCCCATGATTGTATAGGTGTGTGTGTGTGTGTGTGTGTGTGTGTGTGTGTGTGTGTGTGTGTGTTTTCAGAAGCTTGTTTGAAAAACTTGGCACTCTTCATGCAATTGGCTGTGTATCCAACAGTACTGGTGCAACACAGCCTGTAAGTTTTCATGACTGAGATGAGAGAGCATCCTGAAATATACTCAGGGCATGGGAGAGAATGGACGGAGGTGTCCTGATATTCAAAATGGATCCTTGAGCAGGGAAAAGTAATTCAACTCATAGATTGCTACACACATGGCAATCTATAAGCACAAACCAGTGCTCCTTTATTGAAGGAAAGAAGCTAGACAGACAAAAAAGAAGAAGAAGGAGGAGGAAGAGAAAGAGGAGGAGGAGGAGGAGGAGGAGGAGAAGGAGAAGGAGAAGAAGAAGAAGAAGAAGAAGAAGAAGAAGAAGAAGAAGAAGAAGAAGAAGAAGAAGAAGAAGAAGAAGAAGAAGAAACACAAAAGAAAGTCATCTTTTAACCAGAAAAAAAAAGGATTCAGACATATCTGGACACTCGTGTTAGCTTCACTGTGCTTGGAAATGAAGGTAGGTAAATGGCACAGCTCTGTGTGACAGGTCTCCAGGAAGCTTCTGGAGCTCCAGACTTGGAGAGACACCACACAACTTCTAGGAAGCTAAGATTGAATTTCACCTTTCAATGTACCTTTCAGAGTTTTTCTTGTGCAAATTTAGAAAGTTTATAAATTAGCATTGGTCTCACACTGACAAGTTTGGCTGTTTCATGACAACTGTATCCTCGTGACCTTGACGACAGGTTAAAATTTCTCGGCTTTAATTGGTTCCTCGGTAAAATGGGCTGAAGTGATAACTTCCTAAGGGTTTGCCATGAGAAGAGAAAGTGAGCTAGCATTTGTGACCCACTTAGAAGAGGGCGGGAAAACCTAAAGTTATGCTTAGCATTCTTGTAAATACAGGGCTATTAAGGGTTGGTCAAGCTTTAAGCAGTATGCTGTGCTGCTGTTATAGACAGACATGTAGGTCTCTATTAGTAGCTATCCTGGGACTCACGTGTTTCAATGGCAACTATCTGGGCATGGCTAGGAAGAAAGACCATCTTTCCATGGTCATTTTTTCTTCGTTCTCTTGGTTTACAGACAGTACTGCTAGGCTCTTCCCAACAGCAACCTAGCAACAGCTTACGTCATCACCTGCCACCATTGCCTAACAGGTACAAGCCAGGTATGTATAAGATGACAGCTCACTGCCCCAGCCCCTTTCTCTCTCTTTTCCTGAGTGTTCCTCGGCCGGCCTTTCTTCCTCTCTTTTCTCTTTCTGTCCTTCTCTGCCTCCCACCCCTTCTCTGTCTTCATAGCTCTGTTCTTGTCTGCCATTACCCCTTTTCTAGGTCCCCCTTGTTAGCATTTCGTCTAAGGTCAGCCCCACAGTTACCTGGCAACAGTCAGCAATGCCTGACTCACTATAAAAGAGGCTGCTTGCTTCCTCCTCTTCTCTTGCTCTCTTGCCTTCTTGCTTCTTGCTTCTTGCTTCTCTGTCCTCTCTCCCCATTCCCCTCCCCCTCTCTATCCATGTGCTCATGACCAGCCTCTACTCCTCTTCTCTCTCTGCCTTTCTCTGCCTCTACTACCATCTCAATTCCCTTCGCCATGTCCTGAATAAACTCTATTCTATACTATATCGTTGTGGGGTGGCTGGTACTTCAGGAGGAAGGGATGGCTCAGCATGGCCCGCAGAGGCACCCCCTTCACTCACACCTGACTGCACATCCAGCATGTATTCCTTCTCTCCTTATCTTTTTATAAAACACAACACCCCTTTCTTCCCTTTCCCAAATAACCCCCTGAATACCAGATCTGTTGTATAGTGTGATTTCTCAGGGGGCACCTTGGCATGGGCCTGCCTAGTTGCATTATAATTCATAACACACAGTCTTCTATGCTGAGGCAGGAAGATCATGGATTTATAGAGAAGGTGGGTTACATAGTATGACCTTGTTTCAGCAAATAAACAGCTAATAAACCTTAAGTAATTATAAGTAGCATTGTTACTCACAATCGAAATATGAATGTCAAATTAAAAATAAGCATTAGCTAATTTTAAAATAATCAAAAATTCCAAATTATACTTTGTTGGGTCCTACTCAGCTCAAGTTTTTTTTTTAATTCTTTTTAAAGACCAGAAACAGAATCTTGATTGGTGTGAGAGAATTTTAAATGAATCTTGGTCAATGGATGCTTGAGATTGATTGGATTCAAATGAAACTAGTCATAGTCTTTAGAGACAACTGGCTTCTCAATTAGCATAGGCTATCTTGAGACAAATGACGCAGGATGGAAGAAGTCTGCCGAAAGAGTGCAAAGTCAGGCAAAGTGAATAGTGTAACAGCAAGGATCTATTTTTTTCTTATTTTCTCATAGTCTTTCCCTCCCCCTTTAGGGTGATTAAATTCTCCCCATACTCTTAGCATCTTTCAGTGGTCCACACCAGGGTTCAGTTTTACAATGAAATAAACCCTGGTGAGCTCAACAATAAGCCTCAGATTGTTTCTATGCAAATGGATTAGCTTAACAGCATAAACAAACACTGTATGCATACAGAATTTAAAGATGCCAATGAAATCAGACAAATGGTATTGTTAAAAAAAAAAAAAACCAAAACCCAAAAAACCAACCAAACAAAAACATGCCATTGCCTTGCTTTTGAGGTGAGGGTTCAGTTTTGTATAGACATTATTGAACTGGACTGTTCTGATGCAAACAGTCGCCTCTTGTGAATGTACAGCTGCTGACCAAGTGTGCTGACGGGGCTCACAGAAAAAAGCTGTGCCTCACTTAGCTATATTTTGTAGAGACATTTGCAGGAAGGTACCGTATGCAACATCTGCAGTTTGACAAGTAAGAGCATGAATAGAACTGCTAGTTTTGGTTTCCCTATTCTGTTCATCGTGAACAAAGAGAAGACCCATTGCTTTATTAAAAGCACATAACACACAAGAGAAAGAGGCACTTCAGGAGATCCAAGCAGGTCCTCACAGTGCATCCATGAAGCCCACAGAAGACTGTGTGCTCTGTTGACTGTCAAAACCATTTTTCAAACCACAAATTGATTTTAATATAGATGTCAAACAAAATGGTTCAATAAATTTGTGTAGTAAAAGTATTTAAGACATTTTCTTAATCGGCAAAGCTAATGTTTGCCGGGCTCACTTGCTGTCTTATTCTGAGCTAGTACTTGAAGAAAGAATGCACGTTGTCTTCCCAAAACTTGCTCAAGTGATCTTGCTGCAAAGATGAAAGCAGGCTAGAGGGATGGCAGATTCTTTGAAAGCCGTTAGTATTTACTTATTCATTCCTTTTATTCTGTAAACTGACAGAGTGTCTGTCAGGTCAGGTACCATTTCAACTTTATGAGGGATAAAGGTAAACAGACCCATATACAGGCATTTGTCTTCAGGTGGCAGAGACAGATGTTAATCACACTTTCCCACTAAAACACACACAGTACATGAGGTAAAGATAAATGATGTAAGACCATAAGGCAAACAAAACAAAACAAAACAAAACAAAACAAAACAAAACAAAACAAAACAAAACCAAACCAAGACACCTTGGGAAACTTCTGGGGAGATGAGGTATTTCCAATAGAAACCGGGAAATGTGGTGGGACTCTCTGAGGTCCAGTGGAGCCGGGGTGGAAAGACATGTGAAGAGCCTTGGCTGATAAACCAGGAGGCCAAGGACATGTTACTTATGTTTTGGGCTCACAGTTGCAGAGATTAACAGAAGAGGAAAACACTATTTTATTGCTTTATAACTTCATCCTGGCAGTGAGTGTTTGCAGTCACTAGAGCTTGAGGTGGAATTTCCATACATCTGGAAGATCATCAGAGCTGGACTTGAGAGAAGCTCTAGCACTAGGAAGACCCACTTCCAATGTTCCATGTCTGGTACTTATGTTACCTGTGTTAAATGTTCTACAGCCTCCCCAGACAGCACTGCCCTATGGGGATACATTTTTAAGCACACAGGCCCGTGGGGAACATGAGAAGATAATGACTTTGGAGAACTTTGCAAGATTGGGGAGCTCAAAGCCATTGGTTTGGAAATACAACAATAGTTTGATGGGTTATGAAGGGTCTAGGGTAGATTTGTAGTGTTGGGGTATGATAAGGATTTAATGTTTTATCCTCAGATCAATGGAGACCATTGCTAAGATTTAAGCTAGACAAGCCTTGGTCACATTTGTAGTTTGAAATTATTACCCAAGAGCACAACTTAACAACAACAGACACTCACTGGAAATGGCTGTTCTCACCACAGAAGGAACAATCACAATAGGATGCACCCATGAGGAAGAGAGACAGATGCTCCAAGAGATATTCAGGAGGTAAGCTTAGCAGCAGTCGTCCACAGACAATGTCACAGCTTATGATCTAACGTGGAGAACTTACAGAACCAGTCGATTCTGTTGGTAGTGCCCCACAAGTTTTCCTATACATTCTAAAGATTTAAAACACCAAAGTCTAGTATTGGCTACCCCCAAGATAAACGCTACAATTAAAGTGGCAAATGAGACCAAAACAATGTTATTAATTTTAATTTTGCAGATTGAAATAGCATCACTTAAATATTTCTCAGCTGCAGCTTCGTGGAACTAGTTTGTTTGCCCTGCTGATATTGATATATATATATATATATATATATATATATATATATATATATATATATATATACTAATACATATATACATATACTGACACACACACACACATATATATATTTATATCATGCACACACATATATATGTGTGTGCTGATTTGGTTCTGTTCTCATCTTTTCAATCACCCGTGAAAGCAGCAGCAATGAAGCAGAAGGTTCAGATGCCACCACGTGCACACAAAATAAGGAAGAGATCAAACTTGGAATCATGAGTTTTTACTTAGCACAGTATTGGAGGCTTTGCAAAATATGATTGCAGACTTTCTCAGGAAAATAAGAGTAAGTCCCAGTATCTATGCGAACCATCTCCAGAACCAGGGTTAGAGATGCGTGCTGCCTGACCTCCCTGTGGATGCTGGGAATCTCGGTTTTGACTTTGGGCTTACATAGCAAGGGCTTTGTCCCCTTTGAGCCCCTCTCTCCAGCCACCAAAATTCAGTTTCTTAGAAGCAAAACAGATACAGAGCCAAAGCAACACATGGATTTTACGTTTCTTTTGGTAAAGAAGTATTTTAGCTTCTTTGAGAAAACGATTTTTCTCTCAGAACTCTTCACTTCATATTTTCTTTCTGACCTTTTATGTAATTTGTTGGATTTGGGCCCAAATCTATATTTTATACTAAGTATTTTTCTTCATTGTTAATAAAACACTTAAAAGTAAACCATACTCATAAGTACATTACTGTAAAATTCTTTCTTACAGTAGAAATAAATACCTCGATAGTACAATAGTGGTAGAATTAGTTCCCTAGATGCAGAGGGCCTGTATTTTAGACTCCTGTAACTCCATTACCTCTGTGGTCCAGGAATGCCTCTGAATTCTTCTATTAATAACAACATAATAACATTCCTGAGAGTAGGGCAAACCAATAGATGACAATTACCCTGGACCTTGAACCTGGGAATTCTACATATGAGAAAAATTGTTCTTTGATCTTTTAAAGAAATATACTTTCTTTGTGGCGCATTGTCCACAAAATATCCCCTTGGCATGAACTGCTTAAAACACACACACACACACACACACACACACACACACACACACACACACACAAACAAACAAATCTCTTTTCTCGATTCCTGCTAGAACCTGCTGAGATACAATTTTCCGTGCACAGGGCGCCAGCGATCAGTCACAGACACTTAAGCTCACTGGTGTCATAAACCAGAAGGGTCAGTCAGAAGTTCCTCCCTGGGATATAATCTATGTCCAAAATTTGCCTGGCAAACAGGGTCGTTCTAATAACTTTTTTTTTTAATACTCAAAGTCAAACGCTTCAAGGGGAAGCAAAACCTACAGGAACTGCTTGGAGCAAATGGCACCACGTCCATATTTATGTTCTTGACATAGTCCCCTATTCAGCACAGTTCCGCAAGAATAAAAGATGTCAAAACTTGTAGCAGTGCCTCCGAATCTCAAGTGTCTCAGTAAAGCCGTGTAGTGGTTTTGTATGTCTGCCTTTATGATGTGGAGAGTGGAGGGCTGTTAGCGGTAAGTGGCGATTCAGTAGTCAAAACAAAACAAAACACCCCCCATCCCTCCTGAAAAAAAAAAACCAAACAAATAAAACACAAACTTTTAAAAGAGCACATTTTCTTAATAAATGGAGCCCAGGAAAGACGTTCATATGAAGCATTAAATGCCACTTCAAAGTCCTAAATCGGCTAGAACAAATAAACTGACCCCCTCATCTTGACCTAAATTATTGCTTAAACAAAGGTACACACTCCTAATTTACATGAAAAGCAATTAGGCCTGCTGCTGACAGTGTGCTGAGAAGTACATCTGCCCAGGGCATGCTTTTAGACAAAACGCAACAAAGAGAGAAGTCCTTCCTTTTGTGGTTGGGTTTGTTTTTTTGTTTTTAAATTCAGCCACTATCTACTGAGGGCAAGGAACATTACTTAAAATTTTTTAACTTATTTGGGTAAACGGTTGTTATTGCTGTAATACATTCTTCAAGTATGTTTCTTTTTTATTATTAAAATTTTATTGCAAATAAGCTGCCAATGGGAAAACATCAGGTAGCAAGATTCGCCACAGCCTGAATCTATACATGGCAATGGCCTCTGTGTGCAGTTAGAAGAGGCCGTCTGAAGAGAAGGCACCTCACACCGAATGTCCACACCCTCAATCAGCTACATTTTAACGCTGCTCCCTGACTTGTACTTTTAGCCCCAGTTCATGGCTTTTGGTATTCAAAAATTGACTGAAAGAGGAATGAGATCCTTCCCTTCATCCCGGAATGCTTTGTAAACAAACAAAACAAAACAAAAAACAAAACAAAATAAAACAAAAACAAAACAAAACAAAGGAAATGAATGACTGGTAAACCCATGTAGGG
Source organism: Mus minutoides (assembly GCA_902729485.2). Lineage (NCBI taxonomy): Eukaryota > Metazoa > Chordata > Mammalia > Rodentia > Muridae > Mus > Mus minutoides. The sequence continues at coordinate 2,011,235 of LR749646.1, read as the reverse complement.
ATGTTTATATTAAAACATGAACTTGTTGTTGGTTAGTCTAAATGCATTCTGTCCTACTAGATGCTTAGTGATACTGCAAAGGGTCTTTCTTTTTCTTTATTAGAAAAATGCCTTTATAGTCAGAATTTAAAGGAAGCGAGAAAGGCAGGTTACTATTAGCATTTCAAACTTGCTTTCTCCCCTTGTATTTATTTACTCGCTAATTTATTCATCAAATATTCACTATCTACATTTTTTTTTTTTCCTGAGACTGGGTTTCTCTGTATAGCCCTGGCTGTCCTGGAACTCACTTTGTAGACCAGGCTGGTCTCAAACTCAGAAATCGAAATAGACTTTTAAGGCTTCTTTTTGAGAATTTTTATGTGAATACTGTATACTTCCTTCCATCATACCCTCTGTCCCTGGCCACAGTTTCTCATTTTCTCCTGATGTCGTCTACCTCTTGAATTCAATTCGTGTCCTGTTCCTCATGTTTATGGTGGGATATTGATGGGTGTGGTCATATGAAAGCAGCTGCATTGTTGAAGAGCAGACGGGTGCGACATCCCTGTCTTGTCCAGAAGATAATAGCCTGTAACAACTCTGTCTGGTGCTCTGGCTCTTACGACTCGCTGCCTGCTGCCTTCATGTTCCCAGAGCCTTGGGTGTAAGGGTGTGTTATAGATGCCCCAGATGGTGGTGGGCATTCCACTGTCTGCTATTGTCCACACTTTGACTTAGTAGTGTGAATCTCTGTAGTAGCCTGTCTGCCGTAAAAGGAAGCTTCCGTGATGAACTGTAGTCATCTCTGGGTGTCAATGCAAGTGCTTAGAAAGTCATTGGATACCGTACAGTAGTGGTAGATTATCTTCTCGAGCCCATTTACATCCCTACCGCAGGCACTTGGTGATGCTTATAGTACCAAGCACTGAGTTCCCTTTGCTGGAGTCCTTAGACCATTGGTTATCTCTAAGATATTATGGCTACCATCACTGATAACACATATCTTGCTTCCCAGTTCTTATCGTAATTCTCAGGATTTAGCACTGGGTAGGACTGTTGACAACATTTGTTCTGGCCGTTTCCACTGTTCCTTCCACTTTGATGAGAGCTAGGTTTCCTGAATCTTCATACACAACAGGGACAGAGTGGTTAACAAGGGAAACTCCATTCTTGCTTTTATAGCAGAAAAAAAAAATTTAGATGAGCTTTAAGCCAAGTGTATTTGAGTTGTTAACAAGGCTTCACGAGACACACATTTCCTGGAAAGAGGAGGCTAAGGACATTGTGAACAGAGCTGGTCAGATACTCAGCTCTGTGTAGCAATTAGCACTGCTAATTTGCTGGCTCTCCTTAGGCATTTATGTCTTAGGCAACCAACCAAAGAAACCCAAGTAAATATTTTTATCTACTATAATTTTTCCAAGGGACATGAGATCAGACTAGAGGCAAAATGTCTATTTGATATTTTTTAAGGCGTCTTCTAATCTCATCTTTCCCTAATAGGACCAGTATATGCAAGGAAGATGTTTCCGTGGAAAGCATCATCGGACTTGGTCTCTGTGGCTGTAGTCATGGGATGGACATTGCATTTATAAAACTAAAGATGCTGAACAGAGGAAAGGAGAGATGTCTACAGCATCTCATCTGTATCCCCCAGTGGAGGCTTCAGTGAGCACTGGACGGCAGGAAGCTTGCCCATGGCACAGTTTGCAAAGAACTAGGCCACCAGAAAACAACAAACATGGTTATCTGAGTTAGAGAAGTCGTCTTCATTTCATTTCGAAGGGACTTAAAGAGTAGGAGGCTAGATCTCCAAAGGGTGGGTAGGTTATTAGCAGAAGCAGGGTACCAGACTGATGTCACTACAAATCAATAATCCAAGGATTATATGAGAGCAGTTTCGGGAAGGGAGTATTATCATTAGCCAGATAGTTAGCTCTATCCTACATCAAAATTAAATCCAAGTAAGACAGCTCCATTACATACTCACACACAGCTTCAGCATGGGCCTATTTGTCACAATCCTTGGAGGTGGTAGAAGTTTATATCCTGTTTTGGCCCCTACACTCTGTAACTGGGTTATTTGGGAAACTGTCCTCATCTTTCAATGCTTTTATTCTTTTTCCCAATGTAAAGAGAATATAATATTTATAGAGATGCTATAGCATTAAATGAGAAATTTCACAACATCTAGCATGAGGAAACTGCCATCAAAATATTAGCTATAATTGCATCCCCAAATACGTGGTGACATACGGTTTTTCCAAGTCTTCATTCATGCATCTATTCATAGAAAGACATTGAGGCAATGTTCTTCACAGAGCATATAGAGTCTGAAAGCACCAACTACTTCATCAATGTGAAGAGTTGCTAACAACACAGTAGAAGATTTCATCTACACTGGAGAAATATTATTACCTTCATTATGTACAGATCAGAGGGAAGCACAGAACTAAAGTCGCTTGTCAAAGAAAACCAGAGTTTCAGATTAGTTTGTAGGTGTATTGTTGGACAGAGGCCCCTTGGAGGAACTAATCCCCATCCCTTCAAATCAGTTCAGACAGGCCAAAAGTTTGCAAGTCAGCCAACTCCCCTCTCCTCCACGCAGCTCACATTCCTGAGTTAAGCTAGCGATTAACAAGACAAAATACTGCAAATTTCTGAGACAGTGGTGCTGGCTAATCAGAGGAGATGGCTATAGAGGATGGGAGGCAAAGAATTCTCTTTGCAGCAATCTACCGAAACTTACCAATTCAATAGCATAGCACATAAATTAATTAATATTGAAAAATCCCAAGAAGCATTTTTTAGTAGACTAGATATAAACAGTACTTTATCTGGTTATACAAATAAGCGCTCACTCGGAATTAGATATTCCCCAGCTTCAAATGATCGCAGCAACACTTTTTGCTCCAGGGAAATAGACATGTGTTTCCTAGCTTCTCCGTAGATTTCTATGGTTTGCATTATCGTTTGATATAATAGCATAAGCTCCTTACCTTGCTCAGTGGCTCTAAGACCTCTGCTCTGTTTTCTTTCCCTCTAAAGACATCCCAAATAAATCTGAAAGTGTGATTAAATTTGTGAAATAGCAGAGAGAAATTGTTTTAGTCAATGTCTCTGAGAACACTGGTGGCCTCGGAAGAAGTCCCAGTTTGGGTGTTCGTGTACATTTGTTATGCAAATCAATATTATGACAAATTATAGGATTTAAAAACTCCGTTCACATGGGTATTATACAAGGTAAGAACTGGGAGAAAAATTCCTTTAAAAGCTGACCTTATTTTATTCTATCCTATTATACTTTATTCTATTTTAGGCTACTACAAAGAGGCTGTGAGTGCATATATGTCTATATACCTGTGTGTATGTATATGCATGTTTATTTATTTATGGGTATGTGTGTATGAATATATGTATATGTGTGTATGTATGTATATACCTGTGTATATGTATATGTGTGTTTATATACGTATGAATATGTGTGCATGTGTGTGTATGTGTATGTGTATGTGTTATATCTGTATTTGGTAAGGTTATCACAGTTGAACCAATGAACCAAAGGTTTGTTGTGAAGAAATGATTCATGGAAATCCTATTCTCTTTCTTAAGAAAACTTAATACTACATACATGTAAAATAAAATGCCATTCTTCTGGGCCGAGAAAAAGTTCATTTTCATATGTGTACCAGCAAGCTGATTTCTATTAGGTAGAACAGAACATCCAAAACAAGTTCTCAGCCTTCCTTCGCTTCTTAAGTTGGGAGCATCTTATTTTTCTTGGACCAGGTGGAGCAGAGAAGGAGGCTGCAGGGTAGCATCCAAATGGGGTGCGGGGATCTGGGGACAATGACAGGGCAGAGGGAAAGCAGAAAGGACTGTGGCCTTAAGGAAGAGCAAAGATAGCTGAGTACGAACTTACTCTGCTTTCCAAATCTAAAACCAGCCAAGGGCCCACATGAGTATGGCCTGCTTTGTGCTTGGAATGCATGTTAAATATAAGGAACAATTACAGAACACTGTTTAGGGCGGTGTTTTTATGATGCTGAGAAAATGAATTCCAGAAAAAAACTTAAATTGACTAAATCATTAATGCTGTTTTAGAGACTTTAAATGACTAGTGTTGTGAATTTTACTAGTACATTGACATCAAAAGTGGTTGCTCTTTATTATCATTACCTAAAATGGATTAATGTTGGGAAAACAATCCGAAATAAATAAAAATATCAAATGTGAAGGTAATTCTTTAAAAAGAAAAGAGTGATAGAGGGGTACAACTTGGTGATAAAATGCTTGTCTAGCATGCCCTGGAGTTAAAGCCCTGGTACTGCCCAAAAGAAAAAAAGTTCCTTAGTTGTTAGAGTGGTTGGGTCCAGGTGTTTGGGTTTCCCCCCATCCACATGTGCATGTGTGTTGCTGTTGCCCATGTTCAGCACATGCTTAGGCGGTCAAGGGGATGATATTTTATGGATGTAGCTTTTGATTATAGGGAATGAAGGAATGCTGAAAGCAGAAGAAAAAGTCTTCCCCAGAAAAAAGTACACTGAATAGTTATCCAGTACCAAATCACTAGTTGTGAAAATATATATAACAATACAGAGAGAGCAGATTGCATTTATGTATTTAGGGATAATATACATATATGTACATATATACTCTATACATATATACATTGTTGTCAATTACTTTTTCCTTCGGTACTTAAACTTCATCTTGTTCCCTTATATACCCTTCTGAACCTCCGTCCTTACTCTTCTTTCTTTCGTACATTAATATTAGAATTTTTTATTTTCTTTATCAAAAAATTTTTTTGGAAACCCAATCGTAACTCAATATCAATTTTAGGAATACAACCACACTAAAGAGATTAAAAAAATAAAACAAGGAAGATAGAACAAAAGATAAAAAAAATCCCCACAAAACCAAACAAAACATTCAATGTACATGTGATTGGCATAATATTGGTGAAGAAATTACTAGTTTGTGCTGCTGGTATTAGTAATGTGGGCACTTTGGCCTCACTCATATACTGAATGCTCTACTGAGCAAACCAGGCTCTCCTCAGGAGAACCCCAAAGGCAAGAGTGCTGGTGGTGGGTCCTACCACATTCTCTAGATAACTCAACCCTTAATTTTTCTCTCCTTAAAATTCCCATGGAATCCAGTTAGCAGAAGGTGTATGGCCTTGACTCAAGGTTCTCAGTGGAGGGCATCAGTGGAGATAAGAAGCTGCATACAGTGGCTTCTTAAACCACCTTTACAAACTTGTTCTGACCACTAAAGCATGCCACACCAACCAAGATTCAGAAGCAGTGCTTTGTCCCCAGGAGATCATTCAGAATTAATTGTCAGTTTAAGCCAAGCAATCACTAGTACCTCATTGCAGTATTAAAACTTGAGAAATTCTGGTTGTGAAGAAAGACTAGAAACATATGTGATCTCTCTCTCTCTCTCTCTCTCTTTCTCTCTCTCTCTCTCTCTCTCATCTATATCTAATCATCTATATATAATATTTTTGTTGCCCAGCATGCTTCTACTTAATAGTCCAGTCATCTATGCCAACTTGGCATGGTAGCATGAATATCTCTCCAACAGAAAAAAGCTGAACGTGGACCGTATTAAACAGATCATAAGAGAAGGAACTCTGCCACTCAAGTCTGCTGCCTGGCTGAGAATGACGTCAGCTTCCCAAAGTCATCAGCAGTGACTGACTTATTAAAGTGTTTCTCAACACAAGCCAAATGATATGCAGGATTAGGCTCACAGATGTCCTGCTGCAATTCTCCATGGTTCTACCTAAGATACTAGAGACAAACTATGATGTATCAGGTCATCTTTAAAAGTTAAAAAAATATGAATTAAAGAATGCCAAACCACTAAAATTTCCAAGGTTTTGCACACCTGCAAAGGAAATGAGTGCGCTTGGTGATGGCTGCCATTTTATGAAATCCAGTAGGAAGTCCAAATGGAGAAAAACAAAGATGTTCGTGATGCTATTTTTAAGTGTGACTTTTATCCCCCCACCTTGATATTAACATTCTAACAAGACAAAAGGGGTTTGAGGAGCTATAAGACCACCTGGCTGCCATTATGCCTAGCTGAGCCCTCAGTCATCCTTGACAACCGAACAGCCTTTGGAGGAGGGTGGAGGGCAGCTGGAGACAGTCCCAGAGGAGGCCCGGGCACACAACACGACCAAAGTTGGTGGCTGGCATCCGCCAACAGGATAAAGGTTTCCATGACCCATCATTCTAAGTAGAAGGGAGACGTAGAATGGGGGAATTCCTCCTTTCACTCTCCTTTTGAAAATCAGGTACATTTTACAAGGGAGATGTGTACGCAAATGTACTGTTAGGGGTTTTGTGTTCCTTAATTGAAACACCCTAAATCACATTCGGTCCATTTACGCAGAAGATTTCTCCTAATTCTGGCCGTCGCGTTGCTAGCAAATACAGCTAGGGTTGGCATGCTTGGTTTGATAAAGTCTACCATTAATTAAACATTTCCTTAGTCTCCATGCATGTCAGTTGGAGCCGTTGATCCCTGCTCGCCAGGCCTTTGGTCCCACAGCATGCTCGCCGAGCTTGGAGCCTTCTGCAGACTCTGCTGCCCCTGGTGCACCTCATTAGGACGGGCTTCCTAGAGTTTAGTGAGGCTAAACGCTTCCCCTGTGCCTCATCCGTTCTGCTGCAACCTATTTGTTTTGTTTCTCATCTCAGGATCAGCTCGCCTGCGCCTTCCAACATGACAATTAGCTAATTTAATAAATCTAATTGAGTCCAATGTGCTGCTGAGACAGACCTGGAAGGGGCCCTGCCACTGCCTCTGGGTCTTCCTTTCTCCTCCGTTCACCAAATTCACATTTTAATAATACACTCTTCAGAGGAGATGGGCTCACGCCTATTTCTAAAGTGGAAAATAGATTTGGACCTTTTATTTATTTATTTTTTCTTTTTTGAGCCGGCTTTGACTGACTAGTGGTGCCTTCTTATAAATCTGTGATACCTACGGATTGTCAAATTTGATCTAGAGTCTTTTGGAAGTAGTTTAATGTTTAATTAGTCATGTCACTATGGATCCACTAATGAAGGCCGTATATCTGTTATCCGTGTTATATTTGACAGTGTGGAAGGCTAACAGAAAACACACCAGTTCATTAGGATGTAAGGTGATTTTTTTTTCCCACCAATTTTAGAGTGCCGTGGTCTTCAAAATTCTATGTATAGAATATAGCACCCATGGAAAATGGTGAAGCTCTTCATAAAATAAAAACATATTTGCAGAAATGTGTTCCTCCCGGTTGTAGATTCTGAACCTACATTTTCTCTGCCCCTCACAGGTTTTCCCCTCATGGACGTTCCTCTCCGTTCTGGCTTGCGTACTAGGAGCCCTCGAGGAGACTGATATTAATACAAGGGGAGAAAAAGAGGCTTGGGATAAAGCAGGGGCCAAGGAAGAAAGTGCAGCGATCAGGGAAGAAACATATACTGGGATGAGGACAAGCATCCAACAGATCCAAAACCACAGAGCTGATGCTCCCGCAGAATTGAAGCTTCCTAAGGCCAGTGCCATATACTCCGAACAAAGCAACATGGATTCACAATTAAGGATGCCCCATGAGAGCCAACTGGGAGGACGGCACTCAATTTGGGTTTATAAGCTCAAGGGGGGTGGGGTGAAAGGAAAGAAAAAAAAAATGTCAGCATTGGAATCATGAACGGCATTCTTAGATGCTATTTTAGAGAGTACAGATACTATCCCCCAAACCCCTGTGACCTCCATTTTTATACAGCAGCAATACGACAGAAAGCTGCAGAAACTGGAAGACTTTGGATTCAGTTAACATCTCTCTTGGTCTCTTGGATTGTCCACCATTCATTGAAAAGGAAATGTGAAGAACTGAATTAGGAAACAGCAAGCTGGCAGGTGGGATGTGCATCAGAGGGGACAGTGGTCGAAACTACTGTGAAGTTCCATGATGCTGAGGGCTGAGGAGATGGTCCAACAGGGAAAGATGTTTACTGTGCAAGCCTGGTGAGACCTGACTGAGATCCCTGGAACCCATGGAAAGGTGGAAGGGAAGAACTCACTTCACAAAGTCTTCTTCTGATCCTCACAAGAGCACAGTGGATGTCCTCCGTCATGCATATGCACACCTGACCAGTTCTGGAAACCACAATACAGTCACAGTGGACATGCAGAAGCCCATGGAAAGGTAGTTCAAAATGGAGCTGGTGAGGTGGATAGGGAACAGATGGTACAAATACTGTATACTGTACTGAAATTTTTTTTTTTTTAACAAAAAGAGCACTGGAGTGTGCTTACAGGACTATGGCTTTCTCCAGCACAGATAATGAGCTGGTTAGGAGTCTGGTCAAGGAAAGCTGAGTGGCAAAACAGGGCAGCATGTGGAAGAATTTGGAAGAGGACCAAGGCAAGATACAAAGAAGGTGACTGAATGTAAGGAGCCCATAGGAAGCAAGATCAAGTGACTCTGGATATGAGACGCGAGGCGCTGAGAATGGCTTCCTCTTCAGGATCTTCAACAGCATATGCACGGTGTCTGTCAGCAAGGGAGGGAAGCAGAGGACTGTCAGAGTTTGAAGAGGGAAGATCCTGTGCTCAGTTTTGTTTTCCCTGACATACATAGAGCTGGATATGTTCAAGTGTGTAATTTGACTTCCAAGGCGGTATGTAGTTTATAAGCATGTATTTCAGAGGTAGTTTAGGTAACAGCTCTAGCTATTGGCCTAATGGTTTTTCCTGGGAGCATGAAGATGACATTAAGAAATACCATGTCAGCTGAATACAGAAGAATCATTCTGCGCGAAGAGGTTAGAGAGGACGCCACCTAGAAGTTAGTGGCTTGTTGAAGGCATTGGTCTTGCAGAAGCCATGGCAGGCATGTTAAAAACTGTGAGCATTCACACGAACTCAATGAATACATGTTAACTGCGTTTCAATACCTTCAGGTTCAAAGACTCTACTTCTTTCCAGGACACACAGGAACTTACTGACTAACTGAAAGGTTTTGTTTCTATTTTAACTTCTTGCATTTTTGCCCTGAAAAAGTATTATTTTAATAAAGTATATATAATACTATGCCTATGAAATGATATTATTTACTCAACTGAAAGTGTTAGAAACCAAGAGAAAAATTTTAATATGTTGTTGAATATCAAACCTGAGCTTAGGATATTAATGTATACCAATACTATTTTCTTTGTTGCAAAGTTGAATTAGCTTATTTTAAAGTACAATATTTTTCAAAAAAATATGAGCTGAATGTTTTTTTTTAAGTCAGAGGTTACTTAGTTCTCTATTTATTAGAATATATGCACTTATATATAAAAGTAGAAAGTGTTAGTCACTTATATTTGATAAGCTTTCTAAGGCTCATTTCAACTTTTAATTTTCATATTAGTGCTTATATATAGATATATTATTATATGCACATGTATGTGTATTCAGAGGAATTCTTAAGAATAATATAATTTTTCTTTTTCAGAATAAAATTTAATTTGATAATACTATGTTTAAAGGAATAAAGTAATGTTTCATTTTCCTTTCATAAAGAACTCTTCTATTAAGACTTAAACATTTTTGACTTGAGCCAGCTATGACATGATCATTGAACCAGAAGTTTTCCTATTTCTTCACTTACAAAAATGAATATTCTTTTCCGATGATATTCAGATAACAAGAATAAGAAATCCAATTAACACTTAAGACAGCAGATAATTATTCTTTAGTATTCTTGAATGAGTTAAATAAAGACATGTGAAATACCTAAGATGTTTATTAGACTAGCAAAGTTAGATGTGGAAAATATCTAATATTTTCAGATATATCAAAGACCCATAAAACAAAAAGCAGAACCATGAGGAGAGCACAGCAGGAATAGAGAAGGCAGGCTGGAAACCTGTTCTTTCCTGTACAAAAAGTTACAGCACTTGACATCTGTATCAGTTAATAAACAGTGATATATATATTGCATAATGACCGAATAATAAGAAATCAGTCAGTATTGTGTTAATTTTTTATTTAATAATAGGTCTACTTAAAAAAAACTGTTTAGGAAAAAATCAACTCATTGGAGAGCCATAATGCTGTCTAAAAATTTATGTAGTTTAAGACACATAGTTATGAGTTATTTGATCAAATGAAAATGTATATCTATATTTAATTCATTTTAAGCTGATGCATGGATTATATTAAGTCTATTTTCTCTAAACTTTAATATAATGTTATCTAACTTCAGGAAACTGGAAGGAATTATTGGCTGTATGTTAAGACAACAATATTTCAAGCTGTACAAGAATGTTTGTAAGCTTATACTAATTTATATATTATTCTCTTCAAGGACGCTGATAAGACACAGATGAAATATCATTGTAATTAGGAAGATGCTGAACTACGAGAAAGTAAATGCAGCCATCAAGAATACCTGCTGGCTCCCAGGTAGAGTTGGTATTTAACTTACCTGCATGCTGTGCATATACTATTTGTATTTCCAGAAACCCCCATTAGTCAAGTCACTCGTGGCTAACCAATTAAACAAGTAACCAGCGTATCTCATTCCAACAAGTATACCATGGCAGTTGCTGGAGTGACTCTATAAGCACTCAGGTGGGTCAGTGTTAGCATCAGCCTCAATCTAATGCTCTACCACCTGACACAGGCTGGCCAAGGGCAGAATCAGGGCAGCTTGTGAATGTCTGCCACGGCTGAGGGTTACATGCAGCCAAGTGCAGGTTAGGTATGTGAAGAAAACCTCAGCAGCATGGGAGAGGCCTCAGGAAGGACGGGTGACCTTGCCTACACAAACAGTCCAAATACCCAGCTCAATATTTAATGGCCAGCTCTAAACAAGAGCATTAATAGCAGTATTTTGAAGGCCAGGCGTCAGCTTGTTACTTTTAATAAGCTCGTCCGTGATATGAAGACCCAAGAGCAAAACCCTAGCTAAACCTGGAATCACTAATTGGCATTAATTGGAAGAACAGGTGAGAACGTGGTCACAGGGGAAGAAGACAGGACCCCACCACGGGAGAAAAGCGGTACTGACAACGCAGAGACCAACTAAGAATGTTGGGTTCATGACCAAGATGAACCTCCTGGTACCTCTAACCCCAGAACAGGATTAATGAAGAATCCTGAAGACAGGCAAGACCTAGTTCGACAAGAAAGTGAGAGAAAGGAGAAAAAAAGCCACAAGGATCATGAATGGCAGTCAGCTTGAGGTCAATGAGTAGTAGGTGGAGAAGCACTTTCTCTCTGGGTCTCCACTATCTGAACCCTTGAGCATCAGGGGCTTAGACTGGCTTCCTGTGTAACCACAAGGAAGGCAGTGAAACAAGCATGCTCCTGCCTCAGGAAAAGGTCTCCTCTGTCTGTAAGTGCTCTGTTTCTGGTAACGATGTCATCTGAAAAGGGTCAGGAGATTTTTTTACATCCCTCCTAATGTAAAGAGAAACATAACTACCATTTTCCTACAATGGGTTGACATCCAACACAGTCAAGCTGAGACTTCAGTGGGAACTTGGGAATTCTGGCCATGCCAGGCAAAGTCTTTTCAAAAGAGCTTTGTTTGTGCTTTTAGAGCTTGATAAATTTCCTCCAGATTTCTGTGTTGAATCACTGATGGAATCTAAAGCTATAGTCATTGAGGTGATCAGATCGATCTAATGTCTCTTTCTTCATTTCAGAAAATTTCAGAAAAACTTTATACTTTGCAGATATAAAATGCTGTCTCTGCAGATTGAATTAAATACACTTACATTTTAGGGAAAGCTGTTTTTACTTTTGATGTTTCTCTTTTTTTTTAACTTTTTATTGCTTCTTTGTGAATTTCACATCATGCACTCCATTCCACTCATTCTCCCACCCCCTCAATCCCACCCTTGCAACCTCTCCCCAACGGAGAAAAAAAAAAGGATCTCACTGTGGAAGCTGTATCGCATCACAAGGTGCCCTATAGTATACCCTTTTGCCCACACTTCTTTGCTTGCAAGTGTTCTTTGCAATAGATACTGGAACCACACAGGGACTCCTTTTACATAACCTGTGCTTGTCCTGTGTCATGGAGATCCTATAGTTTTGGATCTGTAGCACTGGCCCATTTCACGTATAGTAATTCATCAGTGGGGTAGATGTTGGGATGGGCTAACTCAAAGCCCTGGATCTGGGCCTGAGAAGTAGCTGAGCTGAGATACAGGACCTGTTCTCCTGAGTGTTGCAGCAGAGGAGGGACAGGGTCATTTCACACCCTTTCATAATCCCGGGGCCAGCTGCCAGAGATGGCAGAGGGTGCGAGAGGGGAGGAGGTTCTCTCTTTCTTGTCTACAGCACTATAGCAGACAATAGGCAGTGCTGGCTCTCCCACACTCATGCCCTCGGGAACACCTCACTGGTAACCCCCACCACCATCCAGGACCAGCCCTACTGTGGTGCCCAGCTGAGGAGCCAGGCTAGCTTTCCCACTATGATGACCTATGATGGCCAGATCTCCTATCTACCACTAATGGCAAGGGTGGGGCGCGGTGCTGGTGGTGGTGGCGGTCTCTCCATCACCCATGTCGCCACACGGCAGACAAGTGGCTGAGCAAGCTCTTCCATGTTCATGCTCTCAGGACTGACTTGCCCATAGCCACCAGGGTTGGCTCTACTGTCCTGTCCAGCCAAGATGCAGTGCCTGCTCTCCCAAGTGCTGCAGCTGGTGAGGGACAGGGACAGCTCTTTGCTCTCATGACCCCAAGGCTAGGTCTCCCACCTGTTGCAGGTAATGAGGGGTGAGGGGAGGAGGCTATCTTTCCCTTTTCCACTCCACTTCATGGGAGACACGCACACTTGTATCTTCAGGGCGGCTCACCTGCAATGTGTGGGGTCTGCTCTCCCGAGTACTGCCCCTAGCAAGGGCTGGGGTCAGCTCTCCTCCTCTCCTATCCCCAGGGCCAGCTTTCCCATGATGCCCAGGTGAGGGGTGGGGCCAATTCTGCATAGCTCTCAGCCACTATGTCCTCAGTAGGCAGCTCAGACCTGGGACATCTGCTTGCCCTTTGGTGGTTACAGATCGTTGCTGCTGAAGGGCCATGTACCCAGATGTGACACCCAGAGGTAGCACAGGCCAGGACCACACCACCATGGTCACAGGTGACATCACCGGCTACTCACATCAAGCTGTTCCCCACTACCCTCAAGACTTCAGTTCTGCCTCTCTTCATTATCCCTACCTCCTTCTGTTTCTCTTCTCATTTCTCTGCTACTTATTTGCTTCTCTTAGTGGTGACTGAGTCTCTGAGTGTCTGGGGTTATCTCAGGAGTGCTATTTCTAACTAATGCACTATGGAGTCAGGCAGGGGTCATCTTTCACATGGTCTGACTCCCCAGGCCTCCGAGGTGCCCCACTGGTGGTCATCTCAGGCTAGTTCTTTCTTCAGGTCCCAAGGTGCCAGTCTGGTGGTCATCTTGGGCTCACTTTTTTTTTTTTTTTAAACAGGGAATGCTAATCATTTAGATGTTCACGGAGCTTTAACACAGCCTCTCTCCTCCCTGCCACCTACTGAGGTACCTGTGACATAGCAGCCACAACTGCAATGCTCCTGAGGCAGGCTAATTGATGTTTCTTATTTCTCTGCATTTCCTGTCTGCATAGCTGTATTTGTTCATGTTCTTTTAAGGAAATCAGTGTACTCTCGGGTCATACATCTAATTCCTTTATGTGGTTCATCAGCACTCATGGTGACAATCACTTCTTTCCTTTTGGAATAAACAGGCACCAAAAGTTGTAGTGAACTGGAGGTATAATTTACTAAGCAGTATTATACTGGAAAAGAGTCACTCCGGCTTCCATAGCAGTGGACTTTATAAGGACAATTTGGTTCTCCATCACACTTGGTAGCTACTAAACAAGAATGTGGAGTGTTTTACTGAAACTGCTTCTGTTTAGTAGATGGCCTCCCAGCAACCTTTTGTTTTGTTTGTTTGTTTGTTTGTTTGACAAAATATCTGACGGATATCAGCTTCTGGGAGGAAGGATTTGTTTTCTCCCACCGTTGTGAGGGTGTGTGCCGTCTATCACAGAGTGGGCAGCAGGCTTATGAGCTTCTTGCTCAGATCTAGACACATCGGGAAGCGGAAAGGAATGGACAAAGGTATTCAGTTCGCGTTCCACAGCCTGGCACCCCAGCAGATAGCACGATGATGTCTACATTCACAGTAGGTTTTCCCTGATCAGTCGATCCTCTCTGGAAGCTCCGTCAGAGACACACCCCAACTTCCTATCCATTATTATAATCATCTTATCATATGCTTATTATAACCCCACAAGGCTGACAGTGGAAATGAACTACCCACAGTGAGAAACCAAAGCTCTCCATTCGCATCCAGCAACTATGCATATGCAGAAAATAGGAAACAGAGGCCAGCTCTACTTCTCTGCCAAGACAAAGAATAGTCTCACACGACCACCCATACTTGCTAACTATGTTGTTTGGTCTCTTCAATCGCCAGCCAACTTTGCACATTATTTTTCTTTTTCATATTTTAAAACACCAAGATCCATTAAGCGAGGGGGAAAAAATCTTTTATAGGAACTACCTAATGCTGAATTGAGTGACCACAGCAGGTTCTGTAACAGGATGAAAGTGAGACATTTCAGAGAGTGGTTGGAACATAAACTGCCTTGGTGGGTGGTGTTGATGTCTGTCGTTAGTTCTGAGTCTTTGGGATAAATATCATTTCCTGGTTTGATCTATATTAAATGAATTATTTTTTTTTAAAAAAAAGAGAGAAAAGAAGAAGGAAAATAAAAAACCTCCAGCCTTCGTCTGCCTCAGTCAGCCCTTGGTTCCCTTTGATTTAATTCTTCAAAACATGCCCAAACTTTGAGTTTCTTTTTAAATTTCCCGTTCAAAATGATGAGTTTTGGGTTGGTGTATTAAATAATCAACATCTTTCTGATCTCCTCAAGTTTTGGACTTAACAGGTAACTCTAAAGAATTTTATCACTGCTGATTTTGCTCTTGTACTTTCATTCTGCTCCCCCTGCCAGCCCCCCAATTCAGCAAACGATAGCCTTCCCATTCTTCCCAAGTCAGCTATAGCCTCTCATGTTCACAGAGGATGTGCTATACACCATAAACTTTTACAAGTGTCATTTCTCATTTCTAAATCACTCTCCTGCTTATTATTTGTTTTGGATTAGATATTTTAAGAGTAGCCTTGCCCCTGGCAGTGGGGGCGCACACCTTTAATCCCAGCACTCCTGAGGCTGAGGCAGGTGGATTTCTAAGTTCAAGGCCAGCCTGCTCTATAGAGCAAGTTCCAGGAGAGAGAAATTCTCTCTGTCTCTGTTTCTGTCTCTGTCTCTGTCTCTGTCTCTGTCTCTCTCTCTCTCTCTCACATACACAGAGAGAGAGAGAGAGAAAGAGAGAGAGAGATCCTTGCACTAGTGAAAGGAGTATTAACATAACAAGAGTATGTTAATATACCCATTTAATATTTAATCAAATATCTCTTATAGCAGACCATCTTGCATCGCATCAAGACAAGGTGCTTGGTAATGTGAAAGGGGCAAGTGGTCACTCCCTTGTAAATATCAGGCAGTTATTTACAGGCCAGTGCTCTCTTGAAAGGCGATTTTGCCCCTGGAGAATGGTTTCCTTTCAAAGGACAGGCTCTCCATTCTCAGAGAGAACTGACTCTCAACCAGAGCAGGGCTGTGGTGATCGAGGGGGTCCCTGTGGTATAATTTTAGCCTTTGCAGAATTTTTCCATTGCTTATTCTCAGAGCTCCTGCCATTTCATCATTTCAATGATTGCTCCCCACAACACCGACTGACGATTTTACTGGCTGCGGTAGGGGTTGAGTTGGATTATATTTCACTGAACAGCAGTCCAGCTTGTATAAAAATAGTCTTTGGAAAGGAAATAATCTCTTGTAAGTGACTGCAGTGAAAGAAAGACAATAAAACCAGGTGATGGGAGGTAGATAAGACAAAGCTAAAACATTCACTAAATTTCACTAAATTAAAATATCTGAAGTCTATAGATGATGATTTTAACCATAGATGAAAAGTTTGGAAGGTACCGGGTTTCTTATGATTTTATATTTAGCATAAAGGTTAAACTCATTAAATACTTAATAAGCATAAATTTTCTAGGAGTTAATGAACTGTCATTCTTTCTACGATGAATTTGTACCAAAATTGGAGGACTTACTCTGAGGTGTAATGTGATATTTTGCTCGAACAAAGCATTACTCGGTTAGTATTTCAATAATAACAAATCTATTAACTAGATTTTACTGTGATATATACTCACAGATGGATTGTAATTTTAAAAGAGATGTAACCTATTTTTAAGGCTGAAAAATTCTGGAAGTTTTTCTTTGTACTTTTGATGTTTTGTATGACATTTGGGAGCTCATGCTGCATATTCACCCTTGGATGCCAATAATACCAAGTTATATTATCACGGAAATGCTATGACGTTACTGTTTTATGGCAACAATGTTGTGGTGGTTTGAATACACTTGGCCCAGAGAGTGGCACTATTAGGAGGTATGGCCTTGTTGGAGTAGGTGTGGCCTTAATGGAGGAAGTGTGTCACTACAGGCGTGGGCAATGAGACTCTCCTCCTAACCACGTGGGAACCAGTCTGTTCCTGGCTTTCTTTTGATGAAAATATAGAACTCTCAGTTCCTTCTCCAATGCCACGGCCTGCCTAGATGCTGTCTTCCTCCTTATGATGATAATGGACTGCACTTATGAACGTGTAATCTAGCCCCAATTAAATGTTGTTCCTTTTAAGAGTTGCCTTAGTCATGGTGTCTTTTCACAGCAATGGAGCCCCCAAAGACAATTGTATTCTCATTGCTTTGTACGTTTTATAGGTGTGCTACATTTCTCATTATCTTCACCAAGTCACCTAGAATCAATAGCAAAGCAGATTCTCCTGTTGCATCCAAGAAATGTCAGTTGCAAGTACATCAGGCTAGACAGTACGTTTGATCAATCACTTCTACTGTGGTTCCTCCTTCCGTTAGTACATTGGTTCTGCTAAGACAACCTGCCTTTCCTGGATTACCTGTCTGGTTTGTAAGTATTGCTTTTTCCTCACACACTAAACTTTAAGTTCAAAATTTCTTTTTTAGTTAGAGGAGAGGGAATGGCTAACAAAATCCTATAGCAGGATGAGAGACAATGATGGCTGATGCTAGGAACGGCTGGTAAGTGTTATCACTCCTTACAATCTGGGATTAGATGGAAAGACTTGGGAACAAACTGGAATTAGCAACCAGCACTAAACTACAAGCCAGGGGACCCTGCTGCTTTTTCTGTACTGTCTCAAATTCTCCTCAAAGCAAATGTCATGCTATTATGACCATGTTACATTGGGTAAAACTGAAGGTCTAAGCCCAATTATTTTGCCCAAACTCACAGAACCATTTCTAGTCTTTTAAAAACCCATTATCCCAAGACATATCCTGGGCTATTTCAAGATACCTGTACAGGATCCAAGATTATTTAACAGCATCCTAAGCAAATGGGGTTCCTAAAAATGTGTGCTTCTAACAGGAGGGGATTGATGATGACTGAGTGTTTGGTGAGTTCTGACCTATTTTACTAAAGTCATGTGTAAGAATGGATCCCAACATCCTGGGTAGGATTTTCATTGATGGTTGTGGCCTAAATTGTCTTCTGGAAAAGTGACAATTGGGAATATACTTATTAGGGAGTGAGGTAGTTAATTTTATGTTTAAAATTGAACAAAAAATTATCTAGTGGGACTATTTAGATGCTGTCCGGTCATGCTGCAGATCTAAGGTCTAAGGATATGGGACCTAGCCAAGGGTAATGTCTGTTCTTCTTCGTGTTCTTGATGCTGGACTCTACAGATGATGTTAATGACATTCTGTGCATGACTTTTAAAAGAGCCATCAAAGTGATGGTGTCAATGATTCTCATCAGATGTTTACAAGAACACAATCCTCACCATGTATCACACAGACTTCGAAGTGGTCCAAAGAAACAATGCAAGCGGTAGTAGTGAGTCTTTACAATCTGAATACTTTTCAATCTAGGTAAATTATAGTAAATCAATCTATTCAAGCAAGGTTATAAACCCTGTTCTTACATCAACAAAATATTTGTGTATGTGTGTTTATTTGAAAGTAACTTAGCCCTTAAAAACTATTCTTGCAAACAACTTCTCATGGAGTAGATGCTACTATCCTCATTGTTTAAATAATAAGCTGAGTATAACTGAGCCCCTGGCATATATTGTATACCATAATGCATTGTACTAGAGTTTGTTCTAAACTTCCCAGCAGTGCATCCTCAGGTTGTGGGTTATCTCAGTGAGACCATGTGTCAGTCACCAACTTCACCTTTATCATTGTGTTTTTTTGCCAAGAATGTATCAATAGTATTTCCTTTGTGTCTGCTGTTTTGATAGAGCTTTTCAAAGAAACGGCACAGATCTTTAACAGAGAGCCTAAGGCATCTCTGTCACTCTCTTGGGAGAATAGGAGGCCAAGAGTGATCTCATCAGATGAAATATAAACCTTACTCCAGACAGCAATTTAGGAACATCAGACATGATCGTGTGTGCACATACCCTCTCCCATTGAGGCAGCCCATTCCTTTCTTCTTCATTGAAAGGCATCCTTCATGATGGGTAGCCTCATATTACCGAGGATGAAATTGCAAAGGTAATTAATTAAGTTAAGAGAGCTAACAGGGTGTGGTGGTGCACACCTGTAAGTTCAGTACTCTGGAAACAGAGAAAGGAAAGGATGCACAGGACTGTTTCAAAGATGCAGAAGCAGCAGAAGAGAAAGAGAAGGAGGCAGAGGAGGGTCAGGAGGCGAAGGAAAGGAGTATGAGGGGTGGGAACACTGGTTATTTTTGCTTTCCTGGATACCAATAAAGCTTAGTTATTCAGAAATCATCTAGAAGTATCAGACGATTCATCATGTTTGAAGTGAATAAGTGAAAAGAACCTGAAAATTAAGATGGAAATGATATGCACAGTAATTAAGATTTATCTTGCGGCTTGTCCCCCCCCAAAAATCTATGTACAATCTTATTAATTTACTAATGCAATGGGTAAACATCATCAAATGATATTTCTTTATATAAAAACTATGCATCATACATTTTGATTGTTTTCCATCAAGATCAGTTCTGAAAAGAGGCCAATCCAAAGCAGTCTTTTCTCAGAGAGAATCTCCTTCCCAGGGAATGACACTATCCTAAAACCAGGGTCACAAACCACAAACCTGGTGGCTATCTTTGATCTTACAGTCAATGTGAGAAATTTAATTGCTTTTTTTGTTATTTTTGCTTTGAATTATTTCTGCCCAAGTGCCTTAAGTTCTTTGGGGATCACTTTGAAGTAACTCACTCTTGTCTCTCAGCTTCCCATTTCCGTCCCATTCAGAACTGGATCTCTATGGTGTATTCTCCATTGGCAGACAGAAAGATGGAA
Organism: Mus minutoides; assembly: GCA_902729485.2. NCBI lineage: Eukaryota > Metazoa > Chordata > Mammalia > Rodentia > Muridae > Mus > Mus minutoides. Next base: position 1,991,759 of record LR749646.1, on the reverse strand, counting down.
AAAAAATGTCAAAACCACTTCCCTAATAATGTTCCTTGGATGACTATGATGGATCAAGCCTAAAATGTGCCATTCAGACTCATGTTTTCAATATCCCCGACCACTGGCACTATTTTAGAAACTTTCGGAAGCAGAGCTCACTGACAGAAGAAAGGCTCCAGAAGTAGATGTTTGAAGGCTACAGTCTAGCCCCTGGTCCCAATGTCCTTTCCCTTCCTGGTCAGCTGTTAGTGAGCACTGCTGCCCTCTACTCTCTGACCATCTGAATTATTGCTTTACTATTAAATTGCTCTACTCATCTGAACATTGCTTGCCCCTTTGATAAGCTGAAACTCTCTAGAACCCATCAGTCTATAATCCTCTTCTCTTACCAATTGTTTCTAGGAGATACTCCATCAGAAAGCTACAAAAGCGAGCTGTATAACCTGCCAGGGCTGCTCCCTCTGCTTGGCTCTCCCTACCTCCCTTTTGATTATTCTTTCTTTTTGTTTCTTCAAACTGCTAGGTTAGAGTCTTTCAGTATGCAAGCCACTCCCTGAAGGTCTGCTCGGGTTTTTTTGTTTTGTTTTTTTTTTTTTTTTTTTTCCTTTTCTCTAGTGAAAGGCTATGTGCTCCAGGTAATTCTCCCTGACTTGCCTAGCGAAAGCTGATCTATTCTCCCACCATTTCCCTTGTCTCCATGAAAAGGTTGGTTGTACTTCCCTTTTATTTATTTATTTATTTTGGATAGTTTTGTTCATTTTTTCCTGCTTATTTGTTTCTAAAATTGTCTTTCTTCCCAAGAGAGACAGTAAGCTTGAAGACAAAAAATAATGAGATTTTACTGTCATTTCCCCGGTTCTGCTGATGGAGTCTGGAGTATCATAGATTCTAAGTTAATACCATCTTCTTCTACCTTCACAACAGGTTTCCTTTAACCAGCACTGATCAGTTGCTCTAGATAACCCGGTTTGCTGAAAGACAGCGATGGTCCACTTTAAAGTCAGGAACTCATTGTAGGAAGGGAGGAAGTTTGTTTTCAACTTGTCACAAGCTAGAGTCCTTTGTGAAGAGAGAACTTAAGTTGAGAAGATGCTCTCACCAGAGTGGGTTGTGAGCCAGCCTCTTGGGCATTTTCTTGATTAATGATTGATGTGGGAGGTCCTGCCCACTGTGGGCAGTGCCATCTCTGAGCAGGTGGTCCCTTGGTGTATAAGAAAGTGGGCTGACGGAGGGGCCAAGGAAACCACAAGAAAACCTACAGGATCAACTAATCTGGACGGGTAGGAGTCCACAGAGACCGAACCACTAACCAGGGAGCATGCATGGGAGGAAGGGACCTAGGCCCTCTGCACACATGTAATAGTTGTGCATCTTGGTCTTCGTGTGGGACTCCTAAAGGCAGGAGCAGGGGCTGTCTCTGACTCTGTTGCCTGCCTCTGGGACCCTTTCCCCTACTGGGATGCTGTTCCTAGCCACAATAGGAGAAGATGGGCCTAGTTTTACTGCAACTTGATACCCATGGAAGTCTCTCCCCTTTTCTGAAGAGAAAGGAAGGAGTAGATGGGGGAGGATTGCGTGAGGGAAAAACTGGGTGGGAAAGATGGTGAGAAAGTTCAGTCAGGATGTAAATAAGTAAATATATAAATAAATATATAAATATGTTAATTAATTAAAAAAATTAAAAAGTGGGCTGATAAGCTTTGAGAAGCAAGCCAGTAAACAGCACTCCTCCATGGCCTCTGCTCAGTTCCTACCTCCATGCTCTTGCCTTGAGCTTCTGCTTCACTTGGTGATGGAGTGTGATCTGAGAGTTGAAAGCTGAAATAAACCCAAGTTGATTTTGGTCATGGTATTTTCCTATAGTGATAGAAACCCTAAGATGGGGGACGGAGACATGGCCTCTGTTTGCTGAAAGGCACCTAGGGGGCCATTAAAAGTGATAGCACCTGTTGTCTTTTCATCTTTTGTAGTCTATATATGGGCAACATCTGAGATGGAAACAGGGACCTAATTCTGAATCTTTTAATACATTACGATTTTGTTATCTATGAAGAGTGTACTGGCTAGTTTTGTGTCAACTTGACACAGCTGGAGTTATCACAGAGAAAGGAGCTTCAGTTGGGGGAAGTGCCTCCACAAGATCCAGCTGCAAGACATTTTCTCAATTAGTGATCAAGGGGGAAAGGCCCCTTGTGGGTGGTGCCATCTCTGGGCTGGTAGTCTTGGTTCTATAAGAGAGCAGGCTGAGCAAGCCAGGGGAACCAAGCCAGTAAGAAACATTCCTCCATGGCCTCTGCATCAGCTCCTGCTTCCTGACCTGCTTGAGTTCCAATCTTGACTTTCTTTGGTGATAACAGCAGTGTAGACATGTAACCTGAATAAACCCTTTCCTTCCCAATTGCTTCTTGGTCATGATGTTTGTGCAGAAATAGAAAACCTGACTAAGACAAAGGGCCATAATGATATCTGTTTTATAAGGTTTCAAATGTGTTTAAAACACTAAGTAGAGAGATGTATATATAGCAAGAGATTTGTTTAGAAAAGAGTACCCAACCCCCCTAAATCCACACACACATACCCCTATTTCCACACAAAACCCACAGATGAATGCTTCAGACTTTATTTCTATTCATGGTTAATTAAGCTTCAGACAATGGTTTAAGGTAATTTCTGTGGGAAAATGTACACCTAAACAACCAACTTCCATACAAATGCCTTTTCCAAATACAACCTTGTTGCAATTGCAGAATTATTTGTAATGCAAAATATTTGTGCTTTCATTCTGTTAGCAAGCTGTGTTCCCATATACATTTTCTCACAGTCTTTTTTTTTCCTCCCTGAATGCTTCCCATTGTTGCTGAACAATTGACTTACAGTGTATGTTCACTGTTTAAATTGGACAGAGGCAGATGTATAATTCATTCTGTTTTTTTTTCTTAGAAACAAGAAACTAAATATAAACAAGAGTAATTCAATCCCAATGAATAGTAATCACTATGCTTTATAATACAACAGAGACAAAAGGAATAGAGAGGAACTTGTTACATTCAAATTGTATCTGAAAGGCTTACGTAATAGGCTGTGAAGGACCATTACATACTAATTTATTTCACTTTCTGTTATTTACTTTCCCTTTTTTGGTGAGTGAAACATCCTTGCTAGTGAAAACTGCTTCAGTCTTGGATGCTAATCATTGAAGAAAACAAATTACACAATTGAGGTTTTTTTTGTTTCTTTCAATTTTGTTGATTTCTTAATTATTTCAGTTAGTTACACAAAAATGTCCAATTTATAGATACTATCAATGCAAATATTGGCCGCCTGAAGAAAACAATTTAGGCCCCTTTTAGGAGAGTACGAATTAAGTTTATCAGAAAACAAAGCAAAAACCAACACAAATATAGCTGGTGTTTAAGGAAACACTATTGATTTGAATTAGTGCAGGAACAGTGTGTCTTCCCTGGACAGACGGATGCGAGAGGAGAATAAAATCACATATGCATAACACGATTTATGTAACATAATTATGTGCTTTAGTAACATTTCTATTATGTTCCCTTCCAATTTAAAGATTTCTGAATGATCTAGTTTTCTGTTTCTTAACACATTTATTCCAGCCTACAATTTGAACTCTTTGCAAAATTTCCCAGCAGATAACAATTCAGATTTGCTTGATTTATTTTTGCATATTGTAAAGAACATTCACTCTAAACATATAATGTTTTGACACCTATGTGTGACTCTATGATTTTATTTCTTTACAACTATAACATTGCACATTTTTATGTATTCTGTGTCACAACGAGAACACAAATGTAGCAAAACACTGAAAATGAATCAAGAATAGGAAATAATTATAAGAACATCGGGGTATATTTTATGATGTGGAGATAGATATAGATATAGATATAGATATAGATATAGATAGAGATAGAGATAGAGATAGAGATAGAGATAGAGATAGAGATAGATATACACTAACTTCAGAAAAGCAAATCTACTCTTAATAATTCCTCCAAGGCTTCGAAGTGTCGTCAGGAGACTCTGCTCAATCTTCTAAATTACTTGCATAAGAATGTCTGCCTGCCCACAGAGAACTGACTGGCCAGTTTTTAATTATTTGCTTTCTTCTTTGCATATATACGTGTGTGTGTGTGTGTGTGTGTGTGTGTGTGTGTGTTATATAATTATATATATATATATATATATATATATATATATATATATATATATATATATANACACATACACAAACACATATATTTCTTTATGGCAGTTCAGCACTAAAATCTTTTACAAATGAGATGTTTAATAATTAATAAAATTATTTCAATATATCTGCTTAGAAAAATATTTTTAAAGATTTGTGGCAAGGTTCATTTGTGGCAACTCTTGTGAATTCTTTGAGGAGTCACAAACGACTGTTTCTGAAACCAGTTCATTAGTTTACCTAATTTATAATGTCCACACCGAAATGCCTTGCTGTAGCAGAAAGAATGAAACTGTTCTCGTGTATTTAACTACTAATTAATTAGCTAGAATCCTAGTTGCTCACGATAACCATTACAGCAATATAGTTTTTATGTTCAGTAAGCTGTATCATTTAATATTTCAAAGAACGATGCTATTTAAGCGGGTAGGTCCTGCTTATCACAAAGTAAAGTGACCTCTTAATAGGAACATAACGAGTGAAGTTAGCATCTGTACCTCCGAAATAAAAACTTAACATCAACATGCCTATTAACAAAATGAGAAAAAACTAATTAAAGCAAATTAGCCTAATGTGCACATGCTGGATAAGACAGATTACTTCTAAAAATCCGAGAAGATAATGGTACCCATATGGGATCTGTTTTTGGCATTTTTCATATAAATTGGACAGTTTTAGAGGATAAATATGGTATAAAAGTCCTTACAGGCAATTATGTCTTTACAATGCTGGTGGCTGACATCATAAAAGTATAATTTTAATTGCTATTAATTGCATTAAGTCTACTCTTGTTGAATACTTAATGCCATCTCTGACAGTGGCATTAATTTATATACTCTAATGAAGCTTCATGGTAGAAGTTTAGAGTTATAGAGCCACTTAAACTATATCTTGAGTAGTATATTTTATCAGACAAGTTTGAGATATAAGGTCAATTAATTGATTATTATTTTTTCTTTGAAAAGAGGTTTACAGCTCTCTCTTTTTTGGTGCGTGATAAAAAGTGATAGTAGATTGGTGTATGTGTGTGTGTGTGTGTGTGTGTGTGTGTGTGTGTGTGTATTAATTTTTAGAAACCATCCCTAGTAATGTTTACTACATTTCAGGAGCCGATGTCTCCCTCAGTGTGTCACTGACTGAAACATACTCTATTGAAAAATAAAATTATTAACTTGCATATTCTGGCTGCCAAAATTGTAGGTTGGTTGACTTTTAAAGAAAGGACCATTTATATATTGAGGGGAGAGAGATGAAGAGTCAAGAATGAAGATCCTAGAAGTAGAAAGGACTCTTTGAGAGGCAGTAAGAGACACAGCTCCACTGGCCTCCCATCAGTCAGAGAGCAGTTACACGCTATCGTCAGTCCTACTGGCTGCACTAGAGGTCTCTGCTGTTTGTGCGATTTGCATTATTAAGTTATGAGAAATTCATTCATCTCACTCAGCGCTAGTTTCAATATTTGTGAATTAGTAATCTGCCTGGGTGCACTAATGGGAGAAGGCATCCATTATTGCCTTTTTAATTTGTTTTCGTGTTCATTTACTAAAAATATGCGGTTTGAGATGGCAAAGACATCATGGGTGAGATCAGCTGAATGCAAGAGAAATCTTTGCTCTCCGATCCTGCGTCTCTTAGTAAATTCTACCCTGTTATTTCTGCTCAGAAAGGCATGCTTAATAAAGTGAACAAGCACAAATGTCAGGCAAAATATGCCATGTTCTTTTCTATGCCCTATCGATTTTTCCTATAATTAAAGTGATGAACACGCACTGTTTGGTAATAATGAAGCTACATCTCCATTTGAGAATTTCTTAAAGGTTTAGAAGAGTCAGTTTCAGCCTGTTGCCTTTAGTAAAATATCTTTGCTCAAATTTCCCGGGGGACATCTAAGTAAAAAGCAGGGTTGTGAGGAATGAGCCTAAAGATTTTTAGAAATCTACACAGGTTTCCTTTTTTCTTAGGTTCAGTCTCTATTGCTTAGAACACAGGGATTGGGTGAAGGGTCCGGGGACTCCCGTATTTCTACAGTGACTGGTGACAGAGGTAAGTCCACAAAGGCCATAACTGGGCATTGTTATCTGTAGGCCCAAGTTTGAAGGCTATTTTAGATTTCAATCTCTTTATTCAGTCCTTCATGCTGTGAATGTCAACCAATTAGTACTACTTTAGGAAATGCTTTTCATGAGACTGACATTGGTCCACAAGGAATTAGACTGAAACCACCAGCCCATTTCACATGGGCCAATGAGTGGTCATTGGTCGGTGACAACTTCTGATCACAACCTGAGCTTGGGTTCAAACCAATTACTTAACAGCGACAGGTTCCATGCCACCTGATTAAGTCTGCGTGTCATTCAGGGACCCAGACTAATTAAAACAACAACTAGGCAGAAACCTTTTACATAACTTATTTCCACGGCTTTGTCCACCATACTTATTGAATTGGAAAGGCCTCTTAGCGTGAACCCATACTGAAGCTGAGAAACGAAACTGCTTTTATCTTTTCGTGGTTGTGGTTGTTCCTTCTTTCTAAGGGGAAAGGAAAAAGATGAAGTACAAGGGTAGAATGTATTTTCTCTGTGTCTGCCTGTCTGTCTATATGTCTGCCTTTTCACTAAAAAACAAGAGCTTTAAGGGAGCTGTTTTTTTTTCTTTTGTTCTTCAGACTATTTTGTGTTAAATAGTGTGTTTAACTTGTATACAGCTTTGATTGAAAATTATTTTCCATTTATGAAAGTAATTCACGCTCACTGTTGTTTTTTTTTTTTTTTTTAGAAAACACAGGAAAGTCTGCCCCAAACACATAATTCTAGCTCAGAGAAAACCATTGATTGCGAAGGATATGCAGACTATCTTTCTTCTTATTCTCTTCCTGTGTGTTTCTTTCCTTCATGGAATCGTCTGCTTTCTGCCACTTTGCTCTTTACCTTGTGTCGGTTCGTGAGTGTTTCCTGGGCCCGGTTTGCTGTCAGCCTCTGCACTCAGTGACACAGGCATCGCGCCTTTTGTTTTTACTTCTTTATTTATTGTTCACTTGGCTTTCTATGGTGAGGAAGCCGTGGTTTGATGTTAATGTTTATTTATTATTATTAGTTTGCTATTTGCAGTTTCCTTTGGCTGTAATTGTAAGGGAGGGGAAGGCTGCTGGTTGGTCCCTGTTAGCAGAAGCCATCTATTGATAAAAGCCTCTATGCCTGCTGCTTATTACCACACAACATTAACCCAAAAGGAAAGGACCGGCAAGTGCAATTTTATGCACAAGTCTCCCCATGGCCTCGCCGCTGCTCACGTCCCTCCTGTATTCCAGTGCCTCTGACTTAGGAGAGTAAAAATTTCACCCAGGATCAAAGTCACGAACCCCTGGTTTCTCTGAGTCTGGGGGATGGAATGTAGCATTTGTCTCTGAGCTGATCCATGACACTGGATCACTACCCAAAGAATGGAAGGAAGTGCTGAAGACAGATACCTCGGAATGAGGCACAGATTTTCCAACTGGCACATGGAACATGGACACATCCACACTCAGTCTGTCTGTGGACGTTCTTCAGTTTGGTGACGTTAGAATAGCCAATGACAATCTTCCCTATTTTGGTATTTTAGTGGCTATATACACAAGACTACTTAAATTTCTTTTCTTAGTTATGTGATTAGGGTGAGTTAAGCTTATGTATACTTTAAAAATACTTTTAATAGGACATGTATTTTTATAGAGGAAAAGATATAACCCAAAACTCCTTTTGGTAGCTATTAGGGCTATACGCTTCGTTCTAAATGAGATTTTTATATGTGTAGCATGCAGAGGTTTGGCTTTATTAGACTGAAAATATTGATCATTTAATAACAAATTACTTTTAGCTATATAGTCAAGCCCCTTGCCCGCTCTGGGAGCTTAAGCCTGTGTTTAATAAGTATATCACCTATCTCAAACCAGTAGTTGTACATCTTTTGTTAAAATATTTACCCAAGTACCTAATTGTATCTAATTAAGAGCCATCTACTCAATTATTCTAATCAATTATCTGTTGAATTTTCAAATGTAAACATCACAAAATAATTCCAGTTGGGATATACTTCTTTACCTAGAATACTGTGGGAAATTAATAACAATAATTTCATGCAAATAGATGGGTGATTGTTAGTGATCGGAGTAGCTAATGTAAACTGATTATAGCATAGACCTTTCATTTCATGCATGTAAACATCCAGTATTTTTTAATCTTCTTATAACAATAGCATCATAAAATTTGAGCATAATTAAAATAAACCAAACCTGATTAAGATGAACATGAACTGGAATATTAGACTCATCTTTCTTGGAGATCTGTTAGTTTCAGTGACTTTACAGATACAGTAAAGAAACTGTCTAAAGATACTTTAGAGCAGCTGGGAAACCAGGCTTTATCCAATCCACATTTACTAATAAGTATCTTATTCTTTCGGCTCTGCCAGAGGATATACCACCTACACACACACACACACACACACACACACACACAAATCTCACCCTGTGGCCTTTGCGCTGCTCACATCTCTCCTGTATGTATATGTATATGTATATGTATATGTATATGTATATGTATATGTATATGTATATGTATATGTATATGTGTATGTGTATGTGTATGTGTATATGTATATGTATATGTAGTTTATATGTATATATACCTTTTTTGTGATTATGATATTACATCATTTCTCCCCTTCATTTTCTTTTCTCCAACCTCTATCCTGTCCCCTTGCTGTCTTTCAAATTCATGACATCTTTTTCTTTAGTTGTTACACACACACACACATACACACACATACACTTCTAAGTAGCTAAACACAACAGTTCATACAACGTTACTTGTATGTGTGGTTTCAGGACTGACCATTTGGTATTGGATGGCCAATTGGTGTAGCCTTCCCTTGGGAAGATTCTCTTTCTTACTCTAGCCTTCCTTAGTTGTCAGTAGTTCTTTGTTTAAGGCTGAGGACCCCTGAGCCGGATACTGCCTTACTCCTCCCTGTCCAGTTAACATAAGCATTACTGCTGTCCTTATATAAGTCTTGTTTAGGCAGCCATGTTGGTAAGTATCCAAGGATATAGCTTCGGATCTTTCTAGGAGAGACAATCTCAAAGCAAACTTCCCATTCTTCTGGAGTTAACAATCTGTCTTTCTTTTATGCCAGCACGAGAAGCCAGCTCAACCACACCCACAAGCACAGCTCTCCAACCTGAGTCCACCCTCCTTCCCCACACAGACACTGAGCTGTTCTTTGTTTTTATTTTTTTTAAGAGTGTGCTGTAGATTTCTGCCTCGCCCTGGTTGTCATTCTTCCCTGGGCGGCAGTCCACCCCAGTGTCCTGGCCTGCTTTACTCTGGTTTCTTTGGGAAGCACAGACATTTCACAGTCAAGTCCGCACAATGACTAGCTCTCATGCGTGTTCATTATGTCAATATACACATGTATGGTATTCAGGAGTAATAAGAATAAAAGTGAATGCCATTAGATTAAGAGTCTCATGAAAGAGTATGATAGTGCTGGGTAAGATACCTCAGTCAGTAAAGTGCTCGCCTTGTGAGTCAGAGGACCCAAGCTTGAGCCAAGGAAGACATGTTAAAAAAAGTCCAGGCATGGTAGCCTGAACTTGTAATCTTGTGCCACAGAGACAGAGATAGGGAGATTCCTGGGAATTGCTGGCTAGCCAGCCCAGCCTACTTGGAAAACTCCTGCCAGTCAGAGGTTCTGTCTCAAACAACAAAACAAACAAACGCTAACTTTTTTTTTTTTTTTAAATGATGTGACTGAGGAATGACACCTGAGATTTTACCTGGTCTGTTTATGCCCACACTCGTGGACACAGGCACACACACACACACACACACACACACACACACACACACACACACTTTCTTGTCTTTGTTTTCAGATTGCATTTGGCAAGGGCAGAGGAAGTAGAAGGAGCTATGGCTGAACTGAAGCAACACCTTCCCTTCCCCAGAACAGAGAATCGCAACTTGGTAGAGAGCTAGCAGAAGCCACAGGTAAGGTTTGCCGACACTTAAAATTGTGACCCCATGCAGAATGATTTAAGAGGATCCACTCTGCTTTGTGAAGAGAACTAGGTCTTGATAATGATGGCACAGCAGGAGACATGAAACAGGCCAAAGGAAACCAAGGGAGAGGAGATAGAGAACACCAGGAAGCTCAACAAGGAAGAAGATGCCACCTTGCAGGAAGGGGGAGACGAAATGAGATAGAGATACTGTAGAGGCATCAAGGCCATGAGGGCAAGAAGCGAGGGACGGAGCCCATTTCTTTTGCAAATTGGGCTGGGAGTTGTAATTTCTTTTGACTTTCCTTAAAAAAAAAAATTCATTTCATTGTTTAACCCCCTACCCCATTTAATTACTAAACTACCCTGTTTCTGTTTCTGCTTGCCTCCTTGTCTTGCTTCTAGCTCAGCATTTGATATGTTTCACCAAGGAGACCATGCTCTTTCTAAGACAACATAGCACTGGCTGGGCAGTGAGCGGCATCTCTTCCTTCTGTTCATTGTGCATATTTTTGTTTCTCTTTGTAGAAGGATTCTTTTTCTCTGTCTCTATGTCTGTCTGCCTCTCTCTGTCTCTGTTTCTCTGTCTCTATCAGTCTCTGTCTGTCTATCTGTCTGTCTCTGTCTGTCTCTGTCTCTGTCTCTGTCTCTGTCACACACACACACACACACACACACACACACACACACACATACACACACACCATTAAGCGTAGGGGAATTAGAAATGTGTACTTCAGCTATGACATTTTCCTTGTGGTGTTGTCTGACAGAAATTTAGAAAAATAGCTAGACCAAAATGTGATTCTGCAGGAGTTCTTCATTTTAAATGGCAAATTGAAGGGCAGCGTTGTATGCATATTTAGAGAGAAGGTTCTAGTGGCTCAGGTTTCAGTTGGAACCTGTGGAAAGAGGATCAGGTGAATACTGGTTAAGGCTGTGTAAAAGGATTGCCTGCCTAACTGGGCAGCACAATTCCTTCGAATCTGTCTCAAACTGAGAAAAAGATTGTCAAGTGCTACACTTGGTGGAGTACAGGAGGAAGGGCGAACAGTCATTTATCCATCTCCAAGGGGCTCCTGAAATTTTCATCTTATTGAATTCTCTCCCACAATCTCAAGGAAACTTTGTTCTTGTTTCCTGATTTCCAGAGGTTTGGGATGTTGGTATGAGCAGGACATTTGGAACGAGGCGAACTCACTTCAAATTATGACTTTACTACTTCCCAAGGCTTTGATATGAATAATAATAATAATAATAATAATAATAATAATAATAATAATAATAATAATAATAAACATGGCCCCAAGGGCAACCAAGGGAGACCAAGGACAAAACGGGAGAAAACAGAGACTGATAGAATTCAAAGATGGAACAGTAGACGAGAGCCAGGTTCAGGCCAGAATTCCAGTGAGTTTTGCTTCTGGTGGGTTATTTTCTATATTAGTCAGGTCTTCTAGGAATAGATACTTGTAGCAATGTATTCAGAGATCATAAGCATTACCGAAACCAACAAACACATGCCTATTTTCCAACCAGTACTTCTTTCAAATTTTGACAAATATTTTTGTTACTTTAGTTAATGTTTTCCTACAAACCATTTCATAAATATTTTTTTCTCAGTCTACAGATGTGTAATATAAGCACTTAATGGTTACATTATTCATTATAATGTACATAAGTAATCATACATGTACACATAATCATATAATGGTTGCAGCATATATTATAAAACTCCTGTTTCCTGTGAATCCTATGAAGATTTTGAAGCTCTAGAAGATTTTGTAGCTCTAGGTGTGACCTGTAAGAAAGCATACAAAGGGAAACAAAGAAAGGAAGAAAGAAGAAAGTTAAACAGGGCTTGAAGACATGCACATAAATCCAAGTAGAGGGCTGAAGAGATGGCTCAGCAGTTAAGAGCACTGACTGTTCTTCTGAAAGTCCTGAGTTCAAATCCTAGCAACTACATGGTGGCTCACAACCATCCATAATGAGATCTGATGCCCTCTTCTGGGATGTCTGAAGACAGCTATGGTGTACTTACATATAATAAATAAATAAATAATAAATAAATAAATATTAAAAAAATCAAAGTAGAATATGAAAGAAGGTATGGAGGCATACTTGGAGCAAGATAGAGAACACACATTCCCCAACACTCTGGCTTGCAGCAAAGGTCTTAGCAACATTGACGAGAAGTCATCCGATTGCATCAAGGGGGAACTCCTCTCTACTAGAGGTAGAAGTAGAGGCCTTGATGAAGGACGAGGATTAAGAGCAAAGGAGCTTCTGAAAGCCTTGAGAATGATACAGCAGAGCTGCCTCTGGCAGGAGATGGGAATTAACACAGGGTTCCACCACTGGCTGAGGTGTAGACAGTGAGAGACTTTGGAGCACTCAGCTCTAAATGGCATCTCTTTATCAAACCCTCCATTCAAGACAGAGAGATCTATGCGGAAGAAGTAGCATAAAGGTGGTGAGTTCAGATGTGGTGCAGAACTCCAAGGAGATGGTGTTTTCCACACACAGCAGGGTGGATGCCTATATGAGCTCACAGAGACTGACAACACCTGCTGAGTTTAAACCAGCCCAAACCGCAGCTTTAAGGATGGCAAGTAAACACAATAGATACCTGTTGGGAAGAAGAGAATATGATTTCTCTAACTAAGTGTCACTGAGTATATTAACCACATTCCTGGGCAGGTTCCAGGCCCAGGAGTAGTGAGCAAAGACGAAAGGGACTCCATGGTTCCTGTGTGCTCTTTTGGTTTGGGTTTGGTTTATTTAATTTTTGAGCAAAGAGAAGGGTGTATGTCATTAGAGGCCATTAAATAAAGACAAAAGGATAGTTTAGCTAAAAAGAACTGCAGCATAGGAGAGGCTCTGCCAGTGCCTGGAAAATACAGAAGTGGATGCTCACAGCTATCCATTGGATGGAGCACAGGGTCCCCAATGAAGGAGCTAGAGAAAGGACCCAAGGAGCTGAAGGGGTTTGCAGCCCCCTAGGAGGAACAACAATATGAACTAACCAGTACCCCTAGAGCTCCCTGGGACTAAACCACTAACCAAAGAAAAAACCTGGTAAGACTCATGGCTCTAGCTGCATATGTAGCAGAGGATGGCCTAGTCGGTCATCAATGGGAGGAAAGGCCCTTGGTCCTGTGAAGGCTCTATGCCCCAGTATAGGGAAAGGCCAGGGCCAGAAAGCAGGAGTGGGTGGGTTGTTGATCAGGGGGATGGGGATGGGGATGGGATGGGAAGTTTTGAGAGGGGAAACCAGGAAAGGGGATAACATTTGAAATGTAAATAAGAGAAAATATCTAATTAAAAAAAGTTAAAAAAAAAAAAGAACTGCAGGGTAAAGCATTAAAATGTAGGCTGGGCAATGTTACTTGTGTGTATGCTTTGTATAAAAATTAGGAATATCTCTGTGTGTATATATATATATATATATATACATATATATATATATATATACATATATATGTATATATATATGTATATACACACATTTATGTGTAACAATAATGAATAAAAAATAGGCCATTAATTTGAAAGAGAACAAGGAGTAGCACCATGGGAGGATTTGGAAGAAGGAAAGGGAAAGAATAAAATATAATATTATGATTTCAAAAATGAAAAATATAATAAAAATGTGAAGGTTGAGGTTGCTTTAAAAATAGCCATTAAATTATTCTCAAGAAGTTGTAAAATAGACAAGTGATGTTTTTAATGAGACATAAAAGAATTATGTTATAAAAAAAGATACACGTGCCTCTGATTTCTTTGTATTGCTCATTGCTTATTTAAAACATGATTGCCTGAGATAAATTCGGTTTGTGAGCATTTCTACTTTTTCTAGGACACACCTACATCCAATGTGCGGGTTACTCTCCTGGCTTTGCTTGTGCCGGAACTAAAGTGGAGAGAGTTAGCATAGAGTAGACGCACAGCTTCATCGCGCTTGGGAGGGTGTGGTTTGGGAAGAGGCTTTCAGACTCTGATCCATTCCCTTCATTCATAAAACCGAGAGAGTAATCTCTACCCAGGTCGGAGATGAGGATTATTTTCTTGTAATGATGATTAATGACCTGATAGCAATAAAGCAGTCTCAGCTTTTTTTGCAGATAAAAAGTACGCATCCTCAATTCCCATCGTAGAGCATTGTCTTATTCTCCACGGGAACCTCGGCGGCCTTGCTGCCATAAAAGCTTGCCACGTTTCCAGGGAGTGGGGGATATCCTGGGGGCTCCGAAGTTTAAAACACCTTGAATACTTTTCTTTTATGAACATTACCGTGGAAAATTATGCAAATTTCTTACAGGGTGTTTCTTTTTTTCCTCTTAAAACAGCAAGTATAGACTTTGTGTACAGAGGTATTGAGCTGTATTGCAACTGAAGACCTGGGCTGGAGGATACAGTGATATTTTCCATCCTCTTTCCTTAATGATTGTATCTCAACTCTTCCCACTGGCAGCAATCCTTCTGGGCCACTTCTGCAACTAAATAATGATCATTCTTTCGCAGTGTAATTCTGCTTTTCTGTTCTTTTGCTTCTAAGACTCCTCTGTCATCTTTCTACTGAGTTATTTTTTTCCTTTAATCTGGCAATGTTCATGTTTATAGACAAATTCTTGTCTCTCTTTTGAAGGCATGTATGTGTTCACACACGATTCCTTTTAACCAAAGAACAAGCCATCAAAAGCCTGTGAGATTTTGGCGTTTCTTTTAAAATGTATACCTTAGTACGAGATTATCATAGTAGTCCCCAGTATGACTACTCCATAATTTCCTGGTGATGACTTTGCTTTTCAGAACACTGTAGCTTGACCATTTTGACTTTAAGTTAATGGGCAAACAACATGTGGGTTTTGCTTCTTGACAAAAAAAAGGTTGTTTTTTTTCAATCACAAAGAAGTGAGACATACACACATAATATGAATAAATAATATTGAATGAATGAGTCCACCTATGTGAGAGCAGCTCACAGAAATTCTAGAGAGGAAAAAGAAGGTAAATTTTCATTCTTCTTATTTTTGTTTTAATTTATGAAACAGAAAATATATACAATTTCTGGCTTTTTTTTTTTTTTTTCAGGACTGCGATATGCATATGGTTTCTACAAATTGCTTTGGATTTAAAACTGAAAAGAACATGCAGATGTGACCTATGCTCCGATAATTTTGCTACATATATTTACTCCTGCTTGTAAAAACTAACTGTAACATGTTAGCAACAAAGAGTGAGTCAAGGGGAGAGAGGGTGGCCCAAGGGCTATCAGGAAGGAAAGGATGCAGTGTAAATGTTTGCAGTCAGAGCAAAGCACAGAACACCAAGAGGGACTAAAGAGACTATGGGTAGCTTCAGCATATCCATAGAACAAACAGGACTTGGCAGGACAGTGTTGGGGGAGTGTGTGGGGGAGCAATCAATGTGGAAAGAATAAATGGAGCAGAGGAAAGGGCTATTTCCTCTCTGGAAAGGCAGAATCAGAACCATCATAATTATAAGAATTTTAAACTCATAGAAACTAGAAAAATCAGAGTAAAAAAAATTAGTTCTCTCTTCAAAGATTAGAGGACAAGGGAAAAATCTTATCATGTGTCTTAAAAAACACTTCTTTCCTTCTTTCCCTTCCCTTCCCTTCCCTTCCCTTCCCTTCCCTTCCCTTCCCTTCCCTTCCCTTCCCTTCCCTTCCCTTCCCCTTCCCCTTCCCCTTCCCCTTCCCCTTCCCCTTCCCCTTCCCCTTCCTTCCTTCCTTCCTTCCTTCCTTCCTTCCTTCCTTCCTTCCTTCCCCCCTCTCTCTCTTTCCTTCTTTCTAAAAATAGCTCCACTAGAGAATAGAAAAAAATTGGGATGCTTTATAAAGAATTCTATTAAGACCAAATTCATTTATGTTCTGTGTTTCAGCACAAAGATTTTTTCCCCCATTAGGTGTAAAGAATAAGCATTATTTTATTTGGAAAAAGAAATCAATCCCAGTGCACAGAGAAGTAGTAGCTAGAAATAGGTTATGTAGATAGCAGAAAATTATTTAAAAACCAAATCCCTTAGAGTTAGATTCTTTTTTTCTGCTCAGATCTATACCTAATACAAGTTTTAAAGAGGAAAGAGAAACTTGGAGCCCCAAAGGAGCCCAGATTTCAAAAGGCACTGTAAGATTTAGCAGTGTTAGACTTGCTAAGCAAATGGACACAGTGCCAATAAGAGAGATCACACGTTTCTGTTGCTGACACAGAAGATGCCGGTTGTGAGTAAAAGCAAGCACTGGAGATCTACAAGCAATTATATCCCAGCCTTGGGTTTCAGTCATCCTGGGAAACAGCATCATTATCTTGGCAGTTAAAAGCTGTCTCGAAGGCACATCTCATAATGTCTGGAACTCTACACACACTCGTCCATTTATCGGTTTATCGGTCTCCTTCCTCTTTGGTCACAGGATCTCTCTGGGTTGAGCCTTCCCTCTCTTGCCACAGTAGTGCTGCCTGTATCATAGGCAGAGGGTTTTAAAAAACATTGCTACCTACATAGTGGGACTGTTGACACTTGAACAGTCCTGAACATGCGTGCTGATGCAGTCAGTCTCAGAGTAACTTGGCATTGATTCATGTGTGAATGTCTTTCTATTCTCCCGTTCTTTATTAGACAGCGTTCCTTAAGGTCCTCTGGCATGCCGAGACGTAAAACACAAACATTTGTACAGATTTACAGAATGTCCTCTTCCAGAGAGGAAATCAAGTCTGGTCCCAGATCTACGAGTTTTCGCTGTATCACTCACCCCGACAACACCCCAAGCCATCCCATAATAAAGATGAAATTACAATCAACTCCTTTGCCTGGGCAAATCAAGGAGTGTAAGTTTATTTCTTGCTACATCTTTTCTTTGCGGCACAATGAAAACAGATTACCAGAGAAGAATGTGGCGGTAGGTGGATATTTCTTAAATGAAAGAAATTGTTCCCCAGAACTTTTCAATGAGAGAAAGCATGTGACCCCCTTTCTGTGAGGCCCACACTACAGTAAACAATTGAATCCATATTCAGCCAGATGCTTCCAGTGTGTAAATTACTCCCTGGGTAAATGTTAGGCACTTTCTGAGCCGCATTAACTCTTTCAGGCTTCGAGTATGCAATTTAGTAAATTACCGCTGCCTGTACTTAATGGTGCCCCAGGGACCGAGAAGATTAATGCAGCCCTGAAGTGCCTGAGCTACTCTAGGGGCGAGCGCCTGACTCAATGGAAGCTGCTCCTGTCTAATCATTCTTTGTAAAAGGAGGCATTCTTTAAAATGCTTTAAAGTTACCTTCGAGGTTTAATACTGCACAATCCTTCCCTGAAGCACACATCCTAAAATTCTGATTTTTTTTTCCTCTTCTCCTATCCCATTAAAGACACGGTTTATTTTTGGAAAGATTCTTACTGACCTCTTTCTTTGAGTTTGAAATATCACAGTAGCTATTAGTTCTTCCACACGATTTTTTTTTTTTTTTTTTTTTTTTTTTTTTTTTTTTTTTTTTTTTTTTTTTTTTTTTTTTTTTGTCATTTTGCCTCAGTTGATTCATTCTGCTTAATCGCCCCTCTGAAATCCCGGACTCGGAAATCATCCCTTACTGCTTTTCCTATTATTTCTCCAATGGCCTTCATCTCCTCTTCCCATCGTTTTCTCGTTTGCTCCCACTGATATTTATTATGGACCACAGTCCGGCTACCTCGCGGTAGCTACACCCACAGAGCTTTATTGATTTCTCCCGGGGTTCAAGGTCTTCCGTGGGTGGATGTGCCCTGTCCCCCTCCAGGCAACCTGCCACTTCCTTTTTTCATAGCGCCTGAAATTCGATTCCAGTCTATAGGGTTATCTTAAAGTGAGCAACTCCTCACTAGTTTAGTCCGTAATGAAAACATATGGATTCCATTCCAAAGATCAGCTCATCACAGCTCATCTTCTTCAGGGTGGAAAACGCCCTCCTAACAGCACCGAACTCTTGCTTTACGCCAAGAGAGGGGCGTATAATTTCTTGTGATGTTTCCTTCCCCCCCCCTTTCTTTGGATCACTTTAGACCATTGTGGTCTTTGTCTATTTTGATGGCCTTTAGGCTCCCACTTTAGTTGTCTCTTTTTCCTCTCACATTTAATGCCTTCTTTCCATGTCTACTGGATTAAATGGAAGCAATCTAACACTTTCTCTTACCTAGGTGCTCTTGGTTAAAAGCTTATCTCTTTACATAGAATAGATAAAACCATACAATATTCATGTGCGTATGCAGGTTCTCATGTCTTAAGTCACTATGCTTTGATGTCCATAAATTTGAATGTATAGACCTGTTTCATGTGTTCTTGAAGTCCAGAGTTCATACCTGTTACTATGGATCTCACTATGCAGACCAGGGTGGCTAAAAACTCAGTATCCTCCTTCTTCTCAAGTGCTGGGGGCACCTGTACCTTTTGAGTGACAATTTTCATTGAAGTGGTCCTCAACTGCTCCTCTAAACCTGACTCTTTTAGGTGGCCTGAAGCAAATAGAAATAAATAAGCCAAGATCACCAGAAGGATGCTATTTAACACAATGAATGCATTAGTCCTATTATATTTTGAGGAAAATAAGCTATTGTGCTAGTAGAATACATCCCGAAAATACCTAAGAATTCGTGAATGAAGTTTCAGCATTTAGAGTAGAGGAGAGATGGCGTTAAGGATGATGGGCACTGTGTGAGGAGGAGATGGGTACCAAGGTAAAGCACCTTGTAAGGAGTCATAGGGTTCTTCCTTCATGAAGCATCCTCTCACCTCCCATTAACTTTTATCTTCTAATTTATGTTTCATGCTGAGTATAGTGGTTTTTCTCTTGAGTATATTTAATTCATTAAAGTAAAAACAACTTTGGATGGAAAAAAGTAGACCTAGGTTCTAGGGTTTCACAAACAAGGGCGACTCCAAAGCACAAACTATCACATGCGATAGAAGTCACATCTGATCCAATAGCCTTTTGCTTCTTTGTGTGGCAAGGATTTTCATTTTTCTTCTAGTATGTATTAAATCAATATTGAATATTCTGCATTTAAAAATTGTGTGTTGCTGCACTGCATGGCGGCACATGCCATGGAATCCCAGCATGCCGGAGGTTGTCAGGTTTGAGGAATCCCAGCCTGAAAGATGTAGTGAGGTCAAAGACACTCTGGGCTATGTACCAAGTCCCTGTCTTAAAAAGGCAAGAATAAACAAACCAACAAAGTTAGATATATGGAAAAGAGAGTTGTGGACTTTTAGGATCTCAGGACAATGTAAATAATCTAATTTGGCCCAATTTTTCTATTGAAGAAGCTTTCTAACCAAAAGTAAGGTACATATATTGAGTGAACACATAAAATTGCCATCATTCAGTCATTCTGATATCCCTAAAATACAAATGTCTTATGTTTCAAATTAAATATAATAATGAAGCATGTTTATCTAAGATTTATTTTTCTGTTCCTGGTGTGGGCTCTCCTGCAATACCCAGGTTTCTTAAATGATTTAAGACCTTGAAGGAATGTCTGAAAGGCAGGGGGCAACCCATTGAAGTCAGGGGCACCTGAATCCCAGGGGAGATTGCCATCTGAGTAATGAATTTATTAATACACAAGCTTTTTTTTGGGGGGGGGGATACAAGTATTTGCCTCTGACTTTGGGGAATGGATAGTCTACTCTTCTATCATTAAAAAAATATTTATGTGTATGATATGTGTGTTTGTACATGTGTCATTCTGTCTGTCTATCTGT
Source organism: Mus minutoides (assembly GCA_902729485.2). Taxonomy (NCBI): domain Eukaryota; kingdom Metazoa; phylum Chordata; class Mammalia; order Rodentia; family Muridae; genus Mus; species Mus minutoides. The sequence goes on along the minus strand of LR749646.1, from coordinate 1,971,770 downwards.
CTGTCTCTCTGTCTCTCTCTCGTGTGTGTGTGTGTGTGTGTGTGTGTGTGTGTGTGTGTGTGTGTGTGTGTCTGCATCTGTGTGCATGTAGGTATCCCACTGAGTGAGTGGATGTCAGAAGACATCTTGGGGGCATCAGTTCTCTCCTTCCACTGTGTAGATCCCTGGGATTGAACTTGGATTCTTGGGCCTGGCTGGCCAGGACTTCTCTACTATGTACCATATCAGTTATGGGCATTTGAGCAATGAATTTGTCTCCTTTTGACTTGGTGATAGTAGGGCAAGATAGATCTGGAACCTGTAGCAAAAAAAAAATGTATGAGAAGAAGGAAAGGAGAAAGGAACCAAGTGTGAGAATAAACATGAGAGAGAGAAAGAGAGAGAGAGAGAGAGAGAGAGAGAGAGAGAGAGAGAGAGAGAGAGAGCCCACTCTCTGGGTTTGCCAGCCAGTATCCAGCTGTGTCATACTGGGCAGGTCATTTTTCTTTCCTGTCTCTGTTCTCATGGATTGAGGACAGAAGGGTGAAGAGGAGTTGGATTCTACACATCTGTTCATTGGGTTAAGCTGATGCTACTCATTTCTATTTGGACCAGAGCCTGGGAAAGAACATTGGTCTCCCTTTATTCCCACCCGCAAGCAATTCTGTCCCCTGTGAACCTCCTGCTTGAGTCCATTCTCTTTCTCAGTGCCCATGTGCACAGAGAGCTGGGACACAGGCATCAGATTTCTTTGGATTTTCACTTTGTATATGTTCACTCCCCCTTTCTCTAAAGTGTTTTATTTCAGCCATATTTCTTCTACTTTAGAAAGCCAATAAGTATTAATCAATCAGTAATTGCATTGATGGGGGAAAACTAATAAAAGTGGAACCATAACAGGACTCGAACTTCATAACTTTGAAATATAAAGAGAGGCTTTATCCATGGGAATTTACAGATATTATTTGGCCTCCAGACGGCTTCCATATTTCAAGTAATGACGTTATGTTTGTATTCTTTATACCTCCCTTTTAGAGATATATTCACGACATTTAAAGTTCGACTTAAGGGATCAGATGTCGTACCATCGGTAGGTTCTCAAAGAATTACATATTTTAGTCCGAATTAAATCACACATAAAACGAAAAAGCTGTTTTTAGACCTTATCAATTCAAAACGATTTTTTTTTTTAGGTTTGCTTCTGCTTTTATAGATAACTTGGTTTTTACTTAATAAATACACAAATTTCAAACTCTCCCAACTCTTAACTTTTGGAGCCCCATACTCAGTACTCTCCCAAGGTCTTTTATTTTGGTTTAAGCAGAAAGACATGGTCCAAGCCTCCCACTGCTTATTAATTTTTTATTACTTTTCCACATTCTAGGTTGTAAGAGCCACTAGAACATTCTATATCAAATTTATACTCTTTTCTTTCTCCAAAAGAAGGTCATACAGACAGTAAAGTTCCTTCCCTCCTTTAAGGAAACCTGACAAGGTTTTTTCCTCCTGGATGATCCAGGCTCAGCCTGTCACCTCACCATGGCATTAATTTGGGTCATGAATTAGAATAAGACAGTGGAGTCATCTTCCCTTTCGAGTCCTACAATTCTGCCCTCTGTGGTTTGATTCTCTCCTTACATGACTACCATGATTCATCCCATCCATGTGTAATTTGCATGATTAGCCTGGAAGCCCCCACATCCTGTCGTCCTGGCTTGCAGGCCTTTCAGATTTTTTCTTTTTTATTCTCTTCGGTTCACTGCAACTTTACTTGGGATGACTTAGGCTCTTCATAATCAGCAGGGACTGCCTCTCAGAGGGAGTCACGAGTCTCCTTGACTTTCCTAATGTCTCCTGTGCTGATTGTTCTCAGCTGAACTCTCTGCCACCAGGCTAGGCTGACTCCCTGATTTGGTCCTCCACCTGGACTTCAGGCAGATACCCATGGGTGTCCCAAGGCTGGTGGTAAACCCAGAGCAGAAACGGTCAGCTCCGGTAAGACAGGTGTGAAGTGATCTGGTCTTCTTGGTTTCCCCGACAGACCTGCACCAGGTTCTTCATTTCACCGACAGAGAGGAAACAGGGTGTGGGCTTTCCTAGAGTTGTCCTGCTCACTGCCTTCAGATTTCACAACTCATTCTCTCCAAACTTCATTTCTCATTTAGTCAAACATCTTTAATGTGGCCTTTCAGAACTGTCTCTCCATTTTTCCAAACCATCAGTTTCCTTAATTAGATTAATTAATCTGTGCTAATGGTAAGGAAAGAGTCACATTCACTATGGTAGGACTGGGATTTTGATTTTGAATACACAGAGTCTTAGGGTACCTAATTCTACCTCTAGGATGGAATCAGGTGAGTTTTGGCTTACATCTGTAAACTTACCCAACTGGTGGGCAAAGATAGAGTGTTTAAGCGTGAGTTTTAGCTTTAATACATGTAGTCCAATCGCACTGTGCAATACCTAGTGCATTTAACAGCAGTGGGCTTTGAAGAACAAGGGGGAAGGTATATTGTGCAAGACTGCAGAGCTCGTGAGAGGAAAAGAAGTTTAGTTTGGTTTTGCTTTTTGGCACAGGGTAGTGCTGCCTATCTGTCTCCATGTACCTCTTCTGTTCCTCTGTCTTCAATCACTCCGAGCTTGGGCTGACCCATCTCAGAAAATGAGGATAACACTTGCCTATTAGTGTGGTAGGAATTAGAGAGGATATATATATATATATATATATATATATATATATATATATATGTGTGTGTGTGTGTGTGTGTGTGTATATGTGTGTATGAAGGTTGAGAGCCATACACACACACACACACACACACACACACACACACACACACACACACATGTTTTGGTTTGAATATGCTTGGCTCAGGGAGTGNAATATATATATATATATATATATATATATATATATATATATATGTGTGTGTGTGTGTGTGTGTGTGTATATGTGTGTATGAAGGTTGAGAGCCATACACACACACACACACACACACACACACACACACACACACACACACATGTTTTGGTTTGAATATGCTTGGCTCAGGGAGTGGCACTATTTGGAGGTGTGGACTTGTTGGAGTAGGTATGTCACTGTGAGGTGTGGGCTTTAAGACCATCCTAGTTGCCTGGAAGTCAGTCTTTCACTTGCAGCCTTCAGATGAAGCTGTAGAGCTCTCAGCATCTCCTGCACCATGCCTGCCTGGATGCTGCCATGCTCTTGCCTTGAAGATAATGGACTGAACCTCTGAACTTGTAAGCTAGCCCCAATTAAATGTCCTTATACGAGTTGCCTTGGTCATGGTATCTATTCACAGAGGTAAAACCCTAAGAATATATACACATATATGTATGTGTGTGTGTATTTATTTGTATATCCCTCCATATTTGGGTTAGTGCATTGACTATGTTCATCAAAACAACACTATGTTCATGTGCTGGTAGGGATATTGGCTCATGTCTGTAATTCCAGTACTTTGAAGTTTGAGGCAGGAGGATTACAAATTCCAGACTAGCCTGGGTTTTTAAGTACGTTACAATACTCTGCCTCAAAAAACAAAAACAAAAACAATCAAACCAAAAAACCAAAAAACACAAAACCACAAAAAACCAAAAAAAACATATATTGAAATCTTATTTCACAGTGTAGCAGTATTTTGAGTATTTAGGTTGGGAGAACTTTACTGCCATGGATGGATCAAGCTCCCTCTTGAGTAGTGGCCCTCAACATACAGTTCAAGACCCCTTTGAGGGTCAAAGGACCCTTTCCCAAGGGTCACCTAAGAGCATCAGTATGGTTCATAGCAGTTGCAACATTGCAGTTATAAAGTTGCAATAAAGTGATTTTATGGTTGGGAGTTGTTTCAGTATGAGGCATTGTATTAAAGGACACCGAAGACTTGAGAAGTAACTCTCGGTGACCACATCTGTCTCCCCCAATCAAAAAAAGTCTTAAAGAAACGATATATACATTCGGAAAGACGTTCAGACACGAATGACGACAAACAGAAAGGACAGTACTCTTTGTCGTTACGGGAGGGGAGAGGTGTTTGGGAACGGTACGGAAAATAAACATTCGGAGGTCTTTGAAGTATTTTTTTAAGAGTCCATTAGAACATTGTTCTGTAAAAATAGCTGCTCACTTAATCTCCTTCACTTTAATGTCTCAGCTTGTGGTGTGTTGTTCTGGCAAGAGAAGACAGATAACACTAACCATTCAGTTGTTCATAACAAGACTCTTTGACTGCAACTCGGTTCTGGGTAGAACTGTGTCTTCCAAAGAGATGTTGACGTTCCAACCTATAGTCCCTGTGAACTTGACCTTACTTAGAAATAACATCTTTGTAGATGGTCATATGAAAATGAAGTCATTAGGGTAAGCCCTCATGGAACATGACTGACTTTTCTAAAAAAATTCTGACACAGGCACATTCAGAAGAAGACAATATGAAAATGCAGAGAAAATGCCAATTGGACATGACATGCTTGAGGTGACCAGAGAGTAGAAGAATGGTCCTCTCAGGGAACCATGCCCACTTTTACCTTGACTCCTAAGGTTTGTGGTTCTTCAGTGTAGGAGTTCTGTGAGGCCAAACATCCTTCCTTGTGTTCCATGATCTACAGTCCATATAGAATGTAGCAGACTTACTCCAAAGTGGCAGGAGAGACATTTCTATTTCTTCTGTAAACAGATTTATCTAAGGTGATCAGACTCACATGTCCTCAGCAACGAAACCAACTTCTTACCTCTGGGCATTCTGCAGCCTTATTTATAATAGCCAGAAACTGGAAAGAACCAAGATGTCCTTCAACAGAGGAATGGATGCAGAAAATGTGGTATTTTTTCTCAGCTATTAAAAACAATGGATTCATGAAATTCTTAAGCAAATGGGTGAAATTAGAAAATATTATCTTGAGTGAGGTAACCCAATCACAAAAGAACACACATGGTATGCACTCACTGATAAGTGGATATAATTTTGGAATACCCAAGATACAATTTACAGACCATATGAAGCTCAAGAAGAAGAACAAAGTGTGGGTGCTTTGTTACTTCTTAGAAAGGGGAACAAAATACTCAAGGGAGGAAATACAGAGACAAAGTGTGGAGCAGAGACTGAAGGAAAGGCCATCCAGAGACTGCCCCACCTGGAGATCCATCCCATATATAGACACCAAACCCAGACATTACTGTGGATGCCAAGAAGTGCTTGCTGACAGGAGCCTGATATAACTATCTCCTGAGAGGCTCTGCCAGAGCCTGACAAATAAGAGGTGGATGCTCACAGCCAACCATTGGACTGAGCACAGGGTCCCCAATGGAGGAGTTAGAGAAAGGGCTAAAGGAGCTGAAGGGGTTTGCAGCCCCACAGGAAGAACAACATCAACCATCCAGACCCCCCAGAGCTCCCAGGGACTAAACCACCAACCAAGAAGTACACATGGAGGAACCCATGGCTCCAGCTGCATATGTAGCAGAGGGTGGCTGTATTTGACATCAGTGGGAGGAGAGACCCTAGTTCCTGTGAAGGCTCAATTCCTCAGAGTAGGGGAATGTGAGGGCTGGGAGGTGGGAGTGGGTGGGTGGGTGAGTGGGTGGGAGAACACCCTCATAGAAGCAGCAAGAGGGAGGATGGGATAGGGGGTTTCCAGAGGGGAAACTGGGAAAGGGGATAATATTTGAAATGTAAACAAATAAAATATCCAATAAAAAAGAAAACCAAAAAAATTTGTAAGAAAAAAAAAAAAGAATAAGAGGGTGGGATCCTGCCAAATGTGAGCATACTAGCTCTTTTCTGTGACATCCATGAGACCCACCAGACACACCTGCTCTGCCATTATAGATGAAGACACTGTGTATTTATTCCTTGTTCTTTCTTACCATCTTTTTTTCTCTCTCTGTCTTTGCTTTTAAGGATTACTTATTTTTCTCTGCTAGGGTCTTATGAGTGCTAGGAAGTTTCTGTACCACCAAAGTATACCTCCAAAATCTGTTTTTTTTTGTTGTTTTTTTGTTTTTTTGTTTTTTTACTTTTAATTTTGAAAACAGGGTTTCCCTGCCTCACCAGGTCGGTCTTGAAATCATTGATAGCCCAGGTCTCATTGCATTTGCCCCAGCCTCCTGAATAGCTAGGCTAGCAGGCCTATTCCACCAGGTCTGCTTAGCTGTTTGTATAGTTATTGTTTTTTGAGACTCCAGGCCAAGCACCAGGCAAGAAGCGGGGACATAAAGGTGTAAACAGAACAGTCTTGATTGTATGCAGGAGGCTTGCTTTTTACCTGTGTAGATCTGCTTCTGTTTAACAGTTCTATTACTATTTCCTATACATCATCAATAATAACCAGCAATGGAGCATTAACATTTAAAAACACCTCCAAACCCCTTTATAGTTTCTTGACATTTACTAAGGCTACATGTATTTTAGAGTTCACAATGAATACGGTTTGGTTTTTTCCTTCCCTAAAGAGGTAGTGTGAAGCAAGCACACGTTTATTCTTTTGGGCCAGGGGATGCTGCAGTCCATGGTCTGAACTGCCGGGAGAGAAGGTTGCAGGATGCATCCAAGTGGGGAGGAGATGAAGGCAAGTCCACAGGGCTTCTGAAACCCTGATTAAGTGGGCCCCTGAAATAACTTTAAAATGTAGACTTTAAAAGATGTATCATAGGATCACATAAAGGGGGTGGTTATGAGTCACTGATGGTAAGAAAGTTCTCAAGGAAAGTTCTAACAACTGCTTGATGTTAGGCAGGTGCATCGCCTTTCAGACTGAGCCCCCAGAAGGGAAGGCTTTAAGATGATAGACAAAAGAGTCTTTTTTTTCTTTTATCTTGATAGTTGGGATAAAGTTTCTCTCTGGAAATTCTAAAGTCAGCAAAAGTGACAATGATTTTTGGTAGTGTGTCCAGCTTAATTATAACTACCCTGTAGCTCTTGGTAATGTGGCATGTTAGCTTTGCCATGGATATAGACAGTGAATGCTCATTAACTGTAATCATTTTGTAAATATGGGAATTTTCACATTGAGTGGTTATTTACATATTCATCACACTCATTAATATTAAAATGACTGCTAGTAATTTAGCTTTACTTATCAATACAACTCAGAATTTCTGCCTAAAATGTTACTTAGCTACAGAGCAAATGTTTGAGGTGAAGGTGTGTTTTTTTTTTGAGAGCTACTAATTGTATTGCAGAGATTTCCTTTCTGGAATCATGGGACAAGTTGGGGAAGCTGTCTTTCAAGTTTGTGCATAATTAAAATCAGTCACAAAGAAACTCAATTCTATTTATCCCTCTAAACTTTGTTTACCGGAATCTTGCTAATAAATAAAGAACACAGCCTAATTTATCTTTAATTTAAATCAGGTAACAAATTAGCAAATTAAACACTGAGTTGCTTAATTGTTTCTTGTCAGGTGGTATCCAAAATTGCAAAATGCTTACCCACCTGGTTAAGATTTCTGCAAAGTGAGAAATAGACCTTCCATTTTATCACAATTAAGTAAATAATAGTACCTTATTTGATTTGGTTTTTACTTATTTATTATGCATCTACATTGTTGTGAAACACTAGTAGGCTCAATTTGGGTAAGTTTATTTATATTTGTATATTTGGGTACCCAAAAATGCACTTTCCTTTGCATCCGAATATCTTAATGAGGTATTTAGTGCACATGGTGCCAATTATACTTAGGGATTTCTGAAGCTGTGGATAGTAGGGTGGCAAACATGTTGAGAAATTCTACTGAATCATATGCAAGCAAATGCTCTTCTCCGTGAATATCAACACTCTAGTTTTAAAGATGAAGGCTCACATGATATCAACTTTTTTCTATTGTCAATTTGAGTGGATTAAGAAATATCTAGGAGAGTAAGGATCTCCTTTGGGTTTGTCTGTAAGGGCTGTTCCAGGAAGATGTAACTGGCAGGACAAGACCCACCCTAACTATGGGAAGCAGCCCTCCATGGGCTGGAGGCCTAGATGGAATAAGAAGAAACAAAAGGCCGCTCAGTTCTGGGCAGCCCAGTTCTAGTTTGCTTTTTCCTTTACATCTGGCTGCCGTGATTTGTACTGACTGGCCTACAGCATCCTTCCTTCCCAGACGGACTGGACCACCTGAAGTATTGAGAAAAACAAATGCTTTCTTCCCTATATTGCTTCTGTTTGTGCTTTGAGTACAACAGCAATAAAAGTGACCAACAGAATCCAGAAACTCAGGTACCTTAACTTTGATGATAACACATGATAGCAAAGAGTGAAAGCAAGGCTTTCCAGTTACCTAACTACAGAATAGCTAGGAAATTCACAATGTTTTTCTGAGCCATTATAAAACATGATATCAATAGTGCTAAGTAATCATTGGCAATTTTCCAAGTGATAATAAATACCATCTTAGTCAATCTTTGTAATAAGCCAAACGGAGAAACAACACACTCAATTAGATTTTCTGGGTCTTGAAAAATTGTATTCCTTGTTTTGAAGTTAATATCATCATAATAAGCTAATGCCAGTTTTATATTAGAATGTATAATATGTGTTCATATATGCCGATGGGCACATATGTAACACGCTCAGTTTTCAAATCGTGATGAGAACACTTCCATCTACCTTGTGGTCAACATGATATTCTCATCTCCAGCTACAGTGTCATCGATCCAAATATCTAGGACAATGTTGCCCAAATAAAACTTATACACTTTGAGTTAAAAATGCCTTAAAGTAGTAACAATAGTTGGTAATTATTAGCAACTATTGGTTTCATTCAAGTTCCTGTATTCCCTATAGTTTCTGTATTTGGTCCATTAGGGTTTTATATTCTGTCTACTACTGCATTTTACAAGTCAAGACAAAAATGCTCGGACTGAAGTCTAAAGGAAGAAAATAAATGGGCTCTGTCTGTCTTTCTGTCTGTCTGTCTGTCTGTCTGTCTCTCTCTCTGCTTCTTTCCCTTCACATATCTTTCTAACATGGATCGAAAGCTTACTATCCTGAGGCCTCCTCTGTGCTTCAATAGTGGATGAGTTCATCTGGAAAGAGCCACAGAGACATAAGATTTCTTATCTATTTGGAATTTAGATGCCTTGCCTTTAGGCCTAGCTAGGTATGTTAGATGTAGCAGTCTTAGCGATGTTTCTTGTTGTGATAAACACACCTGACAGAGGGAACTTAAAGAAGGAAGGGTTCATTTTGCCTCACAATTTGAGGGTAAAATCCATTCTGCTATAGAAGGCCAGGGTTCAGACAATCTTGGGCAGCTGGTCACATCAAGTTTGCAGTGAGAAAGCAGAGAAAGATGAAAGTTGGTATTTAACTCACTTTCTCCCTTTTATTCAGTTGTGATGCCAGGCTACACAATGGTTCTACCTATAATGACTCTTCTGTGGTGGGTAATCTCACTTGTCAACTTAATTGGATCTAGAATCCTCTAGGACACCTAGGTCTCTGAAAGATTATCTCAAGAGTTTAGGGAACTTATCTATTATGGGTAGTTACATTCTGTGGGTTCAGTTACTAGGCTGTATACAGGGGGCAAAGTGCGGGCTTGTGGGATGGTTCAGTGGATAGAGGTTCTTATTGCAAAAGCCTGGTAGCTTTCATTCCTAGAACCTACTTAATGTAAAAAGAGGGATCTTACTCTACACACTTGGCTTCTTATGTTTACAAAAGCACCATGGCATGCATGCTCCACCATCACATGAATGTCCATGTGTGCGCACACACACACACACACACACACACACACATATACCCCAATAATGAGTAAATGAAGAAAATGGAGAAGGTGAAGTACACACTCATGCTTTCTGCTGTTTAACTGTGGATGTCACCTGATGAGCTACCTTACCCTCCTGCTCATGGCACTTCTCTGCCACCTTCAACTATAGTCCTGCCCTTTGACTCAAATTAAATCTTTTGTCCTTTAACTTGGTTTTGATTGGGCAGTTTTACCATAAGAGTTAAAGTAAACAAAGCATCTTTCTATCTCAAGTTACCTGCTCCAGAAACTTTCTCACAGACATGCCAAGAGGTTTGTCTGCTAGGTGATTTTAGATCTTGTCAACTTAATGCTAAATAGAAATCATTGAAAGGACCAAAAGGATCTACTGGTTTCGGGGTGTGACATGTGTACTCAGAACCCCAATATGATACAGATTCTATGTAATTGGCTTCATCCACTGAGACTGATAAAGACTCATTCCAGGAGAGGGCTTCATATAGTGTGACAATATAGTTTCAAGATTCATTATGCACGGAGAAATAGAAGAACCAAGGCAGGGCCATAAAAGAAGTCAGCCATCCTATAGCAATGCTTATCCAAAATGAACCAGAATTTGGGAGTCTATAGTGTAGGCTCCTTCACCCTTCCTAGTGAACGCAGTGACGGGTATAAGACCTCCCATGCCTGTCTATGAGGAGATGAGTTTGGGCCTCACAATAGAGTCAAGTTGGCTCACATCAGTGAAGGACCGGTTTAAAGCAGCCCAATAGCCCATGTTATTTAAATGACTGAGGCCACTTTCCAGAGCTGAGCCTGGACCACTGAAGAAACCCAGCTATCTCAGTATCTCCACGATGGAACCCGGAGTATGCTTCATTCTGACTCAGGGGCTGGAGTTTGTGCTACACAACAAGGTTGTTTTAAACTAGGTCTCTGACCCTCCCCAGAGAAAGAGCATCAGAAATGAATACACAGACCCAGGTAGCAATGCAAAGACACGATTAGAAAAATGTCCTCTAGTCCATAGACAGCAAGTATGGGAAAGGCAGATCTTATCCAAAATATTTGTTTCATGAAAAAAAAACTTTCAACTTTAAAAGTTAAAGTGAGTGCTAGTTGACTGGGTGCTTTCTAAAACTGACAGTTGGAGCCACCAAAATGGAGTCACTTATTGAGTGTCCCCTACACACTAGGCACTGATTCAAGTGTGTTCCACACACCAATTAATAACCCAAAATTACTGAAGAGAAGAGGGAGACAAAGACTGGGGATCTGGCTGTGCTCATGTTCAGACTCCTCATTCATTAAACCAAAGACAGTGCCGTCCTCCTTCTTAAATAAAATGGCCATACGTACACATTCACAGGTATTTCAAACACTTGTGCAACTTGTAGCATCTAGAGGAAAAAAAATACATGGAAAAGATGAGTGGAGAGGGAATCCTTTCAGAAAAAACTATTAAAAAAATAACTGCATTAAAAACTTAAGGCTTTCATATATATATATATATATATATATATATATATATATACACACACACACACACACACACACACACACACACACACACACATACACACTCACACATAATGGGAAAGGGGAGGAAAGGGAGAGAGAGAGAGGAAAAACCGAGAGCGAGAAGGATGCTTAAGTCTCTATCATCTCTGGAGGAAACAAGAACAGCTTAGTTGCCTTCCTCAGCCATTCTCAAGGTGGCAGAGGGGGATCAAAGAGCAGTCTCCATCAGTCAGGTAAAGACTTCTGTGTCTAGTGGGACAGTGTAGGTAGGAGCCAATTTACTAGCTATTGTAGAACGAGTCTTGTGTATTTGAAAGATGAACTTGTTTTTCTTCTCTCCAAGATTAGGTTGGTGCTAGTCCACAACGTTCCCCAAATTCTATTTGAAACAAGTATTTATTTCATTCTCCGAGCCTTTGCTAATTCTTGATGAAGCCTTATATTTGCCCCTGGGAGATAAGCTCATTTCAGCTCACATTTAATTCTCCGGAATCGGCTTTATTTGGGGGAAGACAGAAGACGCCGGGGTCTTGAAGGGAATTTTCCAGCTTTCTGCCAGCTCGACTTTCATATAAAGTGAGAAACTGGCTGGACATTAGCTGTGTGGCCTTGTGATATAATCTAATAGAGGAAATCTGCAGAGAGCTTAGAGGACAACTTTGTAAAATTAAGTGAAGAGAAATGGTGTACCATATGGGCAAGTGCCAAATATCTCGGGACACGCTCAGGACGAGGGATGATTCTTGCCTTTCACCCACACCAGGCCAAAACTAATGACATAGACATCATTTTGATAACTCTTAAGGGAGTCTCTATAACTCACCCTGCTCAATATCTTGCTTCAAGCCTTTTTCGGATTTTGTGATGCCTTTGTGTTCTGTGACTTTGTTTGGTGTCAGAAATCATTGTAGCCTTTCCTGTTGTCTGTGTGGGGAGTGTTATGTTTGCAGGTTACACCAAATTGACATGCAGCCATTTAAACAATCGATGGGGAATGGGGAGCTTCCTAAAATCACTGTTTTGTCAACCCTAATTGAATGTTGGACCTGGGAGATAATCAAGGAAGGATGGTAGGATTTTGAGGTGACAGAATAAGGACTTGGATAATGGATAGATTAGCAGATATTGCCTGAACTCACCAATCAATTTTCACGTCATTCTATGTGAAGCAGCCGATGGATGAGATGACAGAATGTTAGTTAGACAAAGCTCCAGTGACTGTCCTGCCTTGATTTATGTTTTTGGATCTCATCAACAAATAACTACCATTTAAAAGGGAAGTATATTGAAGCTTAGAGGACACACGGGGGAAAGTGGGTTGTAAGACACTTATGTGATCCCAACTTAACGAATTAATAACACAACAGCATTTTATTTTTTGAAATAATCAGAGAAATTTAAGCATGTGTGTTGTATGTGTTGGCTGTTGTTAGTTATTTTGTGCCAGGTGAGATGATGGTGTGGTACCCTGGCAGGACTGAACAAAAACTGCCATATATTTATGTCTCTGCTGTGTGACCCGCTTAGCTATGCAATTGAATTTACTTTTATAGGCTTGCAATTAAATTTCACAACTTACTTAGTGACTACAAACATTGAATAAAATTTAAGATCCTTAAATCAGAGAATTTGATTTTCGTTCATTTTTATGTGTGATTATGGCTATGTGTACTTACTCATGCATAGCCAGGTACACAGAAGTGTGCACACAGAGCATGGAGGCTGGAGGACGGTTTTGGTTGTCATTTTTAGGAAGCCTCCTTGGAGGCAGTTATTTCCATTGGCCTGGAGCTTACCAATTACACTAGGCCTGCTAGCCAGGGAATCTCAACTTCTATCTCCTCATTGCTGGGATGGTCATCTTTTGGGCCTCTGTTGGAACACAGTAAAAAGAATGTCTGATGGTGAACGATGCTGGGGGAAGTGTGGGAGAGGCTCCAGAGAAAAGGCAGAGAGGGCCTTTTACCTCAAGAGCACTCTGTTTCTTGGATTGCTCTTGGATGTGATTTCATGTCTCCTGTGTTAAGCATGTACATTCAATTTATTAGACATGTTTATTCTTGTTGGATGTCAGAAGATAGCTATAGCACCCACTGTGGTCAGTGTACTCTGAGTCAGGATATGGCCTTCTGCTTTGCCTTTGTGCTTCTCAGATATAATCTATAGTACTTGCCAGGTAATTGTATTAAAATTGGTCTGTTCTGTGAAAGTTCTGGGGAAGGGCCGCTCTGTTGATATTTAGCAATATGCTTACCTATATATATTTACATGGTTTTTCTGACCAGGTTTGTCTGAACTCACGTAACCTTCCTTGGATTCTTACTTCCTTTGTCACATGTGTGTGTGTGTGTGTGTGTGTGTGTGTGTGTGTGTGTGTGTGTGAAAGGACACTGAAGCTGAAGTGAGCTTGTCTCAGCATCAGACCGTAGTCCACCCTGTTCTTCAAGATCCCCAGATCCCCCGGTCCAGCAGACAAGATCTGCACAGGTTGGCTGAAAAGTCAACACCCCCATGCCTAGCATTTTGGCCTGCATTCTAGTGACTGAACTTTGATCTCCATTGCTGGAGGGCCAGCACCTTCCCAGCTCAGCTATTCCCTTAACCCCGAGAGTTTTATCTTTAACCAGCTTAAACTCTGCCAGCTTTCTAACAGCCTCTGTTTTGGTTTCTTGCGTTCAGAGATCTCAGATGATCATGCCAAAGGCTGAAGAACATTTATATAGTTAGAGTGAGCTTTTTCCATCCAGAGTCTGGCAGGCCAGATAAGAGACACATGATCCTCAACCAATCAGTGCCTTACTCTATTCTCTCTCTTTGTCCTAATTTTCATGTTTGTTTTGTTAACATTGGTTCTCCCCCCCGCCACGCCTGTCCATGTTTATGCTCTCACCTGTGACAAATGTCGCTTTCACAGCTGACTTCCTGATGGTGCCTGTCAACTTTTGTCAATATTCAGCGGAGCATGTAAAACAAAACAAGTAACACCCTACAGATGAAAGGAAAACAACGCCATCCACATGATCATGATGTCAGAAGGACCACTTTTGTCTGAGCTTCATTAAGGAATTCAGTGTGTTGGGGGGTGGGGAAGAGGAAGAGCCTAGCTGATGGGGGATGACTGGGTTGGAAGGATGGGATGCTTCTCTCCTGTCCAGACAAATGAATGACAAACAGAAAGAACACAGGGGCACTTGCCCTCAACCAGAATGTATATGGAAACACTCGTTCAAGCTCAAATCACCTGATACACACAGACGAGATTATCTCCCAGTGACTAGATAGGGTTGCTTCCTTCAGATTATTGGAGCCCTGAAAGCTAAATCTACTATTCTGAGATCCTATGTCTACATATCACTTTGTCCTCGGGGCAGCCATTTGCTAATGTGAGAGGCTACCACCTAAGGTGAGATGTGCTTGTGATTTCTGAAACGCTCCAGCCAAAGGTCTTACTCGGTCTAAGGTCTTAATCAGTCTATCCTCAACCCAAACGAATATATCATGCCCATTACTCCCTGAGGGATTTCAGGAGAGATCTCAGAAAAAAAGAAAAATCAAAGGGTCATAGCATTAGGCTGAATCAATTCACAGAACATTTCAGGGGAGGTCAGCTCTTCTCTAGTTTTCTTGGATTTAGTGACTTTTTCTTGGATTTAGTGACTTTTTCTTCTATAGAGTCTAAAATAGTCATCAACTATAACAGAAGAGAGAGCTGGGTACTTAGCCTTGACCCATGGTCTTTTAGGGGTCACCTATGAGTGCTAACCACCCCAAATTAATTACTTATGAGACACAAAACTCTTTAGAAATTCCTTGTGAATACCTAAAATGATCGTTTTTTTTTTTCCCTTTGCACCTACTTATACAACAAGCATCCATTAAGTTTTAATTATTTCCCTTCATCAGGCCTTTCATCTTGGTGTTCCCTCTGCTGCTAGGGGCCTTTGAAGATGGAGGCTTGGATTTAATATATACAGTTCATCGGAGGACTTAACTTTGGGCTATACAGGTTCACAGCTTATTATTTGAAACTGGGGCCGAGCTACTTTTCCTACACACAAAAATCCCAATTCCTCTGGAATTCAAATGACTATGCTTTCTTAGAGAATTACGGCTGAATTTGGCCTGCAGTATATCTATCCCCTCTAGAATGGAAACTTAGTGATAAGATCAAAGTTCCAAAACAGTTTAGTTGTTGTTGTTGTTGTTGTTGTTGTTTTGTTCTTTTGGGTAAATTCAGAGTTTGAAATGTACTAAAAACAAAATATTGCTGCAAGTAGGCACCAGCTCTGAAGTATTATAGAGCAGATCCAACGAAAGAGACAGGATGGCAGAGGAGGAAGGGGAGAATTTAGACCACAAAACAGCAGCAACCAGAATCATCTCCGTGTTTAACTTGCTATTATTTTATTTTAACGTATCACTTTCCTGAAACATATCATTATTCTGAACTTTATTTATTTGTAGCCACTGAAGAACTGGGGTCACTCCTGTATAAGGACTGTGGCCAAATCTAATTATTTCCTGTGCTACGGTGGTAACATGCTGTATCTTCAGAGGAAATCGATTCTAAAATGTATTCAAAGAAACCAGCGCGCAGACACACCATGCCATTCAAGAGAATAAACATTGCTGTCTGGGAAATCTTAAGACGCATTAACAATCTAGGGTTGGAGTAACAGAGCTATAGATGCTATCAGCCCGAGAAAGGGCTACTACTCCATACAACCCCCTCACTAACCACTTGAATTCTTATAGCTCCATCTTAAATTTTCTCAACGTATCATGTATTTAATTTTATTCCATTTCCTTCAGTCTACATGCTGATAAGGTGTCTGGTATTTGAGTACTGGCATTTGAATGCTAAAATCCTGTCAAGAACAAAGTGTCTTTTATTTTAAGTATTGCTCAAGCGTCTTACACACAGTTAGCTGTAAAACTGTAAGCTTTACTTTGGAGGCAGGGGGACAAGGCACTGATTTGGGGTTTTACAAAGGGTTGGGCCATCACGCCGTGCAACTTCTGTGGGTTTGCTTTGTCACATACAAGATAATCCATAGGGCTTCTTGACCGTAGAGCTAGATCATGTTTGGCACCAGGGCAACCTGTTTGATCTAAAACAAATCGCGTCTCCTAATCTATTCAGCTGGCTAGCAAACTTTTCCTGGCATGATACCTATTGCAGAGAAGAGAAAAAAACAGTCCCCACGCAGGGCCCAGGTGAACACCTATTGTACTTAACTGTGTGGAGGAACCCCCAGAGGGAAAGGGCCCCGAGAACAGGCAGAGATGCCCCATCTCCTTGCTCATTCGAACAACCCTTTACTCAGCAATTCGCTGTTAATAACATTCCGGAATTTGGATTCTGGCTGACATTTTCAAACTTCATTTATACGATAAAGACGATTTGGATGCATTAAAATTAGAGTAGCAGAGGCAATTAGAATAACTTAAAACACACGGTGAGTATTTTAAGTCCCTTGCTGTGTGTCTCATTCTCATTAGAAATATATGAGGTGATTGGAGTAATACCTTAATGAAGTTCAATGCTGGTCAACAGCCTTTTCCAGGGCTAAGAGAGTTAGTCCAATGATCACTGTCAAACATTTCTACTGACTAGTTGTGTACTGGTCTCCCTCCCTCCCTCCCTCCCTCCCTCCCTCTTTCTTTCTTTCTTTCTTTCTTTCTTTCTTTCTTTCTTTCTTTCTTTCTTTCTTTCTTTCTTCTCTGAATATTAACATATTAATGTTAAAGCAACTGAAGATAGTGGCACAAACATTGAAGTTTATCTCCAGGAGGCTAATGTTAGTCTGTCCCCACAATAAAATAAATGGCGAAGGTGAGCAGCCGCAAGCCCAGTAAGCTAGTTCTTTACACACTTAAGGGGATTTTAAGTTTCCCAAATAACATTTTAAAATATCCCCAACAAAAGATTTTTATGAAAAAAAATCCGTAAAGAAAAGTTTACTTTTTCTCTTCAGATATCTTGATGTGAAAGACTTTGGGGACTATTACAGTTGAACTAAATGCATTTTTTCCATTATGATACAGGCATAAGACTATGGGGACAGGGAGTGGAATGTGGTGGCTGGAGTGAGATCTCCCACAGATTCCCACACATTTTCTGGTCCTGTTTACAGAGGTGTAGAAGTTGTGGCATTGTTGAAGGATCTGTATCCCTGCAGGTGGGCCTTGAGAGTTTGAAGAATCAAGCCATCTGGAGTTCACTCTTTCTGCTTTCCTGTTTCTGGTTTGAAGTGTGAGCCTTCTTCTTCCAGCTCCAGTGACTGGGCTAGCCGGCTGCCATCCATATAGGCTGCAGTAGAGATGAACCCTTTTCCCTCTGGAACCAGGAGCCCAGATAAACCCTTCCTTCTCCAAGTTGCCTTAGTTATGGTCTTTTATCGAAGCAATAGAAAAGCAACCAAAACACCGGGAAAACATTTAAAACGTCAGGAATCGATTGATGGATGGGTGGCTGAGGGCTAAAATGTGTATAGAGCATTCATGAGATGCTAGCAATAGTCCCCAAATCTCTCCCCAAATACATCTTTATGTATAGGTACATACATTTATACACTTTCAAATCTATATATCTATGTACATGTTATATATGAATATGTACTTATATATTAGCATGTTTTTATAAATTATCATTATAGTTCATTTTCTATAGGCAAATGTCCAAATGACCTGCTCTAAGATCACTTCTAAGTCCCAGAGTAATAAAATGTCTTCATATAAAGTAGCTACCTTACCTATAGCATGTTCTCCCCCTTTCTCCTACTGTTTGCACAGGGCCAGCATTGAAGTAAAGATGCAAGCTGATAGCAGGCATCAGGGAGTTTTAAGCGACGTGCACAGTGGTTCCAATTATTTTAAGGTAGTATGTGCCCACGGATAATTGCTTACACATCTGCTTATTCCTAATTTGGGTCTCACTATTCTTAAGTAGCTTTATCATGCCTTCTCTGAGCAGGCCCTTTGCACCCTTGGGCTAGATCAGACATTCAGAGTCATCAGTTTACCAGTGCCCTGTTACCATTAGCAATCTGCAGTGGCTGTCACAGGGCTGTGTGATCAGCAGGTGGTATTCTGCATGACCAGGGCTGCTGGAGAGATAACAGAAAAAACAATCTTCTGGGAGAAATAAAAGAAAAATATGCAATGAAACCAGTCCTCTAAAAATGTGTGTTCAAGTAAGCTTAAAAACATATTTATTAGACTTCTGTTCCTAAAAGGTGGATATGATCATTTTATGAGAACCTGATAACTTGAAATCAAGATTGTCTGTTATGGGTTTTAGCATACATAAAGTTGTAGATGTTGGGAGATTTCTCTATTGTTTTACCCGAGACTCTTTGCCTCCTTTATTTAAAGGCCAGTATATCCTCAGGCAAATTGAGTTTCTTTGCTCAGTTGATTCTGGGCCTATTTCAAACAATGGCTGCCAATGATGTCAAAATGTATCCTGCTTTTGTGATATACACAGTTTTCCAAAGGATGACATGAGATCACCAGTCTCAATCCATTTGTGACTTGACTTAGATCTAAAGTTGCCCTGAAGAAATGTCTGGCTGCTACAGAAGTGTACTGGGATATTTGTTTTCAATCTATTTCTCCTTATCATTCTTTTTTTTATCACTAGTCATGAATATTAGCTTGAAAAATTGTAAAAAAATTGTCCTAATATTTAGAGAATTCATTACATTAGTATAAAGCAAAATGGCCTACTTAGAACCAACAGTACCATTCTGAGTAATTTGTTCTTTTTGACATTTTCTGGGGGGAAAAGCTCTCCCTACAACATTAGTGCTAAATAAATGGAAAGAGTATGAAGTACAAGAATACAGTATACATAAATTGCATTTTAATTCATATTTTTCTTTAGAAAGATGTCAAAGATAAATCTAAATGCGGTTTAAACACACACTTTGCTTCAAATGCGCAGGAAACGATGCCTAACACAGAAAAATAAAGCCATTAATTTCCCATTTGCATAGCTTGCCCTTGAACTTCCTTTGATATTTCTCATCTGCTTTAGCAATAGCAAATCCCAAACCCCAGTTTAAATAGTGGGACCCTGGTTATTGCTACACCAACTACCAAGCGTCCAGGCATTTGTCTGTCTTAATGTCTACTTTATAGAGAGAATTGAAATGCCTATTTAAATTAAGTAGTGTATTTCTTATTCGTTGCTCACTCAATTCCCCTCTATTTGTACTTCCGAGTCCTTTAAACATTCTATTTGGTAGATTTTATGTCAAAATATATTAACAATGTAAAATTGTAATCTGATTTTCTTTCTTTCCGAATCTGTTGGCATGTAAGTTTTCCCTCCTCCTTCTGAGTTTGAATGGGAAATGTCTGCATAAGTTCATCATACGTTGGACCACTTGGCCCCAGGATGATAGACTACCTTGTGGGAGGTGCGGCCTCACTGGAAGAGGTGCGTTTCTGGGAAGTAAACTTGGATTGTCATCTCAGTGTCTGGTTATTGCCCAACTTCTCTCTGTCTCCTGACTACCTCAGAGATGTAAGGAGACTAAAGGAACAGGGTGGGCAGGGATAAAGGGTACAGAACAATACCCTATGGCAGCAAATGGTTTACTCCTGCATTAATGACTTCTCCTATGCTGTGACAAAAGACAGAGAGAAGGCAAGTTGCAGACAGAAAGGTTTGTTTTGGCCCACAGTTCCAAACTCCAGCCGTGCATGCCTGGATGGAATCTCGGAAGTTCTGTGCTCCCCGCCATGATGGACTGTATCACCAGAGACACCAGATGAAATCAATCTCTCTTTATGTTTGTTTCTTTCAAGTGTTTTGGTGTTTGTTCCGAGCAAGCAAAGTGACTAATACAGCCTGTTTTATATGCACGGGGGACAACAGGGTGTGGATAGAGGAGAAAAGGCACAGGGAGGTGCTGCTGGTATGCCAGTCGACAAATGTTCATGGATGGATGGCTTTTCATGTGCTGTGACCAAAACAACACACACACACACACACACACCAAACAAAAAGACCAAAAAAACCCCTAAAAAACCCCTCACCCCTCCCTGGAAAAACAACCAACCAACCAACCAACCAACCAACCAAAAAATACCAAAACCTAAAAAACTATAGTATAAGCAAACTAAGGATGTTTGGTGCCCAAATGAAGAGCTTGTTCACAGTGTTGAATGCATTGGGGGAGAACAGCTGTAGTTATGGCCACAAAACATGAAGCAATTGGTCCTGTGGACTAAATAGGTGATTTGGTTACATAATATTATTAATTCTTGCTTTTTTGTTTGAGACAGGGTTTCTCAGAAGAGCACTAGCTGTCCTATAACTTGCTGTGTAGATCAGGCTGGCCTCAAACTCACAGAGATCCACCTGCTTCTGCCTCCCAAGTGCTGGGATTGAAAGTGTTCACCACCATCACTGGACTAATGTCATTGATTTTTTAAAAGCTAGACTTTAAAACATGGTTTCTAAGTGGATTCTCACAATCATCTATTGGATGGAACACAGGGCCCCCAGTGGAGGAGCTAGAGAAGTACCCAAGGAGCTGAAGGGGTCTGCAACCCTATAGGAGGAACAACAATATGAACTAACCAGTAACCCCAGAGATCATGTCTCTAGCTGCATATGTAGCAGAAGATGGCCTAGTTGGCCATCATTGGGAGTAGAGGCCCTTAGTTCTGTGAAGGTTCTATGCTCCAGTATAGGGGAATGCCAGGGCCAGGAAGCAGAAGTGGTGGGTGGGTTGGGGAGCAGGGCGGCGTGTGTGTGTGTGTGTGTGTGTGTGTGTGTGTGTGTGTGTGTGTGTGTGTGGTGAGTATAGGGGACTTTTGGGATAGCATTTGAAAGGTAAATGAAGAAAATATCTAATAAAAAAATCATGGTTTCTATTAGATTCTAGGACTATGATATTTAAGGGAGTTTGTTACCAGTTTCTCATGTGTATAATGGAGTAGACATACAGGAGGTAGATACAGTGAATATTCAGCATGCTGTGGGACCCAGTTTCAGGGTGGTGTGGAGCACACAGGAGAACTATGACTTTCAGGTGTGAGGTCAGCAAGGTATCTTTATAGACAGCTACCAGAATTTCATTTCCTATGGGCAGGAGCTGCAGCTCATGAATGTTGAATGATTTGTTCAATTTCAAACATCACTAGAAATTTACAAAATTATTTTAAAAATCACATGTGAAGTAGAAGGAAAAGCTGTCATTTGGTCAGATCATTACCCTATTTTTTGATATGACTACCACCATCTTAATTTAGAATTATGTTTACTTTCAGTTGAAGTTTACAAATTACCAGCTAGCTACAGTACCTGTTTTCTGAAAGAGTTCTAAACATGAAACCACTCAGACAAAACAGGAAGGCTGTTGGACTTGTCTTCTTTGGTCTCATTTGTACTTCAATTTCCCAGCAAAGGTACATAATCATCTCTATAATGCTGACGTTGGGAAATATGGGGCCAGGATAGCCAAAGTTATGTGTTTATGCTCAGCAAGTGGGCTTCATTTCAGAGATACAGAGAGGGTTCAAAATATGGATGGAGATTAATAAATATAATCCAGTATATATACAAACTGAAAGACAAGAAGCAAACGATCATCTTACTAGATGCAGAAAGGGCCTTTGACAAGATCTGACACCCTTTCATGATCAAAGTCCTGGAGAGATTAGGAATACAAGGGACAGACCTTAATGTAATAAAGGCAGTTTACAGCAAGCCTGTAGCTAACACCATCTTAAATGGAGAGAAACTCAAAGCCCTTCCACTAAAATTAGAACCATGATAAGACTGACTACTCTTTCTATATCTTTTTCATGCAGTATCTGATGTCTTGGCTAGAACAATAAGACAACTGAGGGAGGTTCATTTATAGTTCTTCTAAGACTTTATGATATGATAGGAAAAATTAACAGGGGATTAGTAGAAGAAACATGACTGAATCCCTTGAAATTCAGAAATGAGCAAGATGCTTTCATTGTTTATAATTTTGTTGGGAAGGATATATATTTTTTATAAGTCACTGAAATAGGAAAAATAAGTTCATTGAGGCAGAGTGACTTTTTGACAATTTTTTTCCATCAAAATTTAGCTGTTTGAAGAACAGTACACTACTGGACCCAAACGCAACAGTTTTCCATAGACTAATTATAACTGTCGGATGTTAATAAACGTATGTCAGCAGAGTTGATGATTTAGATGTGCTTAGATTGTTAGGATGTTCCGGGTGGCTCATCACCAATGTAAATCACAGTAGTTCATAGAAATGATGAATGTTTCCTGTCTGATTATATATACTGGCACATTTAAATTATGTTGCATCTGTCTCTTTAAATGAGGAAAATTAGCTTTTGAGTTTAATTAAACATTTTAAAAATTGGGTTTTAGTTTATAAAATTCGCTCTGTGATTCTTGCAACTTCTCTCCTTGAGAGAAATGGATTACATGTTTCATTGGGATTTGACCTTAATTAATCCCTGTACTTTCTGATCCATCCCTTGTTGCTGGAGGAGTCTTATCAAAAGGAAGGCAAGCGATGGGCTAAGATAACAATCGGTCATTAACTTCTGTGTGTGATGCTGGCTGTGGTCCATGGGCATGGAATGCAAAGCCCATTGTGCACAGTAATGTCCAGGGCTTAGTGCCCTATGGTCGAGAGACAAAGTAAATTATGCAGAGCAGCATCTTTACACAGTCCACATGGATTTACACCAGAGCAAACGGGCTGAAACATTTATAGTGCAGCATGTGTGTTGGCATCCAGTGCTGCCGTGTCAGATGACACAGGAGATAGTTCATTACAGGGATGCCAAATGAAGAAAAAAAAAAGATCACTTTCCAAACATCATTATTCTGGTAAGAGTGATTTATGACGTTAACCTATCACTTAACATTACAGGGGAAGAAAGATCATGTTTTTGTACTGTTTAATAAACTATCCCCTATGCAGTAGCTCTCTTACTGACCAAATGTGACTCCCTTCTAAATAAAGATAGAGAGTTTGAATAAATATTTGTTGCCTGATGATCTGAAGCAGATGGAGTCCAGATAAATAGAACACATCTGCGGGGTGACAACTTGCAAAGCAAATGCCTACAGCATCTGTAGTCCATGTACCATATGAAGTGTGGCTTTTCCCTTTTGGCTTTGGATACTCAGGATCTCTCTAGTCCTTTTCTAGTTTGGGGAATTTGAGGAATGGGAACTGATTTTTTTTCTTTTCTTTTCATTTGTGCAAGTAACCAAAGAACCATCTCAGAATGGTTTGGCAGAGTGAGTCACTTTCTATTTGCCAGTACCCTTTTCAGATTCAAGATGACTTTACTGATCTTTAAATATTCTTACACAGCTGGCATTTACTGCTTGCCACTACATGCTGGGGACTCTTCTAGATCGTTCAAAATTAGAAGCAAGGCACACTTAACCTCGGTGAAGTGTGTAATTTAAAATTGGGATTTAGAAAGAATTTTTAACATGCCTAGCCTATCTCATAAACAAGTGGCAGTTATACCAGTTAACATTGATCTGGTCATTATGCATTATAGAAATGTCCTGAGAATATATGCAGTTATTATATGTCAATTACAAATATTTTAGTAGCTAGTTAGCAGGCATGAAAGTCATTGACCATAGTAGCTTTCCTTCAAATTAGCATCTTGTAAAACTAGGAGTTGAAACTTCAGGGCTTAGCTCCCTGGTCCAAAGAACGGGCTTGGATTCCTATCTCTGATCCTTCTAAACTTCAGGAAAGATGCTATAACCACTTTTATCTCAGAGGCTTTCTGGTAAAGAATGAGCATACGGCCTTGCCCCTTCCTCTCAGCAGAGCATAAAGTCTTAATCCAAATGGGCCATGAGTCACCTGTAGAGAAAATCACCTTCCGGAAAAGTTGTCTGTTTCCAATACTTCTGGAAATGACCTAGAGCCTACTTAAACCCATAGGTTGGTCCAATGGTCTCATTGGCCGTTATCCATTCTCACCCGTGAGAACAATTATTTCCCTTTGTAATGGTCCCCTTGAGCACTATGGACTGTCATAATGTCATCCCAGGAGAGAGGTTTTCACCTGACATGGTCACTTTGGCCATTGTACATTCTTACACTTGAGAGTGTCTCCTGCTGCTCTGTAACAGTCTGCCGGCTGCATGGTGTGCCCTGTGTGACTCATCTGCATTCATTCAGTGGAGATCTCAAGAACTGGGGAGCTGCAAGGAGGTCAGAATGATAGACTGGTAATACAACTTTAAAAAAAAATACCCCCCCCCCCAAAAAAAACAATAGATGGTTGGAGGAGAGACAGCTCAGTGGTTGAAAGAACTGTGTCCTCTAGTGGAGGACCTACCTTCAATCCCCAGAATTTACACAATTGTCTATGCCTCTAGTTTCAGGTTTCTCCACAGTAGCCAGGCACACATGTGCTCCACAGTCAGATAAATGATAATATAATTATGCTATATTATTATTAAGCAGGCAAAGCACTATAAGAATAAGAATAAGCATTTTAAAGATGCCGTGCCATTTTTTTTCTTCACTGAGCATGCATTTTAAAGATATAGACATCCATACCATGAGAGATAGGCATATAACTTTGTCATGGCTGGTCATTAGGAATTGAAGGTATTTAAAGGTTATTAAAAAATAGGAACTAAAAAAACCCTCTTTTTTTTTTTTAATGTTTCAGTTACCAAGCACTGTGACCTCAGTATCCCTGTCCTCCCAACTTCAAATGGTGACATTCTAACTCCCAAGATGATTTAGCCTATGGGCGGTGATTTGGTGACAGGAACCTCATTGTTTTTATTATTATTTTATTTGCTTTTTTGAGACAGGGTTTCTTTGTGGAGCCCTGGCTGTCCTGAAACTCACTCTGTAGACCAGGCTGGCTTCAAATTCACAGATCACCTGCCTCTGCCTCCAGAGTGCTGGGACTAAAGGTGTGCATCACCACTGCCCAGCAGGAGTTAGCATTATTATTGAGAAGACTTTGGGGCCTCTCATATCCTTTATGACCTGTAAAGTGAGAGAGAAGTTGCCTCTGAAACAGGAAGTAGGCCTGCCCTAGACAATGCATTTGCCATGCTCCTAGAATTCCCTGAACCTCGAGCTGCAAGATCAGAATTCCTGATGTTTATATGGAGCACAGTTGATGATCCTCTATTCGAATTTCCTCAATGGACCAAGACATCTGGAGAGGCTGTTTTGTTTTGTTTTTGTTTTTGTTTGTTTGTTTGTTTGTCTGTTTTAGGTGCAGAGAGAACTTAGTCTAATTCCTTTCTTCCTAATTTCCATCAGAGTCATTTCCATCTACACTGTTGTAGGAGCTTTCACACTGATTTGGTACTGCCTAACTGATCCGGAGACACCTTACCATTTTTTTTTTTAAATCATATAAATCATATTATAGAGTTCATGACTTAGCACTCTCTCTGCTGAAGACAGTCTGAGTTCATCTGCTATCAAGGCACCCCCTTTGTAAGTTCATTCCTCTTGGTCCACCAGTTTTGGTTCCTCTAAATCTTGGGTTGGAGTCTGTCCACTATTTGCAACCAAGTGGGTTTGCAAGCACGTGTTCTTAATGAGTCCGGCAACACGCATCCATGGCAGCCAGACCTTGCTTTTTCTCAAAAGCTCCTTTCTGCCATGCTCTGTCTTACCCTTATCAATTCTACCAGAGAAGCCTCTCAGGCTAACAGGGCAGCTACCCTGTGCATTCTATGCTTTGACCAGGATGCCTTCCACGTGCTTTCTATGCTTTGACCAGGATGCCTTCCTCGTGCTTTCTTGCTGCAGTGTCTCTGTTCAGGTATCTGGCAAAAGGTCCCCTTTTCAGGTATGAGTGACACTTCAATTCCATTAAGAACTCCCTCAGGGATAAGAAAGGGCAAAGTAGCAGTAAGAGGAGCCACTATGGATGGCTAGGCGATTCTGCTCTTTTAGCCTATTCCTGTCTGAAAATGTAATGTTAATCTCCTTAAGTATTGTAATTTTTTTTTTAAAAAGATTTATTTATTATGTATACAATGTTCTGCCTGAATGGCCAGAAGGGGGCACCAGATCTCATTATAGATGGTTATGAGCTGCCAAGTGACTGCTGGAAATTGAATTCAGGACCTCTGGAAGAGCAGCCAGTGCTCTGAACTGGTGAGCCATCTCTCCAGCCCCAAGTATTATAATTATTAATGTCTTAGGATTAGAAAACTGGCTTTGCAAGTTTCACCTACCTCAACATTGTGAGATAAATTTTTCATTTAAAGGTTAAGGAGGAGAAAAAAAAAAAAAGTTATGCTTGGTATTTCTTCTAATGTCCAAACTAAAATTAACTTCCCAAGAAATAGGATCCTATGTGTATGATCAATTGATTTTCATTAAAAGTAAAAAAGTGATTTAATGTGGAAAGACTAGTCTCAATAAAATGAAGAAAAAAATGAAATGTATCTTGTTATTTACTATAAACTATAAACAATATTTGACTCAAAATGTAGATGAATACTAGCTATAAGATTTATTAGCTACTTTTCTTCTTGTTGTCATAAAATACCCTGGCAAAAGCCAGGAGAAAGGGCTTATTTTGCCCACAGTTTGACAGTTGATTATGGCAGGACAGTCCTGGCTGTGGGAGCATAAGGTGGTCAGGAAGAAGACAGTGGTGGCTGCTGCTGGATCTGAGGCTACAGGATGGTGCTACTCATGGTGAGGCTGGCTCTTCTTATGTCTATTACCTTGGTCTACAAAATCCCTCACATGTGTGCTAAGAGGTTCTTTTTCCTAGGAGATCCCTAGACCTTATCAAGCTGATAATCAATATTAACCATCACTCAGAGATAAGCATAAAAATTTAAATTAAAAAACTTAAAAATTTAAAAATGTCTTAATCTTTAAAACATGCAAAGCCATAAAAGATTAAAAACTCCCATAAATTAGACTTCTCAAAATTGACCTCCATCAATTTAAATATTAAAGATTATGAAGCCAAGCTTCCAATTAGCACCATCTAGAATATGTAATAAATCTTTACCACTCACTTATGAAAAATAAATGTTAAAAATGGACAGAAAATATTAGTATGTATTTGCAAATACAGAGATGCAAGGAATGAATAAGCACATAGAAGTCCATTATTTCAATAGTCATCATAGGAATGCAAACTAATGCCACAGTGAGGTCTCATAGCTCTCTCACTAAGAGGACAACTATTCAAAAGGTTGACCACAACAAGACCTGGAGAAAACCTTAAACACCATAGCTCTCATCTCTCCCGGTCTCACATATGGCTGGCGGGACTGTAAGTGCGATCACGTAATCACTTTGAAAAACACTTTTTGTTTGTTTTTGCAGGTTGTTCTTTTCTATGTCTTGTTGGAGATGAAACCTAGTATTTTGCACATGCCAGAGAACCATTCTGCCATTGAGCTAATACCAGCAGTTCTTCATTTCATTTCATTTCAGACAGTGTCTTACTGAGTTTCTCAGGCTGGTCTTGAACTTGTGATCCTCCTGACTCAACCTCCTGAGAACACAGGTTTGCATCACTGTGTCCTTTAGTTTTGCTTATTTTATAAGATTAAGATGATTTTTCTATCTGACTCAGTAATTGTATCTCAGAAATTTATCCAAGAGAAAGAGACACTCCTTTACAGAAACTTTATGTACGTGATCATAACAACTCTATTTATAGTAGTTAGGACTGGAAACAACTATCTATTGATGAATACAGTGATAACTAAATATGTATGTACATATTCAATTGAATAGTACTTATTCATGAGAAGAAATGTAATACTGATTTGTGCAATTACTGGCATACTCACATAACTATGTTAGAGCTATTGATATAGCTCACTGTACAGTGCTATCTGAGTTAAAATTCCTGCACTGGAAAAAGTATTTTTTATTTTTAATAAAATATAGATCTAATCTATAGTGACAAGACATTTTCAAGATGATATGGTTGAGGTTAACTGGGAAAGACTGCAAATAATACTTGTAGATGTTCCATGGCATTATGTATAAATATTTGAAACTCATTCTGATATACATTTAAATTAATTTTATATATGTAAATTATTTACATTGACCTAAGATGAAAGAAGGGATAATGAGACATGGTGGTATGAACATATATGCTTATCAGTGTATGAGCAGTCACACATGCACATGAGCAATACAGACACATAAATGTATCTTCCTTCTGTGCTTCAAGTATAATCCCTTAAGTATAGTCCCTTGACCTTCACAGAGGTAATCACTGGAATCAGCACTATAATTGTGAGTCACATATAATAACAATGTTGATGTCATGAGGGTCTATTGAGGTCTACATTGAGAAGCACACATAAAGTGCATAGAACAGTGCCTAAGAGTTGGTAAACATACCGAAGTCAGAATTGTTATCAGCATGCAATGTCACCCATTATACATTAGTATCATGTAATGAAAATTAAAAGTGAGACTTGCATTTTAGGGTTACCGAGTGCATAAGTCCAATGTGGTTGATTAAGACCATGCATATGAATTCAGTAGCATGATCAGTTTTCACTGGGCCAGTCACTGTGGCCCTTGTCAGTGGCTGAGATTCCAGGTACTGGTAAGGCTTCTTTAGTTGAGATTTACATTAAGAACTTTACTGAGGAACCCTCCAAAGTTCAATTTTGGGGGGAAACTCAGTTGACTCCCAAATCCAACATCCTATATTCAGAAATGCTAGCCAGATCCATCTCTAAGCCGGTACCTGGATCTATCACTTGCCTAATCTCTTAACTCATTTGGAAGTAACCCGAAAGGGAAATGACTTAAGCCAAATCCTAGTTATTCTTTCCATTGTTATGGGAGAGATTAGCTCAAGAACTCATGAATTATAGTCTTCCTTCCTTCCTTCCTTCCTTCCTTCCTTCCTTCCTTCCTTCCTTCCTTCCTTCCTTCCTTCCTTCCTTCTTTCCTTTCTTGTATCACTACCCTCACTTGGCAACATTTGCCCTCCTCTTTCTGTGAAGAGCCTTTTCTCAGAACATGAGAACATAATTTAATTGATGCTACTCTGCAGTTTTCTTTGCTTAATGTGTTGTACAGTAATTCAATTACCAGTGTCAGGCAGGTAGAAGATTTCCTCTGTCCATTCACTCACTTAGAAGAAAAAGGCGAAACTGAACTTCTAAGTGCATCTAAAAAGGAGTGTGGCTATACAACAATTTCCAGATAAGGCTCTCATTCATTACCCAAACAAAGAAGGCACCATCTCACAGTTCAGGAGAAGGAAAAAACGTCCCAATTCAGAAACAGGGTGATTCATTTCTAAAAGAAAGACAACACAATAGGAAAACAAACCACCACAGATCACACCCCCCACTACTTTTGTGAGTTTAAAAGCTTGCTTTGCTCATGATGGGCGTCATGACAAAGGAGACATAAACCATAGCTGCTCTTAGAAAGCCTCATTCCATAGTCAACTATTATCCCATATAATATGGTAATAATGTAGACTTTCAGATGGGTAGTACATTTCTTTTTATTAATTTCTAAGATGGTATCTAAAGCAATGTGTTTCATTATGACACTTTCATACCACATAAGTGTGTTTAAAAATATAGACTATACCCCTTTAGAATTGATTACAAAGATCCTACACAATACTAACAGAATATCCCATATCTTGAACTCTTCAAAGACAGATCAAACCTGTCTCGAAAAACCTGTTCTGTTTCACAGAACTCCTGGGATCATTGTAAGCATACTCTCTTATATTAGAAGTGCTTTCTCTCTAACTTCCCCCTAGCTTGGTTTTCCATTATATATGACTGTAATTAACTTAGGGAAAAAAATACATAAAAGTTTGATGAGAAAAATGTGTTTTCTACAGCCACCATGAAGGGAGTCCACTTAGGTGTGAATTGTTAATGGATTCTCGGTTTGAGGATGAAGGAACCCATCTCTCTGGTCAGCAAGGCAGAGTGGGTGCCAGTTACTGCCTGGGAAATGGAAACCAGCGCTTGAGGCTGCCACTGTGCTTCAGTGCAGATTCCAGATATAGACTTTGCCATCCGTCCTTTATTTTGACTGCAGAATGGACCACAAGTCTTAATGCCAGCTGACAACTACATGGTACTAACCCACTAAGTGTCAACCTCTGTCAGCGTGTCACACATACAAAACCAGTAGGTTGCATAATTCAGGTCAGTGTACCCGTGCTCGAGCTGCTGTTCCTAGCAGTTCTGATTATGATATGGAAGATACTGGCTCCTTTCTTATGGCTAGCTTGATTCTGAGAAAGAGCCAAAGATAAAATCAAAAATAACAACAACAACAACAACAAAAAGGACCACAGTCTATATAAGTTTTTATTATACTAAATTAAGATGGATGTGAAAAAAAATGTATGTGTTTTAAAGACAGCATTTAAAAAAAAATCCAAGATGCTGAGGGTGTAAGAAATGCCGTTTCTCAGTGCCGAGGCTTAAACCCAGCATTTCATGCATGTTAGCAACTAACTGCTTTATCCAGATTATGTTAAAGCTATTCCAAAGTGAGAGGGGAATAAAGAAGTCTGGGAAGGTGGTGCTAAAAGCTAACACATGGCTGCTATATCTTTTTACATAATTTCTTATTATCTTACAGAGATGCTATAACCTGGGTTTATTGACTATTGATGACTTAGCACAAATACAGTGTATCTCCCATAAACATAACATTTTATTCCATGTGTTGAAAAGATGTACGGTGTTTGGGCCATGGTTCAGGGTATTATGTTAGTCCAACAGCAGAGACCCTGATACAGTGCCTGAGGGAGCTTATCTTCCTCTAGGGTAGACAGCTGCAGACAGAGGCCTTAATACATGTATATTTGCCATACTATTATATGTCATGGAGTAAGATGTGGCAGAGAAATACAAGGGGAAAACAAGAAGTTGGCTGGGGGTGTTATGCCAATGACGATGGTTAGGAGAGGGATCTCTCGGGAGATAGACCTGTGTACAGGCGCAAAGAAAGTGAGATCTGAGTAGTGGCCAGTGGACAGAAATACCTGGAGTCAGAGGTCACTTAGTGGGAGTGGACATATAGTGTCCCCCTCAAGGCTCATGTAATATTGGCTTGGTTGCCATGTGATTGGATGTGGGCTCAGTCATCGGCCTAATCAATGACTAATCTGCAGATGTATTGATAACTTGGTGGCAGGGGAGGGAGGTTGTTTTAAACCCATTGGTAGGTCCTATTTGGGAAAAGTAGTTCATAGGTTGTGTGAAGCTAAAGGGTACACAACTCATCCTTGGTCCTTTCTTCTTGGTCACTCTGTTCCCAACTACTATGAGATGAACAGCCTCCTTCAATGCATGGTCTCAGTGACACATGCTGCCCCATCTTGGGTCTAGGAGCAGTGGATTCAAGAGATCTTGGGCTGAAGACTCCAGAACTATGAGCCAAAGAAACGTATCTTCCCTTTAAAGTTGCTTACTTTGGTGTTCTTGCTACAGTAACAAAAGGCTGATAAATGCAACAGCGTTTCAATGATATGTCCTGGAAGAAGGGAGGCTGGGCAGGCTGGGAAGAGTACAGGAGGGATGAGGTCACAAAACAAGGGTAAGGATGGCTGCACCTTGACAGCAGTGTCCAACTTTCTCTCGGGGGAATAGTAGAGAATCCAGGCATTGAATGTCATAGTAAAAATGGCATCATTGTTTCCATGTAGAGAGATAGGGTCCAAATCAGGGTGATCACAGCAACCAGGGTGACACATAGGTTGAGTTGGATATAGACAGAGATGAAGTGTTCATTATATTCATTTTTTTTGCCTTCCTTTTTTTATTAGATATTTTCTTTATTTACATTTCAAATGCTATCCTGAAAGTTCCCTATACCCTCCCCTCACCCCTGCTCCCCTACCCGCCCACTCTCACTTCTTGGCCCTGGCATTCCCCTATACTGGGGCATATAAATTTTGTAAGACCAAAGGGCCTCTCTTCCCAGTGATGGCTGACTAGGCCATCTTCTGCTACCTATGCAGCTAGAGACACGAGCTCTGGGGGTACTGGTTAGTTCATATTGTTGTTAAACCTAAAGGGTTGTAGACCCCTTCAGCTCCTT
Source organism: Mus minutoides (assembly GCA_902729485.2). Classification (NCBI taxonomy): domain Eukaryota; kingdom Metazoa; phylum Chordata; class Mammalia; order Rodentia; family Muridae; genus Mus; species Mus minutoides. The sequence goes on along the minus strand of LR749646.1, from coordinate 1,939,466 downwards.
GAGTAATTTCTCTAACTCCTCCATAGGGGCCCTGTATTCCATCCTATAGATGACTATGAGCATCCCCTTCTGTATTTGCCAGGCACTGGCATAGGCTCACTCGAGATAGCTGTATCAGGGTCCTTTCAGCAAAATCTTGCTGGCATATGCAATAGTGTCTGGGTTTGGTGGCTGATTATGGGATGCATCCCTGGGTGGGGAAGTCTCTGGATGGTCCATCCTTTTGTCTTAAGCTCCAAACTTTGTCTCTGTAACTCCTTTCATGGGTATTTTGTTTCCTATTCACAGGAGGAATGAAGTATCCACACTTTGGTCTTCGTTCTTGATTTTCTTGTGTTTTGCAAATTGTGTCTTGGGTATTCTAAGTTTCTGGGCTAATATAAACTTATCAGTGAGTACATATTAAGAGACATCTTTTGTGATTAGGTTACCTCACTAAGGATGATATCCTCCAGATACATCCGTTTGCCCAAGAATTTCATAAATTCATTGTTTTTAATAGCTGAGTGGTACTCCATTTTCTGTATCCATTCCACTGCTGAGGGGCATCTGGGTTCTTTCCAGTTTTATAATTATTATAATTATAAATTAATTATAATTTATTTTTAAATTATAATTTAAAGCAGGGGTTGGGGGTATAGGGAACTTTCTGGATAGCATTTGAAATGTAAATAAAGAAAATATCTAATTTAAAAAAAGGAAAGCAAAAAAATGAATGTAACGAACACTTCACTTCATCTCTGTCTATATCCAACTCAACCTATGTGTCACCCTGGTTGCTGTGATCACCCTGATTTGGACTCTATCACTCTATTATAAATAAGCCTATTATAAATAAGGCTGCTATGAACATAGTGGAGCATGTGTTCTTACTACCAGTTGGAACATCTTCTGGGTATATGCCCAGGAGAGGTATTGCTGGATCTCCAGGTAGTAGTGTGTCTAGTTTTCTGAGGAACCTCCAGACTGATTTCCAGAGTGGTTGTACCAGCTTGCAATCCCACCAGCAATGGAGGAGTGTTACTCTTTCTCCACATCCTCACCAGCATCTGATGTCATCTGAGTTTTTTATCTTAGCCATTCTGACTGGAGTGAAGTGGATCTCAAGGTTGTTTTGATTTGTATTTCCCTGATGATTAAGGATGTTGAACATTTTTTCAGGTGCTTCTCTGCCATTCGATATTTCTCACTTGAGAATTCTTTGTTTAGCTCTGTTCCCCATTTTTAGTGGGGTGTTTGAATTTCTGGAGTCTAGCTTCTTGAGCTCTTTGTATATATTGGATATTAGTCCCCTATCAGATTTAGGATTGGTAAAATTTTTTTCCCAATCTGTTGGTGGCCTTTTTGTCTTATTGACAGTATCTTTTGCCTTACAGAAGCTTTGCAATTTTATAAGGTCCCATTTATCAATTCTTGATCTTACAGCACAAGTCATTGCTGTTCCGTTTGGGAATTTTTTCCCTGTGCCCATATCTTCAAGGCTTTTCCCCACTTTTTCCTCTATAAATTTCAGTGTCTCTGGGTTTATGTGGAGGTCTTTGATCCACTTAGACTTGAGATTTGTACAATGAGATAAGAATGGATCAATTCACATTCTTCTACATAACTGCCAGTTGTGTCAGCACCATTTGTTGAAAATTCTGTCTTTTTTCCACTGGATGGTTTTAGCTCCCTTGTCAAAGATCAAGTGACCATAGGTGTGTGGATTCATTTCTGGGTCTTCAATTCTATTCCATTGATTGACATGTCTGTAGCTGTACCAGTACCATGCAGTTTTTAATCACAATTGCTCTGTAGTAAAGCTTGAGGTCAGGCATCATGATTCCACCAGAGGTTCTTTTATTGTTGAGAAGAGTTTTTGCTATCCTAGGTTTTTATTATTCCAGATGAATTTGCAAATTGCCCTTTCTAACTCAGTGAAGAATTGAGTTGGAATTTTGATGGGGATTGCATTGAATCTGTAGATTGCTTTCAACAGGATAGCCATTTTGACTATATTAATCCTGGCAATTCGGGAGCATGGGAGATATTTCCATCTTCTGAGATCTTCAATTTCTTTCTTCAGAAACTTGAAGTTCTTAGCATACAGATCTTTCACTTTCTTAGTTAGATTCACCCCAAGGTATTTTATATTGTTTGTGACTATTGTGAAGGGTGTTGTTTTCCTAATTTCTTTCTCAGCCTGTTTATCTTTTGTGTAGAGAAAGGCCATTGATTTGTTTGAGTCAATTTTATACCCAGCTACTGCACTGAAGCTGTTTATCAGGTTTAGGAGTTCTCTGGAGAAATTTTTAGGGTCACTTATATATACTATCATATCATCTGCAAATAGTGATATTTTGACTTCTTCCTTTCCAATTTATGTCCCCTTGATCTCCTTTTGTTGTCGTATTGCTCTGGCTAGGACTTCAAGTACTATATGGAATAGGTAGGGAGAAAGTGGGCAGCCTTGTCTGGTCCCTGTTTTTAATGGGATTGCTTTGAGTTTCCCTCCATTTACTTTGATGTTGGCTACTGGTTTGCTGTAGATTGCTTTTCTTATGTTTAGGTATGGGCTTTGAATTCCTTATCTTTCCAAGACTTTTATCATGAAAAGGTGTTGGATTTTTGTCAATTGCTTTCTCAGCATCTAACGAGATGATCATGTGGTTTTTGTCTTTGAGTTTGTTTATATAGTGGATTACATTGATAGATTTCTATATATTAAACCATCCCTGCATTCCTGGGATGAAATCTACTTGGTCATGATGGATGATTGTTTTGATATGTTCTTGGATTTGGTATGTGAGGATTTTATTGAGTATCTTTGCATCAATATTCATAAGGGAAATTGGTCTGAAGTTCTCTTTCTTTTTTGGATCTTTGTGTGGTTTGGGTATCAGAGTAATTGTGGCTTCATAGAATGAATTGGGTAGAGTATCTTCTTTTTCTATTTTGTGGACTAGTTTGCGGAGAGTTGGAATTAGGTCTTCTTTGAAGGTCTGATAGAACTCTGCACTAAACCCACCTGGTCCTGGGCTCTTTTTGGTTGGGAGTCAATTGATGACTGCTGCTATTTCTTTAGGGGAAATGGAATTGTTTAGATCATTAATCTGATCCTGACTTAACTTCGATACCTGGTATCTGTCTAGGAAGTTGTCCACTTCATCTAGATTTTCCAATTTTTTTGAATATAACCTTTTGTAGAAGGATCCAATGGTGGTTTGAATTTCCTCAGGATCTGTTGTTATGTCTCCCTTTTATTTCTGATTTTGTTAATTAGGATGCTATCCCTGTGCCCTCTATTGAGTCTGGCTAAGGGTTTATCTATCTTGTTGATTTTCTCAAAGAACCAGCTCCTAGTTTGGGTGATTCATTGAATAGTTTTTTTTTGTTTTTTTTTTTTTGTTGTTTCCACTTGGTTGATTTCAGTCCTGAGTTTGATTATTTTCTGTAGTCTACTCCTCTTTGGTAAATTTGCTTCCTTTAGTTCTAGAGCTTCTGGGTGTGCTGTCAGGCTGCTAGTGTATGCTCTCTCTAGTTTCTTTTTGGAGGCATTCATGGCTATAAGTTTTCCTCTTAGGAATAGCTTCATTGTGTCCCATTAGTGTGGGTATGTTGTGGCTTCATTTTCATTAAACTCTAAAAAGTCTTTAATTTCTTTCTTTATTTCTTCCTTGACCAAGGTATCATTGAGTAGAGTGTTGTTCAGTTTCCAAGTTAATGCTGGATTTCTATTATTTATGCTGTTATTGAAGGTCAGCCTTAGTCCATGGTGATCTGATAGGATGCATGGTATAATTTCAAAATTTTTGTATCTGTTGAGGCCTATATTGTGGCCTATATGGTCATTTTTGGAGGATGTACCATGTGGTGCTGAGAAGAAGGTATATCCTTTTGTTTTAGGATAAAATGTTCTGTAGATATCTATTAAATCCATTTGTTTCATAATTTCTGTTAGTGTCCATGTGTCTGTTTAGTTTCTGTTTCCAGGATCTGTCCATTGGTGAGAGTGGGGTGTTGAAGTCTCCCACTATTTTTGTGTGAGGTGCAATGTGTGCCTTGAGCTTTACTAAAGTTTCTTTAATGAATGTGGCTGCTCTTGCATTTGGAGCATAGATATTCAGAATTGAGAGTTCATCTTGGTAGATTTTACCTTTGATGAGTATGAAGTGTCCCTTGTCTTTTTTGATAATTTTGGGTTGAAATTCAATTTTACTCAATATTAGAATGGCTACTCCAGCTTTTTTATTCAGACCATTTGCTTGGAAAATTGTTTTCCAGCCTTTCACTCTGAGGTAGTGTACTGGCTGGTTTTGAGTGTCAACTTGACAGGCTGGAGTTATCACAAAGAAAGGAGCTTCTGTTGGGGAAGTGCCTCCATGAGATCTAGCTGTGGGGCATTTTCTCAATTAGTGATCAAGGAGGAGGGCCCCTTGTGGGGGGTACCATCTCTGGGCTGGTAGACTTGGGTTCTATAAGAGGAAAGGCTGAGCAAGCCAGGGGAAGCAAGCCAGTAAAGGACATCCCTCCATGGCTTCTGCTTCAGCTCCTGTTTTCTGACCTGCTTGAGTTCCAGTCCTGACTTCCTTTGGTGATGAACAGCTGTATGGAAGTGTAAGCTGAATAAACCCTTTCCTCCCAACTACTTCTTGGTCGTGATGTTTGGTCCAGGAATAGAAACCCTGACTAAGACAGGTAGTGTCTGTCTTTTTTCCTGAGGTGGGTTTCATGTAAGCAGCAAAATGTTGGGTCCTGCTTGTATAGCCAGTCTATTAGTCTGTCTTTTTATTGGGGAATTTAGTCCATTGATGTTAAGAGAAATTAAAGAAAAGTATTTGTTGCTTCCTGTTATTTTTGTTGTTAAAGTTGGGATTCTGTTCTTGCCGCTGTCTTCTTTTAGGTTTGTTGAAGGATTACTTTCTTGCTTTTTCTAGGGTGTAGTTTCTGTCCTTGTGTTGGTGTTTTCCCGTTAGTATCCTTTGAAGGGCTGGATTCCTGGAAAGGTATTGTGTGAACTTGGTTTTGTCATGGAATACTTTGGTTTCTCCATCTATGGTAATTGAGAATTTTGCTGGGTATAGCAGCCCGGCCCGCATTTATGTCCTCTTAGGGTCTGTATAACATTTGACCAGGATCTTCTGGCTTTCATAGTCTCTAGTGAGAAGTCTGGTGTAATTCTAATAGGCCTGCCTTTATATGTTACTTGACCTTTTTTCCTTACTGCTTTTAATATTCTGTCTTTATTTAGTGCATTTGTTGTTTTGATTATTATGTGTCAGGAGGAATTTCTTTTTTGGTCCAGTCTATTTGGAGTTCTGTAGGTTTCTTGTATGTTCAGGGGCATCTCTCTCTCTTTAGGTTTGGGAAGTTTTCATCTATAATTTTGTTGAAGATATTTGCTGGACCTTTAATTTGAAAATGTTCCTTCCCATCTACCCCTATTATCTTCTCATTGTGTCCTGGATTTCCTGGATGTTTTGAGTTAGATTTTTTTTTTGCATTTTGCATTTTCTTTGATTGTTGTGCCCATGTTCTCTATGGAATCTTCTGCACCTGAGATTCTCTCTTCAATCTCTTGTATTCTGTTGCTGATGCTCACATCTATGGTTCCTGATTTCTTTCCTAGGATTTCTATCTCCAGAGTTGTCTCCATTGGGTTTTCTTTATTGTTTCTACTTCCCTTTTTAGTTCTTGGATAGTTTTGTTTAATTCCATCACCTGTTTGGTTGTGTTTTTCTGTAATTCTTTGAGGGATTTTTGTGTTTCCTCTTTAAGGACTTCTACCTGTTTAGCAGTGTTTTCCTGTGATTCTTTAAGGACTTCTACTCTTAGCATTGTTCTCCTGTATTTCTTTAAGTGAGTTTTTAAAGTCCTTCTTAAGGTCCTCTACCAGCGTCATGAAATATGATTTTGAATCCGAATCTTGCTTTTTGGGTGTGTTGGGGTATCCAGGACTGGCTGAGGTGAGAGTGCTGGATTCTGATGATGGTGAGCAGTCTTGGTTTCAGTTGGTAAGATTCTTACATTTGCCTTTCGCCATTTGGTAATCTCTGGAGTTAGTTGTTATAGTCGTCTCTGGCTGGAGCCTGTTCCTCCTGTGATTCTGTTAGCCTCTGTCAGCTGTCCTGGGAGTCCAGCTCTCTTCTGAGTCTCAGTGGTCAGAGTACTCTCTTCAGGCAAGCTCCCCTCTTGCAGGGAAGGTGCATGGAGGTCTGGCGTTCAGACTTGCCTCCTGGATTGAAGATGAAGTCCAGAATCGGGGCCTGTCCCAGAAGATGGGTTGCCTCCTCAGTCTGCACGCTCACCTGCACAGACTGCTCTGGGTGTTGCAGACCTCCCTGGTGGCCACCTCTCTCTGGCAGGGATGGTGCCTGGATGTCTGCAACCTGAAACGGGGGTCTGTCCCAGAAGTTGTGTGGCTTCTGCCTATGCCAGAAGTTGTGTTGCTTCTGCAACTGGTTTGCGCAGACTGGTCTCAGAGGGACCCAGGAGACAAGATGGCTCCCTTACCTGCTCTGGGGGTCACAGTCTTCCTGGGTGGCCACCTCTCCTCTGGTGGGGAAGGTGCCCGGATTTCTAGAAATGGGGGTCTGTCCCAGAAGCTGTGTTGCTTCTGCAGTCTGCAGCTCACCCTCTGCAGTCTGTGAGCTAATCTGTGCAGACTGGTCTCTGAGGGACCCAGGAGACAAGATGGCTCCCTCCCTTTACATTCATTTAAAGAAAATATATCAGGACATTTTTGGTAGATGAGAAATGTGCTAGGTGGGGAAGAGGAAAGAGAAAGCTTACTTAAATGTCCTGATTTTAGTCAAAGACCATAGATCTAGGGTAGCAGAGCTTTCTGTTTATCTCTTCTCGTCTATCTCAGAGACAAGCATGAATCAAGGGTCTATTTAATCAAGCCATTCTCTGCAGTTCCATTAAAAAGATGATGGACTGATTACATCCACTGCCTAGAAGGAAACACAGTTTGTACCTAGCTCATTTGAGAAATTGTTCTTGAATAGTTATCCTTATATTCATTCTGCACACAATGCTGAAAAGTTCAATTTCTGCTTGGGTTAATGGCCACATAGATGTCTTTACACAACTTCCAGTTGCTTGGAGACAGGAATGGTTTCTAATTTTCCCCCCTATGTTTTGCATTGATGGATAGGTTTTTTGTTATTTTAAACTTGCTGTTTGAGGTCTAGCCTCCCCTTGTACTGGGGGGTAAATCTAATTAACATTAATGAGAGTTCTGTGTGCACAGTGACAGTATAATAGACCTTTTAGGGTGGTTCCTCCTCTCTCACACCGCCACTCCCCCACTGCACACTGACTGATTATTGCATCAGGCAGTGATTCAAGCTCATGCCAGAGAACATACACTGTGGAAATTAAACAGAAAAATATGCCTTTATCTATACTTTCCCCTTAGCAAGAGGAGATAGGGGCCATGGGACATCATAGCCCACAGCAAATTTGGTTTTCTTGAGGGGGACATTTTTACAAAAGTAAATTTCTCAAGACCACTCAGGGTTATGTTTTGTTTGTTTGTTTGTTTGTTTTTAAGTTGGCCGTGTTCATTACATATAGCTCTAGTTTTTACCGTAAGCAAATAGATAGAGAATTGAGAAGACTGTCACTAAGAGCTGGGTGACTTCTTGGGCTTTTTACTTCAAATGATAAAAAAAAAAGGTAAGGTGTGTTCTAGGTCTATGAAGAAACTACAAAAATTGAATAAGCATGAATTTCGACTTCCTGCATTGCCTTGACAGCATGGCTAAACATTTCCTTGCTCTTAAGGTTACAGGGAATTGGTTTTCTTTCTATTGATGTATCCTATACTGTGTCCTATATTTGTTAGTAGGAGCATTCTAGTCTTGTTAATAATATTTGTCAAGTGAAGAATGTTGAATTCTTCCAGAAAGCAGAGTCTATCTCATATAGAAGTAGGAATAAATACTAGTAGAGTTAAAAGTAGATGGTTGTTAACAGTTCTACTTTTCCAACTTTAGCTCCCAAATACAGCTAGCTGCCTTCCTATGTTAGATGCTTGGAGAGCGGGCGCTCACTTTTCTTTAATAAGGCTGGCTCAGAAAAGGAGTTGGAGGTGTGAATTTATTTTTTTATTTCCCTTCTAAACCTTGAGAGGTTGAGAGTCTTTGGGGGGGGGGGTTGGTGGGAGATGGGGAACGTGATCTAGTAGAAATACTGAAAGCTGGCAGGTTTGTTCAGTTCTAAACTTTCCCTCTTTTGGGTGGCATGGGTTTAATCCATCAGTTAAGAGAGCTTGACCCATTTAGCCATGCAACAGCTAAACCCTTAATCCCAACAGATTCATTTTACAGTTCAGATTTGGGCCCCGATACTGCACTGATTCCGACTCTCAGGTCAACATAGTAGAGCAAAGAGGGTTTATTTCTTCCTTCTCCCGAGAACCACAGGAGCAAAAGGATTTCTCTAGCAAACGGGTATAAATAACTCTAAGATCTTACTATTTGCTATTATATTTACTGATGGAATTTGCTGTCTTTACCAATAACAGTTCCTGAACAGATAATGAGATGTTCAACATGCTAAGAAGGAAATGTTAATACCACTAAGCATTCTCAGTTTTATTATTTAATTATTTGTTTTATTTTGTGTATTTATTCTTGAGACATGCTATCACCGTGTAGCATAGGCTGGCCTCAAACTGGTGATCCTCCTATGTGATGGCATTGCAGGTGTGCAATGGCCTCAAAGCATCTTCAATCTTGATTTTTTTTTTAAAAAAAACAATCTTTAAAAATATGAACAAGTTAATAAAATTAATGAGGACAATGCAAACAAATTGTAAGAATATCTATATCTGTACACTTTGAACCCCAAACATTTATGGATCTAGTCAAAATTGACATTGTAGATGAAAATCTTGTTTATTACACAGGAAGCTGTACTTCTAATGGAATGAAGCTTTTCAGCAGAGTACACACACTCAGTTCTGAGTTTATCAATTGCAAGAGTAGACTGCCATAAGTGGAGGGCAGTCCTCATCAGTGTGTAAACATCAGCTTATTTTTCTAATCTCCTGCTCACACAGAGGGTCTCACGGGACTCCTGCAAGAAAGGCACATCCACAGCCGCCCTGCCTCAGTCACGGGAGGTGCCTAGTATACATCTCTAATAAAAATAAAGAATCACCCTGTAGAGTAAAACTGTTAGTATTCCATCTGTTCTGTAGAATAGGAAACGGGGACCCAGAGCACGTTAATGAATTTTCATAAGTCTGAAGACATAAGGTGATTCTCATCCAGTGTTTCTGATGCTGTAGAGAACACAGAATAAAATAATTACACTGGGGTGAAATAGTGTTCTCCTCAAAGTTTGACATATGGAATACAGAACGGCCTTTATGGGATTTTTCTTCTGATTTGGTAAGACTTTTAAATATTCAGTTTTCTCAGTGACTACTCAGTACAACAAGCAGATGCAACATTTTCTTTGTAAAATATTACTCATTTGCTATAGAATTCCATTCATTTCCCTTCCCCCCTTTATTTGTGCATGTTACATGTCACCATCTTCTGACTGTGTAAAAGTCACTATAGTAAGGGCCTGGGGTGATATAAAGATAAAAGGGACATAATCTTCAGCTATGCTATCAACTCAGAGCCAGAGTCAAGAATATATTAATAATAACTGTAATCCAAAATCATGTGTGTTTAATCTAATGAGAGTCTGTAGGACATAGTGCCTGCATAGTTTAGGGGGACACTCAGGGCAGGTCCTGTAATTCTTAGGCTGAGTCATCAAAGACGTTGTGATTTTTGAGCCAGGGTCTCTGTATGTAGCCCAGGATGGCTTTGATCTCATGACTCTTCTATTTCAGCCCACTTGAGCCTTGCTAGTCCTTGGACTACCATCATGCCAGCCAAATGAGTTTGACAAATAGAAATACGGGTAGTATACTCCTGCCATAATGCCCAATGTAAATAGAAATGTAGCATCCATACTCTTTCACAGATAACATATACAGAGTTTGTGAGTGTGTAAAAGACTTTTGGAGAAAATTTCAGAAGAATCTCTCTCTCTCTCTCTCTCTCTCTCTCTCTCTCTCTCTCTCTCTCTCTGTGTGTGTGTGTGTGTGTGTGTGATTACTGCATAGTGGAGGAAAAGAAAAGCAACATTCTCTCAACAGGTGACATTAAATTAATCAGAAGTATTACAAAGAATTAATGGTATAGCATGTAATTATCTTTACTATAAATAGGGAAAAATGCCAAGTTGTATACCAAGAGTCATGGGATCCAGTTGTAAGGCATTTTCTCAACTAGGGATCAATGCAAGAGGGCTCAGCTCATGGTGGGTGCCATCCTTGGCCTGGTAGTCCTGAGTTCTATAAGAAAGCATGCTGAGCAAGAGAATCATGTTGAGCAAAAGATTGAGAGCAAGCATCCCTCCATGGCCTCTGCATAAGCTCCTGCCTCCAGGTTCCAGCTCTGCCTGAGTTCCTGTCATGACTTCTTTTGATGATGAACAGCAATGTGGAAACTGAATAAGCCCTTTCTTCCTCAACTTGCTTTTTTATCGTGGTGTTTCAACACAGCAATAGAAACCCTAAGGCATGTGACTAAGCGATTTAAACAGAGGGTTTTGTAGCCTGTTTTTACAAGGAAGAGGAGAGATGGAAGCAGGTACCAGAAAGGATGGTGACTCTCCTTATAGAGGGCCCATGTCCCAAGTGGTAACCCTTATGAGACGGGAGTGGGGGGATTCAGTCATTTTGCTGCTTACCTGATAGGTACATGAGATGTGGCATCATGTGAGATCCTGTGTTCCAGAGGAGGAAGTCAGACCCTGACAGTTCCTCTGAGAGGAACACTGAAACATCTGCTGTATCTTTATCCATGAGACTAGAGATTTACATATTGATGAACACATTTATATCCTCTCAGTGATGGCTAAGTTGGTTCTGTCAACCTCACTCCTTCAGGGACATTCAGGAGAATGGTGTGTGTATGTGTGTGTGTGTGTGTGTGTGTGTGTGTGTGTGTGTGTAGAATGTGTCCACCTGGACCAGTGGACCTGGCAAAGAGTCACAGTCATGGAGGAATTAGTTATTGTTTAGTCTGTGGAGGGCCAGAGTTAGGCAGAGCATGGGAAGAAGGGTAAATTCTTTTGCTTCTGGAATATTCTCAACATGTGCGTTTTCCTGGCATCAGACATCAAAGCTCCAGATGACCAGGCATGTGGATCCTGATATATACCAACTTACAGTGCTTCTCAGGTCTTTGACCTTAGAGTAAAAATCATCACCAAACATTTCCAGGTCTATGGATTCAGACTAAATTTTCCACCTGCTCTCTTTAGCTGGTGGATGGCATATGATCACAGTTCTCTGCCTATATATTCAGTAAGCTAATCACTCACATGGTTCCCATCATAAATACGTCGAGAGTGCCCCAACTAGTGCACTCTTTCTGCCTAGACACAAACAGAGCTTGGCCCATGAATTTATGGATGTAGTACAGTACTGGCTGTTCAGTGAGCTGAAGAGTGCCAAAGATGACACCACTGTAAAGTTTGTGGAGCATTTTATAGAGCGTTTAGGTACAGAGAAGAGCTGTGTTCTGAATTATGATGATTCTTGTTATCTTCCCCCCAATGAAGGCTACGGGGCCTGGAAAAACTACTACACTACATAGCTGAACAACTAGGAAGATGGAGTTTGTCCTGTCAGTCCACGAGGAAGCAAAACCGCAGCTGCATATCAATGATAAAGTCTTTACATAGTTGTTCAACTACTTCTACAGTTTATGAAGCAGCATAGTTTTGAATTGTACGTGTGTGTGTGTGTGTGTGTGTGTGTGTGTGTGTCTATGTGTGTGTGTGTGTCTGTGTGTGTGTATGCAGATATAGTACAGGGGTCAATGTTAAGAATCTTCATTGACCATTTCCTTTATTTATTTATTTATTTATTTATTTATTTATTTATTTATTTATTTTTGTGGTAAGGACTCTCAATTAATCCCTAGTTTTAGCTATGTTGGCTTTTAACATGCTTCCAGCATCTGTCTTTATATCCCCCCGCCCCCGCACTGGTGCTTAGATTATAGGTACACCAGCATCTGACTTTATTACCACCACCATCCCCCCCCCTGTGCTCAGGTTATAGGTACACCAGCATCAGTCTCCCTCCCCCACCTTGCACTGGTGCTCAGGTTATAGGTACACCAGCATCTGTCTCCCCTCCCCCCATGCTCAAGGTTATAGGTACACCAGCATTTGTCTCTCCCCACCACCACCTCCATGCTCAGGTTATAGGTACACCAGCATCTGTCTTTATACCCCACCCCACCCCCTGAACTGGTGCTCAGGTTATAGGTACACGCTGCCAAGTTTAGTTTTCATGTGGGTGCTGGGATCTGAACTCAAGTTTCACATATATATAATAATGAATATATACATAGGGAACTTAGATCTATACATATATAACTATTAATAATATACAAAGTTTATTGTGACTTTTAAAAATATGTATATAAATACAGCACCCTGTCTGCTGAGTCCTTTTTAACTAACATTAGAAGGATAATCCTCAGTAATAGAGGTAATTTTTGAAAAAAGTTTGGAAGTCTCTGAGTGGACTCAGTGCCTTGGGCTGGCCGACTTGAATGGCTAGAAACCATTAGTAGCGGCAATCCTAACATCAGACAAACAGAATGTCCTCCTATACATTGCTGACGATTTTGACACGGCCTTTTATCTCTTCTGGGCTCAAATGCACTGGCTTTTCACAATTTGCCCAGGCTTCCCCTATGCTCCTCTTCTTCAGCGCTCAGCCTCCAAAGCTCATACCTCAAAGCTTTGCTTTGTTCTACAAACTGCATTCCTCCACATCAAACCTGGCTTGCCCAGGAAATATTTTATTCCCTCAAATATTTCAGTGATAACTCTTACAGATTGGATCTATGTAACTCTGGGATTATTTTAGTAATTCCTAGAATATAAGCTCCAGTGTCAACATTATTAACCTATTTTCAAGAGCACGAACTTAATGATTCTTTAATTATGATTAAAATTTGAAGTGCCTGCCACTAATTAAAATGTAAGCATGTGTAATCCTAAATACCTTTACAACATGCGTATCACTTGGCACCAGAATGAGGATATAAAATTCCCTTTTAGATTTAACAGTATTTTTTCTTTCTTTCTTTCCACCTATTTTAGGAAAAACAACAATCTGAAACATCTTTAAGGTTCTTCCTTGTATCTTTGAATAATTTATGGCCAAATATTTTCCCAACTCTTTTATCCCTTGTGGTAGTATTTTGCCTTTGAGTTCCTTATCTAATTGCTATAAATGACAATGTGAATTATGTGAAATGAATGACGAAGAAAGGATAATTCATTACATGCAGTGTAATATGTATCTACACAGCTATAGCACTGCTTGGAATATTGAGAGTCTTAAGTGTTAGCTGGTACATGGCCACTACACTTGTCCCTCCATAGGACTTCAGATATCATTCTGGTCTTCAGGAAATAGCCTGAAAAGCCTTCTGCATCACACGGATTATTAAATATCACTGCTTACTGTATGACTCCTACTAAGTCTTTTCTCTCTCAGAATCAATGATTTAAAAAAAAACTTACACAAAAATGAACTAAAATGAGCAAGAACAACAACTCCGTAACAGCAGAACTCAAAGAAAAGAAAGGGATATTTTTAGGAGAACGGAACGTAAAAGGTCCTCTGGGGAGAACTGAACACAGGCTGACACCAGGAGATAGTGGCACTGCTAGCCATCCACTGGAGAATGAAGCTTTGTCCTGTACTCACTCATGAAGTGAGAGGCAGCGCTGAAGGGATAGATTTTCATGATAGTCTTGGACTTTTATCTTTATCATCACTGAGGACAGGGGTAGAAATGTCTTTTGGTTTCCCTTTCCAGTCCAGTGGCTTGAATCCAGGCCCTTGCTCACCCTAGGCCAGCCCTCTGCTAAGCATCAAACTTACAGCCCAGTCCTGGAGAAGTCTATTGGGAAAAAACCAAATCAAACCAACCAACCAACCAACCAACCAACCAACCAACCAACCAACCAACCAACCAACCAAACAGCAAGACTCTCTTCCCTATGCAGGTGGAGGGGTCACATTGCCAAAGTCTGCACTGGGAGTGAAATTCCATTTCTAATTTCATGGGACACAGAGTCAACATTCCATCTTAGACCGACACAGCCACAGTAGCCTTCAGAGAAACAGAGGCAAGCCGAGGCTCAGCATCCTTCCCACAACCCAGGCATGAAGGCCTTGAAAGCTCATCGCCATGACAGTAAAACCCTGCAAGGATAAAGAGATCCCCAAAGGAGCCAGAGTGACCAGATGTAAGGGAAGCCAGACTCTGGCCTGAGATCATTAAGACTGGGGGCAGGTGTGTGTGTGTGTGTGTGTGTGTGTGAGTGGAAAAAAGGCTTTTGTTTGTTTGTTTGTTTGTTTGTTTTTTAGGTTAAAAGAACTAAAATGATTAAACAAAGGATAGAAGAAAGACACCAATCTAGGGAAATCCTGGGAGGATCTATAAAACACCAAATAAAGCCTCATCAGTGAAAATTACAGTCATTGAAATAAAGGCAAGTGAATTTAATAGCAGATTAGGAAACAGGTAGAGAGAACTATAATTTCCAAGTTGTATTTAAGGAAAACAACCAGAATGCAATAGAGAGGGGGAAAAATGATTAGAGCTTAATAGATATGAAAAAGGAGACCAACAAAAGGCATAGAGAGAAAAGGACTGTGCAGTAGCTGTGCAGTGAGGTTTATAAACAGCCCAGACTGGGAGAAACCCTACCTTCAGATGAGAGAAGTTAATAAGGACATGGGTTTCAAACCTGGACACTGCCAGGAGAAAGCTGGAAACTGCGGGAGGGTGATTTGTCACCTCTGAACTTTGGACTCACCCTTTTCCCCATTCCCCTGCATCCTCATTCTTATAAGATCCCTCCTCCTTCTCTTCTTCCTCCTCCCTCCCTTTGTCCTTCCTCCTCCTTTCCCCTCTCTTCCTCCTCCTCTTTTTCTTCCTCCTTCTCTTCCTCCTCCTTTTTATCCTCTTCCTCCTCCTCTTCCTCTTTCTCCTCCTCTTCCTACTCCTTTTATCCTCCTCCTCTACCTCTTTCTCCTCTTCTTCCTTCTCTTCTTCATCTTCCTTTTCCTCTTTCTCTCCCTCCTCTTTCTCCTCCTCATTTTCCTCCTCTTCCTCCGTATTGTCCTCTTTCTCCTCCTCTTCCTCCTCATCTTCCTCTTCCTTCTCCTCTTCATCCTCTTCCTTCTCCTCTTTCTCTCACTCCTCTTTTTCCTCTTCTTCCATCTGCTTCTCCTTATCCTTTTTTGCTTCCTCCTGTGCTCCTCCCTTCCCTCCTCTTCCTCCTCTTTGTCTTCCTTCTTCATACTCTTCCTTCTCCTCTTTCTCTCCCTCTTCTTCCTCCTCTTCCTCCTCCTCTTCCTCTTCATCCTTCTGCTTCTCCTTATCCTCTTTTTTTCTTCCTCCTCCACCTGCTTCCTTTCCTCCTTGGTTGGAATTTGGGTGATGGTAACTCCATCTTTCATTTATTCTGGAGACCAATCATGGACCAGTCCTTAGATTCACGCATCATTTCCCTTGATTGTGATCTTCCTTCTATCCTTGTTTGATCATTTAAGTTCTTTTAACTAAAATCCTTTTTCATTGTTTCACTCACCCCTGCACCCAGAGCCTTAATTATATCTGTGTGGCTTTCCTTACATCTGGCGACTCTGGTTGCTTGGGGAAGTCTTTAGTCTCTAAGTGGTTTACTGTCCCGGTGAAGAGCTTCCTTGTCCATGTCTGTCCTTCATGCTTGAGTGTTTGGTTTTCCCTTTCTTACATCCCTGACCCAATCCAGCTGGGAAGTCAGATGTGACCCACCCAGAATCTCACCATGCCTGCACCAGCACTGTCATGGCCATTTCTAGACTTTGTGAGCTCTAAATTGGGTGACAGCATTGCCTTCCCTATACATGTTGTGAATTCTACCTTATCTTCAACCTGGCAGTCTAGGGAATTTTTTTTTAAAAGAGATATGCTGAATTACCTTTTTTTTTTTCCTGCAGTAGAGGGCTCTTAGAGGCAACCACAGGGTCTTTGAATGTTCTCTTCTGATACCCATGTCATTCGGTTTCACTGTTGCCAAGTCACCTTTTTTGATGAAGTCTCCCTGTAACACCTTACAGCCTCTCCTCATGTTCTGTCTTGTATTCCCAATTCCTTATAGCGCTCCCCCCTCTTCTCTCTCAAACTGGTCAAGTTTCATTTATTTCTTGACACAACATCTATACAGCTCACATGCACACAGCAGGATACACACCTTGGCTTCACAACAGCACCAGGCTGCACTTCCAGTTATGATACAGCAGGGGCAAGGTGTACATTAATACACTTCATACAAGGTAAAGGTGGCTACACCATGACCTAGGGTAGCAAAGGCAAGACTCGGACCTACCGTCTGAACCACTTGTGTCTGCTTGCTCTCTTTTTATTTCATAACATGTACTGTTTTCCTCTGTACTCATGACCCACCACAGCCATTTAGTATCTGAGTTTCCCCATATGTCCTAGACTGGATAGAGATGTCCGTTCAGTAGGGAGATTTTCAGCTCATATTAAGCAGCCAGTAGATGAGCAACTGAGCCAATGATTTGAGAGAAGTTAAGCGTTATGCTCTGTGAAATGGGTTAGAGAAGTCTCTCCAATGCTGAACATACTGCACTGAGGTAGCATGTCTATTTAATTTAATACAAAAAAAGTAATGTTGAGATCATAAGAAAAAAATTAACTGGGATTATTTGTTTTATATTCCTAAAGGAACAAATCAATTTCTAATGTTGAGATGATAAGGAAAAACAAAACAAAACAAAACCTGGGATTATTTGTTTTATATTCCTAAAGGAACAAATCAATTTTACATTTTATATAAAAAAGACAGTTTGTATATTCAGGCCATTATTTTTAAATTGGGTGTATTTTAAAATCATCATCATCATCATCATCATCATCATCATCATCATCATCATCATCATCGTCCTAATGACGCATTCCCTGCAGAATCGCTGAACAGCATCTCTAAGAATGCTCAGGTAGAACAGAGAATACCAGCACAAGGCAGCTACTCTGTTGAATTCCCGTAGCTTTGTGTCTTAGGTAAACACTTGTCTTTATATTTTGAAGGTACTATAGAGACCAAGGTGTAAGGAGTAGATACTGAGAATATGACTTAAGCCACTGGCATGAAGGACACCAGTTTCAATTTTAACTAATACAATTAAACTACAACCCCAAAAGGGCTACTCTGGGTGAGTTGATTGGCAGCTGTTAGCTTTGGAGGCCTTGAAAGTAATCATGTTTGCTACCCACCTTATGGATACAATGTTTCTTCTCTCCTTCTGCCTATGTAGAGAGTGAAAACAGACATTCTCCTTAGCTCAGTTGACATGTCTAGGGTTCTAAAAGGCAAAGGTCAATACACACACACACACACACACACACACACACACACACACACACACACGTATATATAAACACATATATATTTATATATACACATATATACATATATGTATATATGTGTATATATATATTACATATGTGTATGTATATATCTATCTATATTTGTATTTATCATCTATTTATCTATCTATCCAGAAATTAATAAATAGACCGGGGGAAGTACAGAGTCAATTTTGCTGTTGGAGTATGTGTTTCACCTTTTATCATTTTGATGTCCCTCCTTGGCTGCAGGGACCCCTGACTATACTGCGGTGCTGAATGACTAACCCCTGGCCATTGCTCTTTCTTAGGGCTCTTTATTCACACATTGCTGGTCTGTTTTGCAACTTCAAACCTTCAGCAATATTCCCTAGGCAACCAGCCACCTTTTGAGTGAATGGACAGGCTGCAGTGAACTCTAGAGCGCCCTCAAGTGGCTCTTACCAAAAATAAGCTCCGTGGAGCCCTCTCTTTTACAGAGCCCTCCCAGGATTTGTTTTTTTACCTGGATTAAGACCACAGCTATATTTTAATGCAAGGAATATACACAGGATGATAGACCTTTTATGTGCAGGGAAAGAGTATTTTTTCAGTGTTTTAACTATGGAGATGTGTCCAAGATTATCTATTATTATCATTGTTGTTGTTGTTATCTTTATATGTGCCATACACTCTCATTTTCTCACAGCATTTATTAACCCATAGAAAATAACATTATTTGCATGGCATATTCTAAAAATCTAGGCTGAAGCAAACAAAATTCCTTTTTGTAGTGGAGGCATACAATGTCCACTCTCCCAAAATTAGGACAGTGTACCACTTCTGTTTTAAACTGCAGTGCTACTACGTTCAGCCTTTCCAAAAGCCCTTTCATAAAATTGATGGATTATTTTTCCTAGTAAAGAGCCTTTTATTCTGTGTGCCAGACCTGGTTCTCACGGGTTGAAATATCGTTTTAGCATTCCCCCTACCCCCCATGTTGGCATTTCACTGCTGAATAAAATTACAAATTGTATACCTGATTCTCCAGGGCACAGAAAAGTCTCAAAGGGCTTGCAATGGGCACAGGAAGAGATATGTTTGTTTGTTATTCTTAAATAGACCTGGTGGGAACCCATGGACCCGTGCAAATTTCTATTAGGCTGGATGTTGCATAGAGAAACGAACATTTTGTGTGGGAGACATGAGTTATAGGCTTGTGTTGGTGTTGGCTACAAAACAGTCCCTTAATTTACTGGTACATAGAGAACGGAGTGTAAGCATGTAATAATAGCTGTCATTCACTGCTTTTTGTCATGGGTTTAATGTACATAAGTTTTAATCATCTTGGCTATTTTGCAAAGTAGGAATGTCCTCATTTTAAGCTGGAAAAATGGATGGATCCGTAGAGATCTGTTTGACCAACGAATAACCGATGTGAGTAGAATTTGAACACAGGCCTTTCTGCCTTCCCCCCACTCCTCAAACCTTTAACCCTCCTGCTATGGCCTCCCAAGTGGGATCACATCCATCCATTATCACTGCACTCGGCCCCGGATCCAGATGAAATATCATGCGTTCACGGCGTAGTATGGATGCATAGTTGCCCTTCTCCATGCTATGTCGAGATACTTGACAAAACCAAATTAAAGAAGCAAAAATTTATTTTTGCTCACAGCTCAAAGGCACGGTTCATCATGACAGGGTCACGAGACAGTTAATTCTACTGTGCCCCCAGTTGGGAAGCGAGAGGTGAATCCTGTGCCCAGCTTGATTTATCTTTTTGTTAAGTTCTGAACCCTGATTCATGGAATGGCGCCCCCTATCAGTTACAGTGGATATTACGACTACAATTATTCTAATCTAGAAACTTCCTCATAGACACATCCAGTGGTTTCTTTCTTACGTGATTATAAATGCTGACAAGGTGACAAATAATAATAACGACCACAAACAATGCACTCCCAAATTTACTGTAATTATCTCCATCCTATATTTCCCACCAGTACAATGAAGGCATCAGGTGACACGGTAGGTTAGAGTCTTTCCAGTCCTAACTATCTTGAAATCTAGAATGTAGATCCTGTCTTGCATGCAGCAAGCAACACATAAAGGCCGACTTGTTCTATATCAGCACCCAACTAGTCACACGACTGCAACAAAGAATTGTGGACACTAGAGACCAACGGAGAGCAAGACTGTTGTATGTGACCCAGTGGCAATGCCAAGAGTTCTAGCAATATAGTATGAGCCTGCGACAACTCAGATGCACTAGCAGAAGGAATCAGAGGTTCATTGGAGAACCATATCTTAAGAAGAGTTTGGTCTGGGACCAGGGATGGAGGCAGTGAATGAGGTTCATTGAAATGCCCAAGTTGGGAGTGGGTAACTATGGTCACTGGGAAATCAGGTCCAAGACTTAAGGCCATGTTCTAATTTATCTAAATTCATGATCTCTCCATCCTTAGCTCGTAAGAACAATATTTATAGAAAGGATTCAAGGGAGTGCTAACCTTTGGAGTAGACTGAGAACCCTGGTCCAAAGGGGTCCAATTCCAAAGCTTTCAAAGTGACAGCAAGTGGGAAACTTTACAGTTGACCTTGTAGTTGACCTCCTGAGATGGCTACAGTGAAATTGCAGGTGGCAGGTGTGCACCTTTGGGGCAGGGCATGGCTTCATGGATAGAGTGAAACACGAGGACCTGGGTTTGGATTCCCTGCACATGTGTGGTACCTGGGTAGAAATGGCTGACTCTTAAAATTCCGGCGCTCTGTCAGCAGAGCAAAGGGATTGCCAGGGGAGTTCACTGGTGAGATGTACCAGCATGGGCAATTCACAGGTTCAGCTTAACCTTCCCCTAATGAATGAAGTGAAGATTGATTGAAGTAAACACCTGGCATCACCTTTGGGCTTCCACATGCGTGTGCATACAGGTGCACACACATGTAAACATGTATAGCAACATACACTCCACAGATCCATGCTTAAAAAAAAAAAAGAAAGAAAAACAACTTTGAGCAATGTATATAACTGATCCCTGAAATACAAATACGTTCTTTAGACTTTGGGCCTCATCTCTAACATGTGTTATCTTGTGTGGGTGAATATTCTAAAATGTAAAATGATCTTAGTCTCTCAGCACTTTGGACAGGTGATCCTCAACTTACATGGAAGTCTGTAAAATTTCCTGTAGTAATGGTCATCCCTGAGGCTTGCTGCTGCAGTCTGCTAACCTAGGCTTAGTTCTGGAAATGTCTAGCCTCCATACTATCTTATCTAGATTCTCTGTGAAAGAAGCTTATCCTTCCTGATTCTTTCTGAGCTCTGGCTGGCTGGTCAACTCTGCTGTTCTGGCTCAAAATTCCTTTCCAAGCTGCCTGATTCAATCTGGAATCTCTCTCTCTCAGTTTCTCCTGGATTGTTCTGCTTGGATTCAAACTAACTCTAGCAATCTGTTCTAGTCTTCTAGTTTCTTTCATTCTCTGGCTCATCCTGTCCTCACCTGTGTCTAGTTTGTTCTCTAGTGACGACACAGACCTATTCCTGTGGCACCAACACTGTAAAAGTATGAAATCAGGACAGGAGTGATGGCCTGTGCTTGAAGTCTTAGGACTTAGAAGGATGAGACAGGAGGATCACTCAGAGATGGAGCCCAGTCAGGACCACAGACTGAGTTCCATGTCAGCCTGGGCTAAAGAGTAAAACTTTATTTCAAACGAAAAAGGAAAGAGCCAGGAAACAAAATCAGAAAATAATTCATAGAAAGGGCTTGGTTATTGAGTGCGGCTATGGCGACTGAAAAATAGACCAGGCAGTTGTGATCAATCCATTGTGATTAATATAATGGATTAATTAACTAATTAGACTTTACCAATTAAAGACCACCCTCACACTTCATTCTTAGCTATGCAAGATAGATTATAGCACTGATTAACATTTATTTATTATTATACTAAATATCTACTTATAGATATTTATTGAGTATGTACTATGTGACCCAGTTACAAGTTGAGGTATGAACAAGGAAACATCCCACAAAATGAGTGTTTATGAACCACAAAGGATAAAGGATCCACAAACAGCATAATTCAAATGCATTTGCAAGGGAGAGGAAGTTAGACCTGGGGAAAGGCTGTAAAGGGAACGTTTATCTCAGATGAAAAGACAGAGAAAAATTTCACAAAGCCTGAAATAGTTAAGTGCTTTCCAAAAATATTGAAAGGACCCAGTGCTGCTCAGGGAAGGTCTGAAATGAAGAGTGGGGTCTGGCTGGATGCTGCACAAAGACATGGAATAGTAGGTGGCGACTCTAGGTTCTGAAATGTCCTGTGACAGGGATGTGAGAATGTGGGATTCTACTCAGCAAAGAGAGGCAGGCTTTGGGCAGGTTTAAGGGTGGAGGGAAGAAGGTGGTTGTTTCTGGAGACACAATCAGCAGTTGATCTTTATAGCTGGGCAGAGAATGGGGTACCCTTGATTTAGGAAACCTAAGATTCAGGGATGCTGAGCAAAGAGAACACGTGAGCCAGAAGCCAACAAAATGGGTGACTAAGCAAGGAGGCATATTGACAAGGAAGAACTGCTAGGATGAGGTGATGGAGAGAAAGCTCAGATCTGGAGATGGAGTTGGGAGTAATGTATAACCATCCTCAGTGTCTATGGGCAAGCATCGCTGTGTATGGTTTCCTGTGTCACTTCATGGAGCAGGCACCGTGATTATCTTCGTATTTACTGATGAGGAAATTGAAATTCAAGAGGTTGAGTGGCTTTCTCAGTCACATGATTCTCTAAAACTGAAAGTGTGAAATAAAACAACGTTCCCTCTTGTCTCTCATACAGAGAAATTGGTATTTCTACCATGATTTTATTGTTTCTAAAAAGACAGTCTTAAGGACTGCTACTGTGTTTTACACATAGCTGTGTATGCTAGTGGTTCCAGAGGTGGTGGCTTCTGGGATGAATGAACTGCCTTTTGATTTGTCCTTCATTTTGCATATTTTGAAATTCCCAGAAAAAGCAAGCCTTGTCCATGTAGTAACTGTAAGTCTCTTACATCCTGATGTGGACATGGGGTTCATGTGCGATTCCAGAATTTTCCCCAACAATAAGGAAGCCCATTTAAAGACTGCTTTTTTTTTTTCCAGGGAGAAATATGATCCCAAAAGGTCTTTTCTGGTTAATCAAAACAGAATTTAAGCAAATTGAATTGATTTAATCTGGAGTTACACAAATGTAAAACACATGTTTTCAACAAGTATTTTTTAAAAATCAACCCCGTAATATTATTCCTGATATTTATTTTTCTTTAGCTCTACAAAGATGGAATTAAAATGTAAATCATAGTTAGTCATTTTCTGATGCCTTAACATGAAGATTATAACATTAAAAAAATGAAAATATCCCTAATCTGATATGATTTGGATCATGTGGTCTTACCTTTATAGTGAAGGGGAATATAAAAAATAAGAATGGAAATGTAATGATCTTATGTAACTTCTTCCTGATAAATTATTTTAAAATTTAAAGTTATACTAAAAATTACTTTTTCATAAACTTTGGCCCATCTTTTATTTACTGTGTTTTGTAGCGGACAAATCATTTATTTTCCTATTCAACTGCCATCCATAACAATAATTTAAAACCAGCTAATAAACATTATGGTTTGTTAGAACTGCTACCGATTAAATCTTAAGTGTCTAATACACACAAATATAAACAGAATGTAATTAGAGCTATTTAAAGAACCCATTTTTAACTTAGATTAACCATACTTCCCATTTGCTGTGGATAAACACTCATAAATGAAACCCATTGCTGAGCAAGAAGCAATTACTTCAGTTTAAAATATTAATATGTACCGCCTTTTAAAAAGCCATGGAAAATCATTTATGGACTGCACTGTACAGATTCGAGTCAGACCCAAAAGGAAGAATGGGATAGCGTTCTGTGTCCTAATTGAGAAGCCATCAAGTGAGGGATGGCGTGTTCTTCTCCTTTATGAGGCCATTAAACCCTGCTTCAACGTCTGCAGTTTCCAACATAATACTCGCATGTATGTTTAAGTGTGATTTGAAATCACATGCACACAGAGAAAGCGAGGGAAATTGTACTTTTGACAGAACACTCCATAAACTCGTTTTCTTAGGCCTAAGCTGGGTGTATTATATATAATCTAAAGTAATAGCTGATACGAGCCTAACAATAAAGATGGTCTGGTTGAGAACAAGGAGAGGCACCTGACATTGTAACTGAACAAGAAATAAATATACTGAGTCAGATTGAGTCACTGTTCAGTTCCGAGGTATTTCTTATGATATCCCTGGCTGACAACAAAGCTTCCTTAGGCTACTGTTATACTGAGTGTGGTGAATTGGACTTGCTTTGGGTTGCTGCTATGAGTTAACTGCAGGTCAAGTCCAGTTACAATGGGCACCATTATCACAAAAACACTTCCAAGTCTCTTGCAGAAATCCTCAGAGCACAGCTTTGTTTATTTGCTCACAGTGACACCCACTCATGGATGAAGCAGGACACATCTGTTAACCCTTGATTTGCTTGGAATGGTCACAATCTGTAGATGCTGCTTGGATTATGTCCCTGTCTATAATACGGTACTGACTGAGGGTGAAGGCATTTTCAATGTAATAAGTGGAAAGCTAATTGAGCAGACACATTCTAGTGTGTGTCTGCCCAGAGTTAAGAGTGAACGCGGACACAGCTGTTTTATTCCATTGCTACCCAACTTCAACAGAGATGAACTCAGTAGACAATTCACGGATATGGACCTATCTGCCTTGAAGTGTACATGAAGTTCACGAGTTTAGGACTGTATCATTTGATTCCATAAAGTTATAATCAATTATTTCTATTCTGAGTTGTAGAGAGTTCCACTTTCATTGAAGGTTATAGAAGTGTAACAGCTTCAAGGGTTAGGATAAAAAAAAATCTTAGCAGGGTGATTTGATGGCTGGCCTGAGGCAAAATTACTGGGCAAGGGACACTTTTCTTTGAAGCTAGTCCTGAGTCTCCTCTGTGTCTTCTATTCTGTCTGAGTACGGAAGCTTCATCGGGCCCCCTTGGATTTCTAGAGCTTCACCTACCACACATTTTTTTTTTAATTCTGAAGATTGATTTCTCAACAAAGCTTTCTATTGTTAACTTCTTCCCTTATTATTTCTTCTTTTGAACTCCAGACAGAACCTCATCTAAAAATAAATTCAGCGATAAGAACTTATTTGTTATTTTGTTCCTAATGAAAAATAACAACAACAACAAGAAGACACCCAAATCAATATTTACATCTATGTAAGTGTTCTAAGTTAAAGACTGACCAAGAATATTGTGGTAGAATTTTTTGTATGATTTAATGAGATACTAAATTTTCAAAGGCTTGCTTAGATACACTGTGCAGGTGGCTGCATATTCTGTAGAATATCTGCTAGCAGTCACATGCCTTTTGTGGTTAAGTAAAAAGAGCAGATCAAGGGACTTTGGTCTATTGCTGTGTAATGCCCAAACAGCTTTCTAGAATCTTTCAACATTCCAAAACAAGAAGTTTTTATGAGCTGCATTATCTTTCCTAATTTTGGAAAAATGTCAGTATTAATTTTTTCATTTTTATTTTTGCCACTTGGCCCACTGAGTTGGGCAACTTGAGAATTCTAAGAATAGGAAAGTTCATTAGGGAATATGCCAATTATGTCTACACCACTGTCTTTGGCATTAGCCACCCAAGCACATAAAGGGTTGTAAATGTTTCCTTTTGCTAAATACAACCGTGGACTGTAGTTCTACCAAGATTACTAGAAATGAACCTAATATTTTTGGCATCTCAGAGTCTACAGTGTAGTCCATATCTTTAGAAAATTTTATAACCCATCGACTGAATAGCCTGAATTAGTTGACTGTATTGTTTGGCAAATGCTTGATAGCCAATAGATTTAATACATTGTTAATTATCCCAGTCTCCTTAAAATAGTATTTTCATTTTTATAACCAAGAATATTTAGAGGCTAATTAGAAATCCAGTAATGTGAATTGTAAATTATGTGTAATTACAATAAAAACTAGTGAAGAATAACACACATTACTTATAAATTGTAACACTGTGATAAATTAAAGCAATTACAGGTAAACCAATAATGTTCTTTAATTAAGTAGTTATGAATGAGAATTTGTGCTTCGCATTCACAATAACCTATAAGGTTGAGGATTGCGTTCTTGGCTTCTGCAGAAATCGATTGCACTCTGCTGTGACACTCTGCTAAGAATAACTCCAAAGTTCATTACTGTCATTATGCCATTATCATGTAAAAACACCCAGGATTGTTAAATGTAAAGTGTGCTGACAAGCAATCAACCATGCTTCTTAATATAATTATAATTATGTCACTATCACTTCATATGCTTTTATGAATCTGAGAGAAAGTTCATATTTCTACAAGTCTTCAGTATTGGTTGCAAAGGAACAGAAGGTAGTCTGTCATAAGCTTACTGAAAATTCTATTGTGTTTGACATTAATAAGGCTATTCATCCTCATAATTATCTGACTACAGCCTGCTGTCTATATGATTATGGCAATATTTATATGTTGTCAATCTGTTTACTATATTGTTATATTTTGTTATAACTCTTGTTATATTTTGTTATAACTCTTGACCTGTCCAAGTTGCAGTTGATGTAACAGTAAGTTGATGAATGATTCATTGGACACTTTTGCCCCCATGGGCTTCTGGATTGTGTGTGTTCATAGAAGTCTCTGGACCTGGAAGCTAAAGCCATCCTATAACTTGGTGAAGACAGAAGAGGGAAGGGAAGGTGCCCGAGATGAAGATACACTGAGGTTAAATGTCCCCCAGTTTACTTGAATGATGATATTTAAAAGATGAACATAGAAAAAGTTGAGACAATATTGACCAATCCAGGTATGCACATGCTGTTAACTTGCTTTGATGAATTAATAGTTGGACTTTTCCAAATGTAAGGGATGCTTAGATTAGTAGCACAGTCTTGAAAACACAATATTTTGAATATTGTAGATTGATAAACCCAATCAGTAGTGTGTATGTAAAGACTACCTATATCAATAATGGTTGTCATGCCTGAATGTTTTTTAAAAAGATTTAATTTTAATGTGTGTGTGTGTGTGTGTGTGTGTGTGTGTGTGTGTGAGAGAGAGAGAGAGAGAGAGAGAGAGAGAGAGAGAGAGAGAGAGATCTTTTCACATATATTTATGGACTGTGTGTTCACCTGATGTGCCGGTAAAGGCAACAAGATGGAGTTGTACCGTCTAGAACTGAAGTTAGTAAAGTTAGAGATGGCTGTGAGTTACCATGTGGGTGTCCAGAATGAGCTACAGTCCTCTGCAAAAGAGGTAAGTGTTCTTAACCACTGGGCCATTGCTCCAAACTTAGGTCTAAGACGCTTCTATATGCAATGTATTTTATGGATCTGGGCAAAGACAGAAATTTGTATGTCAAAGACAGGTAACTTCAACATTCAAAGCCCCCAGAGGAGCATGTGTGTTACCATATTTGTCCCTTTTCATCATGATCATAGTATGGATGGGTTCAGATAGACACAATCCACTACAGGGTTGCCTGTGATTGAGGGACAATGTGCCATTACTTTACAGTAAGTAGTAAGGAAGTCTGGACTTTGTCCTAGAGGGAGACATTGCTTTAGGTTTCTCTATGTTAATGTGAACCTGAGAAATGATCTCAGCAAAGAGCAGTCAGGGATTTAAATTCTTTACAAAACTAAAACTTACAGTAACCCTTAACAGCTATGGAGGGGAATCTTCCTCAAATACACTACAGATGTGTTTAGAAGTTGTAATTCCAACCAGCAGAGAGCATTCATCTTCTGTTTTTAAATTCAGAACTTATTTTCAGTACTGTGATTATCTATCTCTCTAGTATGTCTATCTATCTATCTATCTATCTATCTATCTATCTATCTATCTATCTATCTATCTATCTATCATCCATTTATTTATCCATCCATCTATTCTCAAAATGAAGAAACATTCTTGAGAGAGCTATCCCTTCATAGATCTCTTTTCTGTAATGTTCTTTGAGAGATGTTTCAGGTTTATCTGTCAACACACACACACACACACACACACACACACGCACACACACGCACACACGCACACACACGCACACACACACCCTGTCCTGAGTTGGAAAGCTCAGACAAAGAAAGAATGACAACTCTTTCGTGTGGATGTTATCAAGTCCGACACTTCGGAGTGTGGATCAGCTGTGTGGTCGTTTCAGTTGGATCCTCTGTGTAACTAACACTGGAAATTGGCTTTGGGCTGGGAGTAGAAGCCAGGCGTGGTTTCACGTGCTTTGCCTCATCAGGAAAGTTAATGTAACCAGAAGAAACAGATGATGGCTCATTAAAACTGTCCTTTTTTACTTAGTTATTATTATTATTATTATTATTATTATTATTATTATTATTATTATTATTATTATTTATTCTCTCAAGACACCACAAGCTTTGGGAGAAACAAAGGTCACTCTTCACATGGTATTTCTTTGGTCACTGGGTTGAGGTTGATAGCTTGCATACTCTCAGGACAGAGATTTAGCATGAATGCATGACTAGGAGAGCTAGGCCTGATACAAGGAAGTGAGAAATGCACCGGGAGGTCCATCACTTTCTTCCTGACGGCCATACTAGGAACTTGGAATATTTGGAATTGGTTACTCAGCTAGTTAAAAATCTATAAACATTTAAAAATTATGTTTGCACGAAGCCCAAATACTGTTAGTTTCTTCTTGTTATCTTACAGTTTTAAATACAAGTTAATTCCATATTTTTATTTTATGACTATGAGCATCTTGCCTGCATGCATATGCACCATGTACATGCAATGCCCATGATACAGGAAAGGGCCTTGAAACACTGAAAAAGGAGCCCCAAAGGCTGTCAATCATCACCTGGGTGCTGGAAATAGAACCCAGGTCCTCTAGAAGAGCAGCCAGTACTGTATACAAAGGAGCCATCTTTTTAGCCCCTTGTTATCATGGAGTTTAGCAAGGGCTCCTGTTGTACAGTCCAGGATGGCCTCAAACTAATGATCAATCTTCCTGCCTTGATGTAAGTTAAGGCACTGTAGGCATATCCAGGTATGCCTATGTTATATATTTAGTTCAATAATGAAAGCTCACCCTAATAGTAGAAATAATTAAAAAATAATAATTGAATATTCTACTTTTACTTTTGTGTTGTTGGCTTAAATAACTGGAGTCTGTTTAACAAATGGTGTTTTCAGTTGAAAAAAGAGTTCCCAAGGACTATGATCCTGAGGGAGTTAATTCATTCCGTTCCTCCTGTATGAGTTAGGAACAATTTTTACAACAGTATGTTTACCTTCTGTTTTGCAAAAGTCAGTTTTTAAGTAAACAGTGTCTTAACAGTTTGAATTGTTCCAACTGTTCTCTGAAAGTTGAGGAAAAGCTATTAAATATTTATTATCTTATATTGTGTTATTTACTGTTGTGATGAATATGCAAATTTTATTAGTGTAATTCAGAAAGCCACAAAAATTATAATTCATGAGTGAAAAATTAAATGTAACAAATTTGTTATTGGAAAAAATACTTCAGACTGTGCTGTCATGTATGTCCACAGGTTGTGAAGGATTTTAGAGAAGAAAATGGGAGAATGTGAGCAATGAATGAATACACTTGCTCAACCATGCTTGCTTCTCTTCTATTCATAATACTCAAAATTTAGGTACAATGTAGATATCCCTCAACAGAAAAATAGATAAAGAAAATTGCTACATTTGCACAATGGAGCATTACTCAGTCATCACATAAAATGAAACCATGAAATTTGCAGGTAAATGGATAGAACTCAAAAATATTATATGAACTAAGGTATCCCAGACCCCCAAAAGAACAATACAATATGTATTTTCTTATAAGTGATTATTAGCCGTTAAGTCAATGATAACAATTTATAGAACCACCTAGGCCAGGTGTAGCATAAGAGACTAGTGGGGGAACAGATAGCTCTCCCTAGGAAAGGGAAATAGAATAGATAGTTATGGATGGATTGGAGAGGGAGGGAGGACAGGAATTAGAAAATCAAGTGGAGGAGGGGGGAGAGAGGAATGAGGGAAGGAATGCAGGGAGAGACAGCTAAAATGAAGGGACATTTGAGATTTCTATGGAAGCCAATTACAGTAGAATATCTATACATATATAAATGTGACCTAGATGAAATCTCCAAATAATGGGGGGCAACAGATCCCCAAGTACACATCTCTTCTCATGAAATGAAGCTTCTAATAATGAGGTTGGTTTACATCTAATTGAATTGTTTTTCAAATGGGTCACGGGAATCCCCAACAATCAAGGCTGTTGCCAAGACTATAGGTTACTCTCTACAAACTCTACAAACTGCTGGGAAGACCCCATCGCTGAAACCAACACCTATGCAACTCATTGAACATGGAGAAGTTGAGCTGGTGCCTACATAGAGCCTTCACCTCTATGTACTAGTGTCCATGGTACAGGAAGCCCTTCTGCTGACTACCAAAAAAGAAATGTAAAACCAACCTAGCCACAAACACTTCAGTCTACGATGGTGTCCTGCCTGCAGGATATGCTCGTGCAATGGTGGTACAGAGTTTGTGGATGTAACCGACAGGTGTGGTTTAAGGCCCACTCTGTAAGATGGAACCCATACGTGAAACTGCCTGGGTAACCAAGAACCAGAGACTAAATAGCCCAAAGACTGAGGGTAAAATAAAATACTACTAATTTTACAAACAAACAAAAACCCAACAACAATAAACTGACTTCTATGACTTCTAGTGACATTCTGTTAGACTCATAGACCAATTCCTTTCTCATCTATCATCAGAGTAGCTTCATCCTGAAGGAGAAGGAAACAAATACAGAGACTTAGCCAGATACTCTGTAGAGAATGAGAGACTTTGCAATACTGAGGTCCAAACAGGATGTCCTCATCAAATTCCTCCTGTCATGCTATGGTTCAGGGAACCCGATACACGGGGAAGAGGAAGATATCAAGAAAACAAGATCCTCTAAATAAACATCATCAACAAACATATGGCTTTCCAGAAACTGTGGTAGCATGTGCAGGCCCTGCATGGAATTGCATAAGACAAGGGTCCTAAAGCTAAAAGGAGAAGTGGACACATGCCCCCATCCCTAGCCAGAAGCTATCGCCAGTTGATAGCCACTGCAAATTTAGTTTCCTTGAAGGGGGTCTCAATCTATAACTTACTCTTAAGGCTGGACTGCATGCCCAGCCATAGATGGCCAAGAGAAAACAAATTCAATGTTAACTTAATTTTCTCATAATGTTATGTCATGGCTTTCCCCTTTAAAATTTCTCTTATTATTTTTGATCTATCATCTATCTATCTATCTATCTATCTATCTATCTATCTATCTATCTATCTATCTATCATTTATTCATCTATCATTTATCCCTTCTCTCTTTTTTGCCCTACCGGTCCTTTCTGTATGTACTATTGCTTCCAGTTTAGGTTTTTATAGGATTCCTGAGTGTGTGCACGAGTGGCTCTCTTTTCTGTGTGTATGTATGTGTGCCTTCTCTTAGACTCTTTCCTTTCTGTTTGTTCTGTTCAATATTTGTTTTATCATATTATATCATATCATATTATTAATCCTTTAGAAACTTATTTGTTTTTTAGTGAGAGACTTAAAGGGGGAGGGAATGGTTAGGAGAGGATAGAAGATATGGGGAGGAGCTGGGAAAGAAGAGGGAAAAGAAACTATAATTGGGATATATTATGTGCAAAGAGGTGTACTTTCAATAAATAACAAAGCCACTTCTTAAATGCAACCATCCCTTTCTATTTGTATAACACCCATAATAATTGTTTTACATTTCAACAACTCCCTTGTAGTCTTTTAAAAAGGATTTATTTTAGCTATATTAATGTATAGGGTTTTCCCTCTCAGTTTTTCTCCCCATGCTTCTCTGTTTCTGTCTCTCTGTTTCTTTCTGTCTCTGTCTCTGCCTCTCTCTCTGTCTATGTAGGACAGGCATTTTCAGAGGCCATCGGAGAGTGGTGAATCCTTTGGAGCTTCAGAGAGAATTTCATGCTTTGAATCACAGAGCCATCTCTCTCCAGCAGCACTTCCTTGTATGTTTATCTTTAGTTTTTGGATTACATAAGTGATCCCCAAGTCCACAGTCCTAAACTGACTCATATACTATCTTTCTGTGTTAGATGTAAAGAAAATACGTGTTAGTGGGTGCTACAAGGTCTTTGCTTCCATGAAACTTACAGTGTAATATGGGAGAGTGATGTCTACAGAGTGACACTTGTAATTTGGTTGGACGGAATGCATGGATAGAGTAACTAACATAGCCTGGAGTGTTAGAGACATATGTTCTAGAGAAAGGGATTCACAGCATGAGAGTTGACAGAGGAGAGACACCCTTTCAGGAGAGAGGCAAAGAACCTGCAGAAGAGCAGAAGCAGGTAAGTCTCTGAGGAGGGAGTAAAGGAGCCCCATCCAAGGCAGAATCCTCAGCAGTAAATGCAAACTCAGGTGATTGACGTATGAGGTCCTGATGGATTTCAGATTTCACTCTGACAGCAATGGGAAACCGCAGAAGGATTTTAATTGAAGAATAAAGTTAATGACACAATCTGGAAAGTCACAGCGGTTGCCCTGGAGTTTTTCTCCAGCCCCAGGGGTTCCTTTTTGCTGACTAGGTATTGAGTTTAATAATATTGTAACCTGTAATTCAAAATTGTGTATCTTAGTCATTGTTTTAACTGTAGTCCTTTACTATGGTGCACACTGGAGTGCAGTGGCTTTGGTTTTAGTGCCACTCAGACAATTCCATTTTTTCTTTCCTTTTCCTCTTCCTCTTGTATCTCATTTTTTCTCCCTTGTCCTTTCTTCTTTCCCCATCTCCCTGTTCCTTCATTTCTTCCTTTTCTTCTCATGACTATACACTTATCTCTCTCCCTTCTTCTCTTCCTTCTTTTGCTTTTCCTGCCTTTTCCCTCTCACTTCCTCTTACCTGCCTTTCCTTCTGATATAAAGCTTATTATGCACTCTGGCTTTACCGTATATCTCATCTGCACTATTAGCTCCATAACAGTTATTTTATTTATTTTTTTGTTTGTTTGCACTGCTCATACAACATATGAGCTATTTGACATCACAACAGAGTGACTTATTTTTAAATGAGCTCCAACCACATATTTCATTAAGTACTATATCTGAATACTTTTTGTTGCTTTGTAGGAAAACTCGCCATGCTAAGTACCAGTATTGGTTGACGAATATCTGTAAACTGAATGAGCGAATGGTCATGAATTCTGGAAAAATTGCTGAAAACATCCACAGGCTGTTGCAAATCCAGAAAGGTAACAGGAGACTTTCCTTTTCAGCCCAGTTTGATAAATGCAGCAGAACACACTGTGCCCGTGTTAATGTTTGTTGAATGATGGTTTGAATTGTCTTCTAACCCAGCCAGTGTGGGTCCCTTTAATGCTGAGCTTGAACCATCCTAAAAGGACTTAAATTCCTGTTATTTTATTATTGATTTCAACCAGTACTGATTTTTATTTCAGGGAAAGAGCTTGAACTTTGAAAGAAACAGATAGTTCTGAGTTCAAAGTTTAGCTCTGTGAATACAATCAAGTCCAAAAACTCCCATGGTTGGATTTAACACCTATAAGTAGACAGGCATCAAGGCTGGGTGTGATACAAGAGAGATATGCAAAAACCCTATCCAGTATCTGACACACAGGAAGGGCATCAGTGATCGTCCTTTTGCTTACTGTCTCCGGTCCACAGCTTTCTAGTTCATGTGAAAATTAGACTCTTTCTTTCCAAGGACTCAGTTCAACATCTAGTCACTGAGATTATAAACCCACCCTTGGAAAACGGGCATGTTAGTAATCTCCCCTTTCCTTTCTTCTCATCACTCTCTCTCTTATTTTCTGGGTTCTGTTTCCTGACATGTACAGTTCTCTTCAGACTCAAAGACCTGTCCCTTAGTAGCATCCATCCATCCATCCATCCATCCATCCATCCATCCATCCATCCATCCATCCATCTAAAAGCATTGAAAAACAACAAATGCAAACCATGTGTGGTGCCCAGGCTGTGAAGCTGAATGTGAAGCTTTTAAAATTTTGTGCTACAGGATGAGAAACAAAGGCAAATTAGCACACTCGTATTTCATAAGTGCAAACCAATAATATAAGAGTAAGCCTGGAAAAATATATATGAAAATATTGAAATGAGGAATCAGTTTTTCCTGGGGAAATCAAGGGAGACTTCACGTAGGAGAAGCCATGCGGTTACAGGTAGGCATTCCATGCGATGAGCTCAGTGGTAGGAGGAGTGAGGAGGGGCAGAATGTGCAAAAGAATGGCAAGTAACTGACGATGACTGTACTAAATCCTGTCAACCAAGAGTGGCCTCAGTTGAGAGAACTTTGCCATCTTTAAGAATGGGCACAATCACACACTTGCAAACAAGTAAGGCTGGACTTTCGCAAAATAACTTTAGGAGGAAGGAGGATGTTTGGCACAGGGGAAGTGTAAGAGAGTGGTTAGGATTCCATTTGGCTTCCGTTCCCACCACTATTTTAAGCTGCTCCTTGAAAAATAATCTTATTCTACAGACCTAATTGAATGGGTAGTAGCTGAAAAATCACTGTAAGTACTTAAAATCACGATGGTTTGAGTTTCTAATGGCTTGATCATTTTGCTGTATGGTCCCCACTTATTTCCTTCATAGTTCTAGGCTTCTTCAGCCTTGATACAATATCATTAGTGTAAGATCCAGAAAGACAGTGAGGTACAAAGAATATCTGAAGGTTTGTGTCTTAGTGAGAGGCCTTATTTGTGGCAGACTACATGTGCCGAGTGTCTATAATTTATCTAATCTAATTGATTTCTATGCAATTGATATTTGTATGTTATCTGTGTATTTTAATATACATAATTATTGAGAAATTAGAAAGTCTTTTCTGCCCATTTTAATGGCTCATTACCTGCTATAACATGTTATATCCTGGTTTATATAAGAACAGCTGTGACTAATATATTCCTGTAAATCATCCTTGTTCATTTTCATAAGGATATTAGACTCAGCAAATATGTGTCGGGTGGATTTTTATGCACCGGCCTCTGAACATCACAAAAACTTCCCAGAGCCAGAGATAACTGCACTGAATCAGCTGTTCCCAAGTTCACTTTTAACCAGTGCTCAAATTAGATATCTATGAGTTCCCCTTAGAGTCCAATCCCATGCTGCCAGCTGCTCCAGATGTGAGGAGCTTTTATAGCCTTCAAACACACTTTATCTGTCATCATTTTCATCAACAGGAATATCTTCCCTTTTATTCTCTCTCACAGAACCTGGTAAACAAGGAAAGAGAAAAGCTGGGCTTTATTGTAACTCCAAAGAGGTCAGGCTGTGTGGGGAAAAAAATGCACAGCATGCCTTTCTTTGCATCTCTTTCTGTGTCATCCTTCAAAGGCTTATCAACAAGCACCTTAATCCATTCATTGAAGATGCCTGATTTTCCAAATGACCTTTCTTTTGGAATTCTTTGGAAATGTAGCTGGAGATGATACAAAAGATTAGAACAAGGCAGGGTGACGTAAGTTCTAATATGTCTCCACATTCAATATATTATTATATCTGTATAATGGACGATTTGGAGAGGGTTAAGTATTAAAATGATTATAAAGAAACATTTAAATATTATGAGTGAATTACTTGTATATCTTGAAAGATTAACCTTAGAACCATAATCTACTCATTTTTTTCTTCACCAAGACTTAAGTAAAAAGAGTTTCATTGCTACAGAGTTCATAACAGCAAATAACTAGTAACAACTAAGTATGCTATCAAAAGGGCATTTATGTGTAAGTTATGGAAAACCACATCAAGCAACTCTTTATAATGACTTCTTAAGAGGTGTATCGTGTGAACCATTTGTATATAAACGTTTCGAGAACAAATGAAAAAAAAAAAAAGGTTGCAGAAGGCTAGTTAGATGGCTGCCTTAATATATGGCTTGCTATGCAAGCTTGAGAACCTGAGTTCAGATCTCCAGTTGCCAAACGCTGGTCATATGTGGTGGCTGCACATATACTTACATGTACCTGTGCACAGACACATGCGAACATGCATCTATGATTGCATACACATGCCACATGCACACACAAATAAACATATAGAATTGGTCTGAAGTGTGCACCTAGTTTTCTGAATTCATTCCATGATGGGGTGAAGGTGGTTTGCAGGGTAATCAGAAGATAATGTACTTGCAGCTATGCCCATAAGTATAACAGGTATCTTTGCACAATATACTAAGCCTCTGAGGAGTATTGAGTGCACTCATCTTCTATGGGTCACACACATAACAATGATAACCTAATCCATCACCCACACTGTGCTCCACTCTGTTACATATTTTTCTTTAAACTGAAAAATTAAACTTTCTGTTAACCCCATAAATTGAATGCTAAAACACCATGTACAGGATGGATAAACCTATTTGCATAATGACGGCTTTAATTTTGTTTATCCTGGTTAGTATCTATTCTCGAAATGTAGGCCCCGAATTTCTCTATTTACACTCCTAAATTCAGAATAGTCTAAAATGTCATTTTTATTATTCCTTATATTGGAGTGCTGAAAATTAAAAACATTCATCAGAAAATTGCTGTCTTCAAAAATGTATCGCTCAATATGGAATGTAAATATTAAATTTAAATATTTTAGAATTAAATTATTATTTAATTTATAATTGCAGGAGCACAGTGTAGTGGGGTTATGTGGGTGGACAGCTCTGGTGCCTGGCAGAGATACGCTCACTAGCACCACTGTAAAAGCTGCAGACCACAAGTCTTTAGGACAAGGGGACAGAAAGGTGCCTGGAAGGAAATTGTCATTGCTAGACACGTTAGGTCACTGCATAATTACTAGAAGCAACATAAAAATGGAGCCATACGAAATTTTTCTTAGCCTTTTATGTGTCCTCAACAAAATGAGAAGCAATTGAAGTTTTAGAAGCACCTCTATAAATAAATACAGCGGGAGGGAGAAATAATGTAAATGCAGTCACCTGTACTTTCAGGTATGAAATATAAATACCTAACAGATTTTATTAAAACTAGAATCTTCAAGGCATAATGCCTTACTCCAAACTTTAGTTAAAATCAAGACCATAAAAACGTATGCAGAGACTTAATAATATGCATAAAAATCTTTCTATACAGAATTTTGTTTCATATAAATTTTGCATGATACAAGTTTTAATTTGTAATTAAGGGCTTGTTTTTTATGGTTTTGATTCATTGAGACAGGGTCTACAGCAGCTTGTTCTGCCTTGAACTTCCCATGGGCCTGAAAATGACTAAACTCTCTTCCATTTCACCTCTACCTCCCGAGCTCGACGATGACAAGTTTGCACTACTCTGCCTGGCATGTATGCATTCTGCCTGCTTTACAGTCTGTTCAAATCTTCTTCTGCTCAGAAGTCCCCCGAATGTGAATGATCCCTCTGAAGTTGTGTGGGCTACACAATGCCACATGACATGGGTGCTGCCTTCTTTTAGCTTTGATTTTTTTCCTTAAGAGTATTGTCATAGTTGTCTAATGCTTTATTGTCTCCGTTTGTTTAATTCCCAGTCCTGGGATTTGTATATCGGGGTTCTTTGGACTGATACAAACTACATGTCATAGATGGTGTTTAGTGCTGGACAGTAGTTAATAGATGCAACCATAGAGAAGCACCACATAAAAGTCTGTATTTCTAGATTCAACTGACAAAGTATAATATTTGGTAGCTCTGGTAGACTATATCTCTTCTCATACACAGCAGGCTAAGGACAAGCGGTGACTCCAGATACTGCGACTTGAATTGGGATCTGACTTCATTTTCTTTTTTTTTTTTTCATTTTTTTATTAGATATTTTCTTTTTTTTTTTGCCATCTTAAGCTAAACAATTTATTTGTAGCTGAACAGTAAATTTATTTGAGGCTAAACATATTTTCTTATTTCTTTTTTTTTTCAACTTTTATTAGATAATTTCTTCATTTACATTTCAAGTGTTATCCAGAAAGTTCCCTATATCCTCCCCACTCCTGGGCCCTGCTCCCCTACCCACCTGCTCCCACCCCTTGGCCCGGATATTTTCTTATTTACATTTCAAATGCTATTCTGAAAGTCCCCTCCCCCCTCCCCCTCCCTGCTCCCCTGTCTACCCACTCCCACTTCTTGGCCCTGGCGTTCCCCTGTATTGGGGCATATAAAGATTGCAGTACCAAGGGGCCTCTCTTCCCAATGATGACCGACTAGGCCATCTTCTGCTACATATGGAACTAGAGACATGAGTTCTGGGGGTTCTGGTTAGTTCATATTGTTGATCCTCTTCTAGGGTTGCAGACCCCTTCAGCTCCTGGGGTTCTATCTCTAGCTTCTCCATTGTGGGCCCTGTGTTCCCTCTTATAGATGATTATGAGCATCCACTTCTTAAACTCAGACACTATGGCATAGGACAGCTAGTGCCTACTTGATACCTACCTGATATAGCTGACTTCATTTTCTACTCTAACTACTGCACTTCATTTTGAAGTACCATTGGCACATCCCACAGATTCATATCCAGCCCCTTTACTGATGTGTGATTTTATATAACATTATATCAACCATAGTATATGCTATAGAGTTAAAGCAAGGCAAAGGGTGAGTGATGAAATGGAAACAGATAATTTTCTATTAGCTAGACTGAAGATGTGGAATTTGAGAAGGGAAATGAGTAAAGAGGAGAACTGTGGGCTCCTTTGAGGGCAGCAGGACACAATTTGTGACCATTCCTGGAAATATCACTTCATTGACCCTCTTAAGCAATGTAGAAACACTTAGGTTTGAAGAGCAATCATATATCTTGGGATATCTAATTTGCCCATGTCACATGATCTGCTTTGTTCTTAAAGCCGGTGAGGAAGTGAGTGCTGAGATGCAGGGAACAGATGGAGGAAGCAGGAAGTCTGTCACATGGTTCCCTAGGAACAGATGGAGGAAGCAGGAAGTCTGTCACAAGGTTCCCTGGTCCAGGCAAGGGGGTCTATGGAGGGTAGGAGACGGTTGGGTTATGGACATCTTAAAGAATGTAAGCTTTGATGGTTGAAAATGCAATGGAAACAACAGAAAAGAACAAATGATTACTCTCAGGTTTTTGACTATATAACTATAAGAATGACAGAATCTTGGGAGAGTATCAATCAAGATATTAGAATAAGGGTGGGATCTTCAGAGTTAACTTTTAGATGTAATAAGTCTTAAATGTCCAAAGAATACATACATACACATTGTTGAACATCGTACATATAACAAGTTTAGCAGAGAGGTTGGGGCTAAATAATTACTATATACATGTGGAATTTAAGGCCACACAATTGGATGGGATCATCAGAACTTCAGTGTGAGACAAACAAGAAGAGGTGAGAGGATTGAGGATTTAATCTTGGTCACAAAATATCAAGGGATCACACTGAGAATAAGCATCTGTCAAAGAAGACAAAGAGTGTCCACAACAACAGGGATGTGGCCTCTGTGCTGACAATTAGCTTCCTCTCTTGATACCAAAGGTTGTGAGATATTAGAGCAGCTGTGTTTTAGGCATGGAAGGAAGGACTGTGACAATAATATTCTTGAAAGCCTTGTACTTTA
The DNA here is from genome assembly GCA_902729485.2 of Mus minutoides. Classification (NCBI taxonomy): domain Eukaryota; kingdom Metazoa; phylum Chordata; class Mammalia; order Rodentia; family Muridae; genus Mus; species Mus minutoides. The sequence goes on along the minus strand of LR749646.1, from coordinate 1,900,234 downwards.
TAGAAATGGAGAATGAGGCACAGGGAGCTTAATGACCCAATGCCATCATAATTGGTTTTAGTTGATGACGGATGGTGTATTCGGCTGGAGAAATAACAAGTGGGGTTGGAGTAAGCATCCCATCATGCACTTGGAGGTGTTACCTGTCTTTCATATCACCGAGCAGGAAAAGGGACCAGAAACATGCTTGGGCATCACTTTTCAGCTGGCATGGAAGAACTGCTCCTGCCATTGATGTGCGAAGGCAAGCTACTGTGTCGCTTGGTAGATGCTGGATGCAATTCCACATGCTAGCCAGCTGCAGACTGGGTGGCGAGTGTTCTAGTCATCACTGACATGCTTCTAATTGGTGCAGCTCCTAAGCCATCTTTAATGAATATATATGTATACAAAACTTACTGTGAGGTTTGATTCTCTTAAAAGAATTTATTATAGATGAATGATTTGTAATTAACTTATTGTACTTACTGTATTGAAATTAATATATTTTAAAATATTATGGTTGGTTGCTTTTGGCTTTTTTTTTTTTTTTTTTTTTTTGTATGATGGGATAGAACCAAGGGCTTCAAAACTGGTAGGCAATGCTCTACTTATCTGCCACACCTCCAAACTCAACATGCTTCCTCACAGTGGGCAGGGGTAGATTTTATTATTAGCCTAATGCTTGGCATTCAATGAATATTTGTTGAGCCAGTGAGCGAATGCTCATCAGCTGGTCCTCGTAAGAAAGCACTGCTATGATGAGTCAGCCCCACTGCAAAGGATTTAAGGATTTTCTCCCAAATGTCAAAAAATTTATACACATACACAAGATGCAGGGTTGAATACCCATTGTCAAACTAAATATTCTAGGAGGAATTCTTTTTTTCAGGGAGTCTCCATCCCATCATTATACAATACCATGTGGCAAGCCCTTTCTGTTCTCTAATAGCACACACGGAAATTATTGAATGTATGTTTCTGTGTGCCTGGGTAACAGAGTAGTTGGGCTCAGAAACGTTAGTAATGATGAAAACTTTGTGGGTACATTTGGGGACCATGTGATAAGTGTTTTTCCCACTGTTGTACTAAAAGCTCCTCTTTTGGCTTTGATAGCTAAACCCTTCTCTTTTGTATAGGGGCAATGACTTGAAAAACATAGCTATAAGATCCATTTGGTTTTAGTCTAAGCATCAATAAAAATTAAAACATCTGGGATGCTAAAAATAAGAGCAGAATATAGATTATATGCATATAGGTATATATAGAATATATGTATGTACACACACACACACACACACACACACACACACACACACACACACACACACACATTTACCTCTTTATTGAAAACTTATGGGCTTACAGAGGTTTATGTCAGACCATGTGTTTTATCAGTCATTGTATGGCTAAGTTTGATTAAAGTTAGTCAGTCCTGGTAGGTGGGTAATTTGTTTGTTTGTTTGGTTGGTTTTGTTACATATCCTAAACAAAGTGAGAATTCCTATCAGGAAAAGCAAAAAATAACTTGCTATAATGATTCTTATACAGCTTAGGGGAGTTATGAATGATAGAAACATTGGTAGAAACCCCCAACTTCACTCTATAATAATAATAATTGGATGATTGCTATAATTGGTATTTGGGGATGGTATTTTATATTTTAATTCAGAACTTTACACTAAACAAAATCCAAGAGTGGAGAAATATTGTGACAAAATACTATGATTTTAAATATAGCGGGCAGCTGGAAAGAGTGTGAATGTGTGTGCTGATGTGAGGGGTATGTGTAGAGGGGCTTCAGCTGCGGATGTTTTGAGTAAGTATCTGCAAATATTATAGAGCACATACCACAGGGGAAAATATTATCCGCTCTGAGACTCTTACCACGGAATGAGTGAATCCCATGGGTGATTTCTTAATATAATCCTCCAGGATAGCATACAAAGCCCACCTAAAGAAAAGATTTTCACTAACCCTGATTTCTCTTTCTTTAATTTGGGACATCAAAAATTTAATTTAGTCTGAATGTTGGATCAAATTCTGGGTGGCCCTTAGGGAAAAGTGGAAATGGTTTTACTCTTATTTTTCTTGGTGACAAAGAAATTTTCAATCTTTGTGCAAGATCCTTACTAGAACAAAGCAGATATGACCACAACATAAAGTCATGACATTTTAGCCCATTGTAGCCAATTATATTTAGCTACTCAATAATTTTGATCAGTGTTGCAGACAGAGTCTTATATTTTTATCAGTTACATAAAATGTAACACACACGTGTATGTATATATGTATGTATATATATATATATATAATATTATACACACATACATATATATGTATATATATATATATATATATTCTGTAGTTACCTATAATTATGTATCCTCATACAACTATATATTTGTTTAGAGAAGTACGAATTTTAAAGAGGAAAGATGTCAAATTTATCTCATGTTATCCTTGGGAAGATGAGCTACAAGTCAGTATCCTTTGTCTCTAGACTCAATTGCATGTCCAGAGGAGAGTGGCTGACTAGGCATCCTGGCTAGGTAGCATTTTTGAGTCATTACATCATGCATGTCAGACAAACTGCTAACCATAAACCAATTGTCAGCCACTTTGAAATATTCCAAAAGTTAAAAGGCTGTATTTGGAACAGATGGATGTTCACAGGATGGCCCTTGACTATAAGGAATGATGCTTTATATATGCTATATAGAGAGGAAGGCACATGGGAGACTGCTGTCTTACACCCACCCCTGCCCCCATCAGTACTTCATCAACTTTACCAAGCGATGGTTTACAGAACCTAACACTACCTGCTAGATTGTAAAAATCGCCAACCCTGGCATTGCCTGGAGACTCTTAGATGCATTTAATTTTTATTCTCTTCTTTATTCAATCCCATGGTTTTATAGAAAAGGTTTTGTGCCTAATTTTTCTACATCAGGGAAAGGAAGCTTTACTGTGCTCACTTTGTGAGCAAAGTGTTTGGAATGAATCTCTGACTAGGAAAAAACGAAAAATCGCTGTTGTCTTAAAGGAAGGAGAGGATTTGAAATACAATAAAAATCGTTAAAGTTTAGTTGTTTTGGGGTGAAGTGATAGAGATGAGTTTTGTGTACACACATACATGTGCGTGCGTGTACACACACACACACACACACACGCACACACAAACAGGCAGAAACTAGATGCACATTTGTTGAAATGATTTGATATTGAGAGAGAATAAAGAATCTAGCAATATACAGATGGGCTGCTTCTGTCCCCAGGGATAGCTCTCTCTCTCTCTCTCTCTCTCTCTCTCTCTCTCTCTCTCTCTCTCACTCTCTCTCTCTCTCTCTCCCTCCCCAGGGGAAAGAAATCGAGCACTTCTCTTCTGTGGTGAAATCACAGCCAAGGACCTAAGCTTATCTTTTGTTCTACTTCACTCTGAGTGCTTTACACGGACAAGATGCTCAATTAATGCTCACGGAATTGAATTTATTGAATTGCACCGAAGGAGAAAGAGGACTCGTGGGATTGAGAGCCGTCAAGAGTATATTGCAAGAAGGTTTGGGGACAAGTGGAGAATGGAGTTTTAAATCTCTGGATTTGTCTGTTGGGACCTGGAGATGTATGTACCGTGAATGGGAAACAAACAAACAGCAAACATATTGGAACTACTGAGCATGTAGCATTGTCAAGGGTCCTCCTTGGGGCATTTATCTACAGTTTGTGAAAGAATATATGAATTCATAACTATCATCGTGTTGAAGCTCGAGCTAAGTTTTATTTGCTTTCTTTAGTTTTTTATAAACTTCTGTATGATACAACTCAGGTAAACTACTAGAAGACAATGTCCCATGACTCACTCCATAGGCTATGGTTTCTACTAGGAAAGTCATTCATTAAACTTGAAATGTAAGTTACTTACTTTGAATTTGAACTGATATAAAAAGGCATTTTTTTTGACATTGGGGAAAATACTTCTTTAGATGCTCTTATCAATCAATTAAGGTTTAAGGTCTTTTGCAATATGATTCAAGGAAACAGAATGCCAGCTATGTTTCACCAATATCAAATGAAACCCAGGCCAATAACGGAAACTTTCTTTTCTGCATTGTAAACAATGTCTAAAAATATGACCAGTAAAATTAACTTCACAATTTCACAGTATCTTAAAGTCAATATAATCATATAGCCTTTCAAAACCGTGTTTAAACAAACATTGTAAACACAACTTTTTAAAAAAATAACTCTAATTAGGTGGAAGGTGAGTTTTTGAAGAAAAAATCAAATTTGGCTTGGGAAGGCATGAACATTTTTAACCAAGAAATGCATTTTTCATAACTTTATCATTGTGTGAAGCCTCATAAGTTGATCACAGGGGTAGGTATTTGAAGGTTACACCTGTTTCCGAGTCCTGGCAGTGCGCTCTGATTCCTGGCCCACCATGATGGAAACAGCCTCTGCCGTCGTGCTCCCACCACCAGAAACCAAGCTGCTCCAGCGGCCTCCCTTGCCACAATGCACTGAAACTATCTGAAAGTGTGTTCAAACAAGTCCTCCCTTTCTTTCGCTGTTCCTGTTACGGTGGTGTTCACAATGAAACCCACATGACTATAGTTAGGGCTGTGAAGAGTAAGAAAAGAGGCACAGGGTGGGTAAAAGGGTTAGGAATTCCCAAAAAGATTTCCAAGAAATGTGTTTCTTTCAGTGGGAAGACTTACTTGTGGTTTTCTCACAGGGGAGGCCAAAACTTGAGACCCATCCTACAACATGTCTGTGACCCAATTATTACCATCTGGGCAGAGTCCTCTGGGATTCATTCGAATGTAGCTGTGTGGAGGAGGGTGGGGTGGAGCTTCAGCGCTGACAAAGAGCTGGAAAGCTAGTGCACAGACAAAACTATATTGTAGGAAAACCAACCTCTCCACCGTGGCAATAATCTCATCGCCTTCGACAAAAGGGAGCTGGAAGCCATAAGCCCTTGTCCTCTTCTCCCCCTTCACCTTATAAACAGCGATGACTTAAAGAACTCGTCTTCCTTTGACACTGGGGCCCAGTATGTACACTTAGCCATGGGTCTTGGACCCAGTGCACTTTAATACTGTCCCGTCTGACTTTGAAATGCATCTTGGAGAAGTTTGAACTGGAATATTCCAAGATGAAAAGCAGGAGCTAACTTTTAAGTATGAAGAATAGTAGAGTGTTTTTTAATTTTTTTTTTTTGTTAAGAACGTTGTTCTCAACTTCAGTAAAACTTTTCAGTTCTTCAACATCTTTGTGTGACATATCAGAGTGATGAATTTTAATTTTAAAAGGGATCATGACAAGCTTATTCAACACTTTCATTTTATAGGCAATGAAATGGAGGTCTAGAGGGATTAAGTGACTTGCCTAAGGTCATTTTCATAAAAATGAAAAAAAAAAAGTTGAACTAATTCTTTAGCTTTTAGATTGGAGGGAATAAAAAATCTTGCTTTTTTTCTTCAAGTCTTAGCACATCACTTCTCCCTCCCACCCAGCTCAAGGCTAGCTCTCATCTGTGGATACCCATGTTACCTTAGTTCAGAACATGATAGAAGAAGTTGCTATTAAAAAGTACAGTTCTTTAAACTTAACCTAGTAGGGATGGTAGCAGAGAAAACAATTAGTGTATGTGCTTTGAGAAGGCAGAAACGGACTTTTTGAATTAGAATAATTTTTTTTGTAATAAGCAAAAAAAAAAAAAAATGAAAAAGCTTAGGTGTATGTGTGAGGCCTTTTTTTCCCAATGAGTCCATGATTAAATAAAATTTAGGAAGAATCTTGAGGAGGGCACAGAAAGGGTGGGAAGGCATGCACACATGTATACACACACACATACACACACACACACTCACACATGCACGCACACACACAAACACACACATTTGTTCAGGAGTCAGAGGTACTTTTATATGTGGTTCCAAGCACCAAAAAGAAAAAGGGAAAACAAGAGAGAGGACTGCAGTAGAGGGTTGGGAAGTGGGACTGTGTAGAGTCAATGAGGAAAATGCCATCTTTGTCTGTAGCTATGTGCTAAATAAAATTTGCTAAATGAGTGTTAACAGGAAGTTAGATCATTTAGATCTCTGACTATTTGGATTACCTAAGTCTTGAGAGATAATTATGAGTATGCAAATAGTATATTTTGAACAAAATACAGATTTTCTTTAGGACCATTCTAAAAGAAAGTGTAGACAATTGATGCAGTTGTGTGGAGAGAAACCACACTGTCTCCGCAGACACGAATGTACTCTAACATGGCTAATAAGTACTTATTAGTGTAGCGTGCTAACGTGTTAAACCTAGAGCCTTGTTTCTTAGAAGGAAGTGAATGTGCTTTCAGGAACAATATCACAGGAGGAGAAGCACAGAGTCCTACACAATATTCTTGATTAGTAAATAAATAATTCCCATGGTTTGACCTGCTAAAGGAGCCATCAGCTGAGACGAGTGTGATTAAAGTTGACAACGGAATTGTACAAATGACCCTAATTAATGAATTTTCTTATTCCATTCATGTTTATGGTCATTAGTCTCCCTTTAAGGAGTATGGGTATGAATATGCATGCCTTGCCACCTGTGACACCCTTAACGGGGTGCAAATGATATCCAGGGACCCTTTCTGTGACATCTGTGAGCCTGACTTCATTCTATCTTAAGCTGGTGAAGTTTTAACTCTGCCCTAACTCCCTACGTACCCCCCTCCCTTCTTAACTGCCACCGACTCGGAGATCGCTCACCTAGAAAAATCTCCAGTCAGATGCCAGATAAAACTAACCATTTACAAGGCATCAAATCTTCTGCAGCTTTGGATTAAGGGTTCTGACCTTAAAAAGAAATACCTTCTACTTCCAAACACCCCTCCTCTTTGTAAATACAGTAAACCGATGGCTATTTTGCTCCTGCTCCCTGACAGGAGCAAGATAATGTCACTCTTCAAAAAAGTTCTTATTGGTTGCTTTTTGATGGACTTATCAGCTGCCAGCAAATACTGGATTACTATTTTGGTGAAGCCATCCATGGCAGGCCTAGAGATAGGAACACCTCCGTGTGGAGTCCAGGTACTGCAGGTAGGTCTCCATACATTCAAACCCGAAGGAATTAGAAGTACCCCAAATGCCCCAGCTCTGAGAGATTTAGGACATGAAGCACCCATTTATAGCATGATGACCAGTGCATACACGGGCTTAGATTAAAAGGTAGCATTAAAATCTCATTAGTAAACTGATAATAGTGCTTCTGACTCATACTCCACCAATGAACACCAATGTGCATCAATGGCATTTTCTCACAATAAATAAATTATCCTTTCTTGTGACCTGGAAGATGACTCCCTTTTCATCGTAAGTTCTCAGGGATGTGGACCACATAAACCCTCTTGAGCCTTTCTCTCCTCATTTAAAGTTCACTATCTTTATGCAAGATGATTACTTGATAGCATTTGTATGAATGCTCAAACTGTTTTGCTGGGCTGACAAGATGGCTTCAGTTGCTATACAGGTACTTGCTGCCAAGCCTGACAATCCCAGTTCAATCCTCAAAAATCAAAGGCGGGAGAAAAAAGAGTTACTCCTGCCAGGTGTCCTCTGACTTCCATACATGCATTAGGCATGACAGACAGACAAACAGACAGGCAGACAAGCAGACAGGCAGGCAGGCAGGCAGGCAGGCAGGCATGTACGCATGTGTGAGTGTAAACATAAACATACACACACACATACATAAAATACACACACATGCATCACCTACAATTAGTAAATACATAGAAAATAAATTTTGCTACAGTTTTTGTACATTACAAGTTGTATTATTTAAAGTTGTGGGGAGAACTGTACATTATAAGTTACTATAAAAGTTTTAGAGAACCAGGGCTGGAACTGTGTGAGCTTGCTTTGTTTTGTTAAAGCTTTTGGTTTATACCTATATTATCTTATTCTAATCAGGACTAGTAAAATACAGAACAAATAAAACACAGAAACAAACTCAAATATTAACCAAACCTTTCTTTCATAGTCACAAGAGTGTATAACTTGGGATAAATAGCTGCATTAAAGCACAATGGATTTTATATTATTCAGAAGATAAATCATAGGCAAAACTTTAAAATTCTTGATACCTATCTGGAATCCCCAGAATCTTAATAGGCCCTAAGAGGAATGGGCGCAGGGTAAGGTGGAGGTAGACAATGCCTACCTTCATTTTTTTTTTCACCAAATGTGTCTTAGGGACCTTGAATTCATTATATTTAATATTGTGAACATATGCTATCATATAAGATTATTATGTATTAATATATTATGTATAATATATGTTATACTTAGACCTATTTCACAGGTGTGCACTTTTTATGAGTGGAATAATGTGAAATGAGCCCAGAGAATGCTTTAAAGAACAGGAGCATACTTGTTCTACACATTTGCCTAGCATTGCATAGAAGGTAGACGTTAATTCTTACATCCATAGAACATTTTATTTTATCATTCACATTATTCAGTCTCTTTCATTTAATCATGCGTCAATGTATTTATAATAAATGAGAATACATATAAACCTTCCAGAACCATCTCTGGGAATACTGAATTATATTAATGACACTCTTAATGTCATTTATTTGACATGGGATCTGATTATGCCATTAAAGATCTAGTTCCTCTGGTACTCACACAGGGATCAGAAATAACTGAATTGGGGAAACATCCCAGAAACCAGGAATAGTTATTTTTAAATTCAATGGCAGAATTCACACATTTGAAATGGTACAATTCACAGTTTCTCCTCTTCAGGAATGTTAAATCTTGTTTGAGAGGAAATTTATATATCCCCAGTAAATTAGAAAACAATTTGGAAGCAGTCTTTAACATTTGAAGACTGTCACAGACTATATGTGCCATTCGGAGTTTATTCAAAACAGGAGAAAAATCACCATGGGCTGGTGTTGGTTAAGGCACATCTCAGTGTGAGGGCAAGCGTTGGGCGGAGTGTTAAAGATGTGTAGGATGGTTGGCACAGAGACAAGAGAGAAGCAGGGAGTATGGAAGGGAGTTAAGATGAATGTAGGCATTTCAGGATGCTGAACTGGCTAAGAGAGCCAATAAGAGGTAAAAATCTAGTAAAGAAAGACTCTAACTTAGCAAAGTGGCGGTAGGAGATCCTTTGAAGAGGTCTGTGACTTCACTAGCACCTGGAAACTGACTAGGTTCCCAGTACTAGACATGCATTCTCTCCTGTTGAGTGGATTTTAAGTCCAATTAGACAACTATTGGCTACCACATGTAGTATATGAATGCCTCTTATTGCACCTAAATGCATATCTTCCTATGCTGGCGATTGTGTTACAGCTGGATAGGGCTGTTCTTCACTTCTCCCCCTTGGCAGCCTACATAGCGTTTTCTGAAACCTGGAAGCTAGACTGCAAGAAAGAGGCTTTTAGATCAGATCCAGATCAAAGTATCCAAGTCCTTTATCCTAAGTGTCTTCAGCAATAAGGACCCACTCTTAACCACTAATAAGCTACCAAGTGACATCGATATTGTTTTGGAAGTCACCTGAACTTCCAACTGACCAGTCATTTGAAAGGAAGTTTCCTGTACTGGGTTTCTGTTAGTGAGTGTTTGTTTGTTTGTTTGTTTGTTTGTTTGCTTGTTTTTCTGGAGAATTTCAGCCAAAGTGACTTAGCATCCTTTAATATATACATATTAAATATATATGTATACTAATATAAATTAATATCATTCTTCAAAGTCTAGGATCATTCCTTAACATATTCTAAATCTTATGCTTAAACTCATAGATAAATATGGCTACCACCCCTCATCAGAGAAGCCATCCCAGAAAACCAACAGAGGAAACCACTATGGGAAATCACAACAGGACATATGCAGAGAGCATATGCCAAGCTCTAACAGATATACGTACATCATACATCATAACTCCTACACCTATGGCTCAGGAACCACCATGGAGGAGAGGTAGAAAAAAATGTAAAAGCCAGAATACCAGAAAGTCAGCTGTGAAATAGCCTTTCCTGGAAATGGCTGTGTAAACAAGACCAAAACCATGGTGATGTCAATGGACAGGCTAAGGCAGAAGTGAACAAAATTTGAATGGCCCACTCTCAGACAGAGCATAATAGGCAACTAATAACTCTGTGATAGTGAAAATTAGCTTCTCATAGGGACAAATTCCTTCATGGGTTGACCAGCACAGGGTGGACAGCCATGAAAATTCATACATACCACCAACAAAACAGACTCAGCAATTGTGTCTTTATACACACATATACACACATTTATATATAGTGTATGTATATATTATATATAATTATAATTTTTTTATTCTTTTTAATAATAATGAAAGGATGGTAAAAATGGGCTCCATTCAGTGTCTTTATACACACATATACACACATGTATATATAGTGTATGTATATATTATATAAAATTATAATTTTTTAATTCTTTTTAATAATAATGAAAGGATGGTAAAAATGGGCTCCATTCACATACACTTTAGTGCTGGCCCAGATATTTACATTTATTGTAATGTATAAAAGAAGCTCATGTCGATCCTTAACAAAGGGAAGATGTGACAATGGCATAAAACCTGAAATAGAGAAAGTGGCTCATAGAAAGTAGATAGTCTGAGAGTCCAAATCTACTCCATCTCAGGACCAGCCTCCATCTTAAAACAAAACAAAACAAAAAAAGCCTGAGAACTTGCCAGGCAGCTGAACCGAAGCTGTATCCTAGTATCAGGAAGAACCCCATGGCTCATCCTTAGCCCATACCCCAGAGTTACTCCCCAGCTACTTCCTAGCAACAGCCAATCAAGATTAGTCTGATTGTTTCAGATGTACTTTCAGACGATTTGTGACTGTTCATGATTTTGCTTCAGAGCATCCACCTGTTGGCTTACAATAGTCATTCAATTAGATGCTAGCCAGGCTGGAGACCCCCTTCCCTCCACTTGCTCAGCATTTCCTATAAAACATTGTCCTGCAGTGAGTGAGCTCCAAGAGACCCTAGTGCAATTGCATTGAGTCAGATCCTTGGTGGTCTTTTGGGGCTCTCGAATGAGGCACAACAATCAACTATCAAAAATACGGTGGTGAGGGTCTAAATTAGATTAGAATTGTAGAAGGAAAAGAGACTAGTAATGCCATGAAGCACATGTTCTAGCAATTAGTGGCTAGAGAGAAAGAGAAGAGGGAGGAAGAAGGTATGAATAGAGAGGGAGAAAGGGGAGAAGGTGAGAGGGAACAGGAAAGGGAAGGATAGAGGGGGAGGGAAGGGCAGAGACAGAGAGACACACAGAGAGACACAGAGAGAGACAGAGAGACAGAGAGACAGACACAGACACAGACACAGACACAGACACAGACACAGACACAGACACAGACACAGAGCATGAATGATGCGTAAGGGAACCTGGGATATAATTCAGGGGTAGAGCACTTACATCAAATTCTCAAGGCTGTGGGTTTGATTCATTCATGGTATCTCAAAAGCCACTATAGAGTTTATTCACAATAGGAGAAAAATCATCATGGGCCAGTTATTGTGGGGCAACAGCCAACCATTAATGGCACTGTAAAGGGTCTTAGCTCATTTGGTGCTGCTATAACCAAGTGCAAAGATTAGGTGACATACAATAAATGGAAATGTATATGAGTTCTGGCAGCTGGTGAGTCCAAGAGCTGTCTCATGCTCCCAAGGTTGCACCTTGGGTACACAGAAGATCAGGGAGTCCAAATTCACACCAAGCTCTCATTCATTCATTCATTCATTCATTCATTCAACCTCCTAATCACAGACACCAGTTTCCCCATCAAAGAGTTCCTCCTCTTCCTCTTCTCCTCTGAGAAGGTGGGGGTCCTCTTGAGTATCCCCATCCTCCCCCACCCCAGCACATCAAGTCTTTGCAAGGTTAGATGCATCCTGTCCCACTAAGACCAGACAAGGCAGCCTGTCAAGCTCTTTCTATAAGAAAGGCATCACACATTCACCTCTTAAGCTATCTTATTGAACTTAGGAAGGGCTACAGTCACAGGGTAGGAGGAAGTTAGGCAAGGAAGTCATCTTCCATCAACGAATACAATTAAACCGGACTTCACAAACTTGACTGCATGATTGAACATAAATTGTTGCAAATAAATTCAGGTTCATGGTTTGAAAAGAAAGAGCTGCATTAATAATGGTAGACCGTGATAACACTGATGAGCAAGAACAGGTAAGCAATGTGAAAAATGTATGAAGAAATACAGAGGCCAAAAATAAAAAAATAAAAATAAAAAAATACAGAGGCCAAGTAATAACTCCAGAGGTTCTGTGTGGAAGGAACTGGGATAAAGAGTAATAGGAAGTAAAGCAGAAATAGGAAAGGTGGCAGGGCAGTTAAGGAGATGCTCACAGCCAGGGATGAGGATGGAAGCAAGGTCTTGAAAGCTGTAAAGATGGAGGGCACGCAATATTAAGGAAAACCCAAATTTTGGGTCCTACATTTGTTCTACAGTGACTATAAATGAATTAGACTTTAAAAAAAGTTTATTGAAGAGGGGATTATTTCAGGCAAAATTTATTCACCCAAGGTGGCAAGACTTCCATTTCTTTAAAGGCGTTATCCTGTTCTGAGGCAATGAGTAGCCAGCTCGCTTCCTGTTTGTTTCTTACAGGAATCTAGCTGTTCGGCTGAACTAATTTAAGTTTCTGAGCCTATGAGCAGCTGCAACTTTGTATTTAAATTTCATCCGCTGGTCTGTCCTACTTAATGTTCCAGTAACAATCCATCTTACTTTCAAGCCTGACAATTTCATGAGGGTATTGACCACCCACAGAGAGTGTGCCTTCAAAAGGGAAAGCCCTTTAAGAGCTGTGTTGAGTGAGGCAAACTGCTTAGATTGTAGTCAATACTCTTAGAATGGAAACTGGGATAAGAGTTCAGTGACTCAGAAGAATTTGTTCCGTCTTTTTTTTTTTTTTTTAAGAGATGCTTTAGGAAAGCAATAGCATCCAGGAAAACAATAGAAACCAGGGCAGCATGATGGTCACTGGGATGGGAGACTCTTTAGCTAAGCACCCTCCCCTCCCTGCAGTAGTTAAACACCTGCTAATAGAAACCCGAACCAGCCTTGGGGGACTGAATATTTCCCAGGTAAGTATGAGCTCCTTTGTTTGAGACTAACAGAGGAGGTGGTATTCTCTCTGGCTTATAAATATTCTAATAATAGCGTGGGGGCACATTTTTGTCTGACAATTTAGAATGAGCATCATGATTTCAATGATCTGATAGGCAAAATAACAAAAAAGAAAATCCTCAATGAATAGTGACATTTAAAAACCTTTTTACAGTAGTAAAAATTCTGCACATTGGACCACTATTCTAATAGCTCTGTATTCTTAATTTTTGACACTTAGTGGTTTTGTGAAGAAGTAGTTTTGAACAAATCTTATTGCTTCAATTCTCAATTTCAGAATTGAGACTGTGTTCCTTCATATTAAGTCTGTTTCTGAAGCGACCCATATCTGGCCATCAAGTAACCTATATCAGTCAGTACCACATGTTCACATTCAACCCCAGCATGCACCCTTTGGGCTGATAACTATAATATGACAATTCTGATAATTAAACCACCTAAAGCCACGGGCTGATGTCTTGCATTAATGCAAAACAGCTTAAGGTGAAACAGCTCAGTATTCAATTACCGCAGACATGGCTCTATATGCTCTCAACCATGTTGGTGGGGCTTTGCCTGGTACACTAAATGCGATACCTGGCGAAAACTGTAATTTAAATAAATATTGGGTGCAGTTGATGGGTTTTAATCTACCCATGAGTTGCTCTGAAGAAGTCTCTTGATTAGTAAGACTGAGTAGGTCAAAGAATGACATTTTCCAATCAAACTAACATTCACAGAAAATTATATTTTCCTATATCATTCATTAAGAGCTAGTGGGATTCAGGTTGTTGAGCTTATAAAGAAAATCCCAATTAATTAAAATAATGGAGAGTAAAAAATAAAAGCAAATTACCTTTATTCTGGGGGTATAATTGTAACATTTATATTCATAGATTTCATTAGCAGTAAAAGATGTTGACAATTTCACTGTTCTTTTTAAAATGCCTTCAGAAAAATGTACAGTGGGAAATGTGATTCCAGTGGTTACTGTTTTGTGCCAATTTTGTTTTTGGAAAAACCAGAGAAGTCAGGAGTGCTAACCTTAGGGGAAAATTTCTAATTATTGTCTGTTCAATTAAGCTGTTTAGAAATCTTTTCTATGAGTGCGACTGCTGTGATTCCACAGCAGAGACTGAATACTGGGAAATGCCTTAAAATACCTAGATGCTGTGTACATATCACACGATGATGATTTTATGTGTGCACTTGAGTGGACTGTGCTCAGGGAGGTTCTGACATGTTACTTCTCCAATGGTGTTTTGGGCAGGGATTATCACTTGGAGCAGCTAAGGACATCCTTCTCTCATCAGGATTCATGGAAGAGTAACAGCTAGATATATCCAGAAGCATGGGATTTTTGTAATGTCACATGCTTGGCCATCAATCTCTTCCTGCCCTTGGGTGTTGTTGCTTCTGGACTTTAGACCATGGCATCAGTACAACCTTCCAACTTAAACTAGACTGTGTCATTAGTTTCCTGGTTTTCCAGTCTGCAGACGGTTGGGTGTGGGATACTAGACCTCTATAATCTTACAAGGAGTTCTTATAATAACCTCAGACTCATACTCAATCATTCTGGAGAACCAAGAATACTACAGAGAATGGTTTGAATATGTCTTAAATTTATCTCTTTTTCATAGACTACCTAAAAATTTGCATATAAGACTTTATCAGAGAGTAACACTGGATACTGTTAAACTCAAGTTGTATAATTTATTTTGAGTCAAAGACTCGGTATAGAGTGTGACTGGTATAGACCTCTCTATGTAGACAAGACTGGACTGGAACTTGCAGAGATCTACTTGCTTCTGATTCTCAGGTGCTGAAATTAAAATTAGGTGCCACCATGCCAGGCAAGTTGTAGAACTTTTAATAGCTTGTATTCTTACATCATTTGCTCTCTTCCCTCTTAGATGTGTGTGTGTGTGTGTGTGTTTGTGTGTACACGTGTTCACACACACACACACAGACAGAGACAAGAGACAGAGAGACAGAATACTCTAAACTTCTTATTAAGTTCTTGCTGTCTTTCAATAATGAGAGTATGGCTGAAATTTTAAAAGAGAATGACTTGAATCCAAGTCTTTTATATCATCATATCACATTGCCTATTTTGTCTGTTCTAATTTTGAGACTTTATCATTAAAAGGTCAAGAGTATATAAAATTATGTAATGCATACTGGTGTCTGATAGGTGAATCAGAGAGTATGCAGTCCAGGGAAAATGACTTTGAGTAAGACGCAGAGCATGTGGAGTTCTGTAATAGAGAATGTTGATAAGACACACTTGCTAAGAGGCATTGGGTCTTCCTATGCCCTTGGCTATCGCAGTTGTGACTTTGGCCTGACTTAGGGAGCATTAAGTTCAGTGAAGACTGTCCAGGACACAGAGCAATGATGAGAACAAAGAGAGCAATGGTAAGAAGAGAGGACACATGTGGAGCACAGTTCTGTATCCATGCACATGAAAAGGTGACATGAATTCTTAATGAAGGAGAAATGAACATGGTCAGTAGTCAAAAACATATTTTATCATATGTCTTGCTATGCCTGTGTTAATGACAAAGGAAGCCAGATGCATGCATGAGCCCATCTTGAGGGTCTTAAACATTTCTTAGCTATAAGGTATCTTTTGTGTATCTAAAAACTCACAGATGTATCCGATGATCGCAATCCATGTTAGATTTCTTTCTTTCTTTTAATAACACTTCTCTCTATAAAATACAACCTTATGGAGTTTCCTTATTCTCTCTCTCTCTCTCTCTCTCTCTCTCTCTCTCTTTCTCTTCCTGCAGTGCTGGGGCTAGAACCCAGAACCGTATACAATCTAGTCTAGTCAAGTACTCTTCAACTGTTTTATGCCTCATCCCCCACTACCATAGTTTCATAAGTATATACATTGCAGTGGGACAGCCCAGGCAACAACTGGATCTCAGTCTCAGTTTGGTGTCAGAACAGCAGGTTCTCTTAATGGTCTTCTTTGTGCCTGGGACCATTTGATTGTTCATTAGGGTAAACAAGGTGAACAGCATGGAAAACTTTTAAGAGTGTGCTGTGTGAGAATTCATGACCGAAAACAGAAGAGTATTTCAAGTGTTTGCTGGGCTTTCATGAGCCAAATTTTCTACCAGGCAGTTATTTTCTGTAGCTTCCAGATTTTATTTATGTTGGCTCAATGGAGAACTTTCCTAGTGGTAAAGGACATTCAAGCAGGTGTCAGGTACTAGGAATAATGTCAGATATTAATTACCCAATTTAGAAATATCACTGAATTAAACTGAATTAAAACTGATCATTAAAACTAAAGTTTATTAGTAAGGTATAATATCAGAATTAAGCTGGTAACAATACAAGATTTTTAAATCATATTTTTGATTACTTTAAGTTTTAATTTGAATATGAAATGGAAGCATGCAAAGAAAAAAGAAAAATACAAGATACTTTCCTAAAAAAAGAAATGTGTTAACGGATAGCCAAATGCTTTGTTCATGTCCACAATGAGTTTCTTTGTTACTTATTTTACATCAAATATGTAGAGTATTTGTAAATTATTAAATGTCAACATTAAAGAATAAATGAATAAAATACAGAATAATTCAAAAATACATCTTTGAACCTGAACAATACAGATGTGGATGCTTGCAGCCAACCATTGGACTGAGTGCAGGGACCCCAATGGAGGAGTTAGGAGAAGGACTGAAGGAGCTGAAGGGGTTTGCAACCCCATAGGAAGAACAACAATATCAACCAATCAGATCTCTCCAGAGCTTCCAGGGACTAAATCGCCAACCAAGGAGTACACATGGAGGGACCCATGGCTCCGGCCGCATATGTAGCAGAGGATGGCCTTGTCGGGCACCAATGGGAGGAGAGGCCCTTGGTCCTGTGGAGGCTCGAGGACCCAACATAGGGGAATGCCAGGGTGAGGAGGTGTGAATGGGTAGGGGAACACCCTCATTGAAGCAGGGGGAGGGGAAGGGGTGGAGGTTTGCAGAGGGGGATGACATTTGAAATATAAGTAAATAAAATAAGCAATATAAAAACTGAAAAAAAAGTCCATCTTTGTGTGCATCCTTGTTTAGGTATATGCATATGTATATGCATGGAAATTAATGTATATTTATTAAATATTGCCATTGCATAGAACTAAGGATTCAGAGAAGAGTTCAAAAGTTAGTGTTTGTGTGTGCACCTCTGTGTGTGAAAGTGTGTGCATATATGTATCTTTATGTATGTGTGTGTGTTCCAGAGATCATTGTTGACTATCACATCAATCACTGTCTACTTGTGTTTTAAGACAGTCTCTCACTTAACCTGGAGCTCACTGTTCCTAAGAATGTGACCGATTTCACTTAGAATGCTGTTAGTATTTTGAAAATCTGAAGGAGAGAAAGAAAATACCTTAAGACTGAAAAGTTTGTGTGCACATGTGTGAATATGGGTACATGCATATGTGTGTGTGTGTGTGGTGTGTGTGTGTGTGTGTGTGTGTGTGTGTGTGTGTGTGTGTAGTGGAACATTATTTTGGCCTTAAAATTTTGTTCATATGCTATGTCATGAAAGACTGATCCTGTGTTCTATTTTTTTTTTTATTTTTTATTTTTAGGACATAAGGAGGCTCATCAACTCAGCTACCAAAATCACCAAGCTCATGTAAGTAAACTACTTACTTACATGAGTTCCCATAAGTAATTCCAGGAAACTTAGTGCACCAATATGGACTTAGAGGAATATGTTTCCTTGGTTTGATACTGTCCTTAACATCTGGGATGCATACAAATACATTCTCCATAAAATTTATACAATGCCCTGATAACATTATGTCAGGTGAAATAAGCCAAGGCCAAAGGATAAATATTATCTGAGAAGTGTAAAGGGATCAGTGGAATGGAGAAGGCAGAGAATAATGTAGGAACATATGAAGAAAATGTGCTATATGTGTGTATGGAAAATCACAATGGCTCATCGTTCTCTGTAATTAATATGAATGAACAAGTGAACACATAGAGAATTTGATTTAATTTTATGTGATACATATAATTCAGAAAATGTAGAGGCTGAAACTAGAGTGTAGCCAATTACAGGTAAAGACAGTGAGACTATTAAATTAACCTATTGGTTAATGAGAACCATTTCTGTTTGAAATGATGGAAAGATTCTGAAAAATGTTGATATACAATATTATGAATAAGCACAGTGCCCCTGAATCTAGATTAAAGATAAATCTTATGTTTTATATAATTATGAGGGTAAGTTTAAAAATTAAGGAAAGGAGGACCCTTACATACTTCTTTCTCTATTTAAGAGGAGAATTTTAACTGTGTTGTGGTAAAGAAGTGGCAAGCTTTTTAAGCAAATCCACACAGCGACCAATTGCTAGATGAACCTATATGGAGGCCATGGAAAAATGGTAAATTCATGCAAAATTGTAAATAATGAGATTGATTTCAACTGTTTTTGTCTGGAGACCACAACTATTTGACTGGTTTATCAAGATGTGTTAATACCCCTATGGAATCCCTATTCTTTCCCCTAGATTCCAATGAGTACTGTGATACTGAACATGTTTCCCTTTGATTCCCCTGGATGCCAGAGAATTCCAGTGAAATGTGATGAATGTGATGCCCAGCTCAAGACTCAGCTTATGATTGGAACATTTACACTCTTCTGCCTTTTTGGTTCTGGTATTAAAATTCTATTTTTATATGTAGTTTATAGTACTGTAGGGCTACTGTACTGTAGGCATTTTTTGGAAATGAACATTGCCTTCAATTCTTGGTCAAAAGAGTTGAGCTGGAAATAAACATCAGTATGAAAACAGTTTTAACAGTGAACATAGTATTTGGCATGATGACGGTGCCTGTTAGCTTTGCTGAATACAACTAACAAGATGCTCTAGGCAAATCAATGAGCTTCAATTCAAATAAGTATGCATACATATAAGAACAAGAATATGTGTGCATGCGCATGCAAGCATGCATGTGTGTGTGTGTGTTGTGTTATTTCACACACACACACAAACACATTCTGTATTTGTTCCTAGGTCTTAGGCTTTTGTCAACCTACAAGTTGGGAAAGTAAACAGACTCCTTTTAACCCATCACAGAATCACAGAATATTACACAAACTGGATTAGTTATGTTCCTTTAAATAGAGAACTTATTTAAGCAAAGAGAGTTATTTCAAAAAAACAAATAACATTCAAGAAGTTCAAGAGTTTAAAGATTCAGAACAAAGACAAAAGCTAAGCCATTAATTTGAGTAATCTCAGGGGTACAGATTTTCGAAATAACACATTTTCTTATTGGTCTGTTGCTTTTAATGCTATCATTGAGAGCATGTTCAGATGGTTTTAAGTAATTACCACTATACTTAGGACTACAGCTATACTTCCCATTTTTAGTTCTCAATGCTGGAGTAGGCGAGTGGACTGTGGAAATATCACTGAAGCCCTTTCCAGTAACAGAAGCCTATAATTATATGAAAATATAAAATTTTAGAATTGCAGACCTTAGAAATAATTGGCTTTAATGTGCTGTTTCTACAAATGAGGTCTTTGATGCTAAATATCCAAGGGAATATAACCAGTGAGGGAGAGAGTTAGGGTTATAACTCAGGTCTTTGACCTTAGTTTTACTTCCCCAGAAGGACTATGATGGAATGAGAATGGGCACATACTTTATATTTCTACTCTCCAACTCAAAAAGTGGCCTGTCTGGCAGATTGTACTCTATTCTAGAATACTTAAATAGCAATGACAAGAATAGGAGAATGGCTCCATCCTTTCATTTCTCATTTAGTGTCTCTTGTCTGCAGAAACCCTAGACTACACGAAGTGAGGGGAACACGAGTAATGAATGAGTTCCCAGTTCCCGTGTAGAGGAAGAATTAATCCATTTGCCTCTCATTTTGATTCTGTTTCTCCCTTAAAATTTATTATTAGAATTGAACAGATGCCCTCTACAAAGGTTACATATGTGTGTGTGTGTGTGTGTGTGTGTGTGTGTATATATGCATATATATACACACACACACACACACACACACACATATATACACCACACACACACATACACACACATACACACACACACACACACACACACACACACACACACACACACACACACACACACACACAATGTCAGACAGAACCTGGTGAGTCCATGTACTGCAGCAAAAACTCTACAGGCAAATAGGGAGGGCTATGGAAGTCCTTGAGAACATTTGTTCTTTTATCTAAAACCTTGAACTTCCAGAATTAAGTTGAAAATTACATCAGGGTGTTTGCAGCCTGCATTTTCTGACTTTGAGCTATGTGCCTATTTTCCCCCTCATTCAGAAGTGTATGGGAAAAAGAAAAGTCACAGAAGTTACATGAACGTGAGGGAGAATGTAAAAGACAATCATTCTAATTGGGAAGGATGCATGTCAAAAGCCTGAAACTAAAAATTAGGTTAATTATATGGTGGAGGTGCTCAGTAAAGAATGAGCACATTAATCATTTAGCGGAAGTGTTATAGTTCCCATGATCACTTCATTTCAATGCCAGGGTTAGAAACCCAGGGAACCCAAGGGTTAACAGCTGGCCTGTTAGGGCTTAGACTTTGTCTCTGCCATAGATAGGCCTTTAAGCCTTCAAGAAATACACTCAGGCCATGCCCACACCTTTGGCTTTTCATAGTTTCACATGTACAAACCCTGCTACAGAATTAATGGGGTGGAAACAAACAGGGTAACAAAATGAGGACTAGGACTGATTTGAAGACAGACAATATTTCAAGATAATGCTTTATGGTCAGTAAACACTGCCCCTTCTGGCCTGGTTCCGAACAGCACCTACAGACCTGACAAGATATGTTCCCTCACATTCATATTAGAGTATTCTATTTAAACCTGTTCTCCTTAAATTCCTTCATTTTTGCCATTTACTTTCTCCTTGTTAATCATTTGCATAGACTTAGCTGTTTCTGGTTGGTTTTAGGTTTGAAAGCCAAAAAGAAGTAACAATACACTAACCATTCTATCTATCCCTGGTTTTACTTCTATATTCGATGTAATACCCCAAATAGAGTTACTCTTCTACCCAGATTGCAAGAGAAAATTTCTCCCTGGGATTGTGGAGGAGAATTAGTCTGGAGATGTTTGTAAATGAGAACATGGAGGAAGGACTTTTATGTTCATTCTGCTAATCCAAATTTATTTGATAATATACTAGTTAGTGAGTCCCTGGAATATTCAAATTAGTCCAAGTAAAATAACAGAATGTAGACTACATAATAAATAAAAAAACATGACACGCGTCAGGAGTAGAACTGATCCCACTCTGACTTCTCTTAGATCCACTGGGGGCTGGCTACTGAAGTGGGTCCTTTGAGGCGCTCTGTTGAAATGCTTCATGGATTTTACTGCCTTTGTCAAAGATGAGGGCTTGTCACTAACCAGGGAACCTGGAGCTCTTTTGTTTACAGAAATATTTTATGCAAGCTAGAGAGCGTATCTTGCTTTTTTTGTTTGTTTCCTAATTAGTTTTCAAAGTTAGGATATAGGTTTAATAAATATGCTTAAAATTTATTAGCATGCAGTAGTTATACCCTGTGACCTTCATCCTGACATCTTCATTCATGGATACAATGTAGCTTGATCTTCTTTATCCTCTCTGCCATCTATTGTCCTACCAAGCTCACAGGTGCCTTCCATTGTCTCTAGTCTTATTTTCTCCGCTTTCCTTTTATTTTTAACCTATTAATTTAATTAAAGTTTCTTACTGGGGCAGGGGCAAGGAGTCATTTACAGGTGCAGGTACAATTTATCAGTGATTAGTGCCCCCCAAAAATTCTTTTCCATTCCCCACAGACATTAATACTGGATAGATCCTTACAGAAGGCTGGGGTCTCAGGAGGCCATCATTCGCCATGATAAAGTGTTGCCAAACTCAACTGTGTTTATTTTATGATTTAATTCACTAAATATGATATTATTTAGTACATACTAAATATCAGGCAATATTCTGACTGGCAATAATTTCCTTGGGATTCTTTAACTTATATCACAGTGATACTGTGTTTCGAGTAGGAAAGTTGCCTCTGCTTAATTTTTAATAATATTTTTCCATCACAAAATAAACTAACTGTTGATGAAAAAAATCTTTTAATGTTCTGATGCCTTTTTATTATTTTTAAATTTCAACCGTTCTTAGTGCATATTTGAAGGTTTAACCTAGTCTCCCATTTGTTAATTCGATGTACACTCGGAAGCAGCCCAGAACTTCATCTCCATTTTGTGGATCGGTGCCATTAGAATTCCACATTCAGGTGATCACTGGACATCGGACTTGCTAACTTTCATACTCTGAAAGGAGAGACAGAGGAAGGTGCCTTTGGCTAGTATAGGTCAGCAATCAACATGAGGCAGAGTTTAACAACGTTTCAATTATCAAGTGAATGAATAATATTATGAAGTCTCAGGAAAATTATAATAAATTATTTCAGAGAACAGGAAGGGCAAGGAAAATGAAAATCCCAGCCTATTTATTCCTTCCCCATTGACTCGCAGGTGCTGAATTTTGAAAAATTAACTTAAACGCACTAAAAAAAAAGTTCACTGATTTTATTTTTAAAACCCGAACTGAACATGAAACATAAGATTAAAAAGAAAACAACAAACAATTTACGTTTCCCTGCTAAATGTCAGTAGGTTCATGAAGCTCACAGGTATGGATATTTGACAGATCACTCTGGAATGTGCAATAAAGTCAGTGGTGCCACAAGCAGGCCTGCTAATTTTGTAAGAGGGAGGGAGTAAGAGAGAATGAGGTCTCTGCTTGGTATCGCAGCATCACAGCTGGGCCTTTTACACGGCGATCCCTGATGTTTAATGGGAGAGATAAAAACGGGAAAATTTCAAGAAAAAAAACTCTGAAAAATTCTCTCCCTGTCAGTTGTTATCACTGCACTCCAAATTTTGGAAACAATGCCATCGCAGGTTCTGATGGGGTGGTAGATGGGGAAGGCAACTCTCCTGGGAACGTTGGGGGTAGAGGCACTAACTTGGCACCTTTCCCTCTAGGTTGGCAGCCATTTCCCCTCAGAGTTGTTTCACCTTCTCTGGGTCCCACCTCGTTTCTACCAGCGTGCAGCTATTGCTAAGCAGGAACAGAGAATTTGCTCAACACTGACTGAGAGGATTCCCGAATACAACAAATCTCACTGACAAATGCTGGGGGGAGGGGGGTGAGGCATGCCCCTTTCCACTCTTTGTTTCCTTCTCTTCTTCCTTCATTCTCTTCCTATGTTTTTTCTTTCTTCAAGACAGTCATTCATGTGCAAACAGTGTGCTGAATATTGAGAGGTCACAATTAGATCACATGACAGTGCTGCTTCCTGTCGCCTAACCCGTATTTTCTCCAATTGGACTCACCAGGATGATAGTCCTGCTCTTCCTTATTAGACCGCTATAGAATAGGAGGACATTCGGGTTATCACAGAGCAGCCTGAGACTCACAGAGAAGCCCATCTATAAATGAAAAAAACAATAGACTACAGTTCTACCATTCCATGGTGATAGGGTGATGTGGGAAATACAGCTGGACAGGATGACAGTGACTAAAGAGACTTAGAGAAGACGGGGTGGGGAGTGGAGGAGTAGGGGGTGGGAGTGAGAGAGGGGTAGGGAAAAGATGGGGGGATGGGGTGCTATCAGAGCCATCTTTTTAAACAACCAAGGAAGCCGTCGTGTAATAAATTGTTAGAACAGAAAAATTCCCCCAGAAGAGCGTGTAAGATACACTCCTAGCATTTACGATTGTGAAAATAATCACTTACAAAACTAATATAGTTGGTAAAACAGCACCTAGAACACAATCATGTGCCCTCCTACGGTGACTAGAGCCAACATGAAAGATGTAACTTTTGACCCAGTTGATGTACGTGTATTGCTCAGACTTTCCTCCATGTCCTCGGCTTTGTTTTATTTTTTTCTTCTCTCTCCCCTTCCCACATTAGCATCTTTTCTTTGTTGATTTTCTATCATCCTAAGCACATTATTACCATATTAGTTACTAACCATGTCTATTACCTATATAGTTAGCTGTTTATAATTCACCCAAGGCTTCCCCAACACCCCCACCTCTAACACATACACCGCATAATGTGTAAGTTAGCCATAAGACTAGATTATCTAGCATTCACTCTATAGTTAACAGTCATTCATGATCTTACCTAATTCTATTGTAGGCACGTAGTTGGAATGGGTGGATCCTACCTAACAGCTGAAGAATATTCCTGCTTCTTAGAATCCATAAACCCAATAAACAACATCTCTGATATACAACATCTCATGCAAATACCAAGCAGGCTTATCTTGAATTAGCAATGCCATAACCTGTCTGCATCACAAACATTATAAATGTTTAGTAGGAGTGGCAAAACTTCTATAAGCATCTTCCACACAAATGCAAGCCCCATCTTTTAGCTTGGGTATGGAGACAGAGATCTGACAACTGCAGTTGCAACTTTCATGTAGGAAAATGTGTGTGGTGTGTGTGTGTGTGTGTGTGTGTGTGTGTGTGTGTGTGTGTGTGTGTGTGGGGAGAGAGAGAGAGAGAGAGAGAGAGAGAGAGAGAGAGAGAGAGAATACAAATAAAGTATATTTAATGACACTTCTTCCAAGGCTTCTGATAGAAAGGGCTAGCATACATTTTGCCCTTTCCTCTTGCTGTAAACATAAAGAAAGATGTGTGGCCTGGAATGGTAGTTCCTATCAGGGACCTGATCTAATGTTAATGGAACTATATTGAAGGGCTGCAGAAGTTGGGATGAACTCTCAGGGCTTTCATGCACGCTATGCTTGAGGCTTGCGCTGGAGAGAAACTCAGCCCCAGTGTGCTTCAGTCATGACTTGTTTTCCTCCTTGGAAGTTGCTTTTTAGGGATGAACAAAAATACTGATAGAACAGGAACAACTAAATATAAATAACCGAACTGTATTAATTAACAGGTTTGTCCTTCTGTTTTTCTTTAATTAATATGAAACCAAATATAGCTAAAAAACAGAAAGTCATCTGCTGTTCTGGCTTATTCTATGATTGCTACTACTAATTCTTCATATCAAATGTAGGCTGCTTAGATTTGATGAAAGTGTACTGAAATTTGTGATATTCCAACCATGAGCTGTTATGATACACCACTCTACATTTGAGTCCCACCTCAGTCATAAGGTTTAGAAGGGGATTTTTTCACCTCTAAACTCCAATAGCATTTGAGAAAGCATCTCCTTTGGTAGTTTTTATTTAACTGGTTCTCAAACCCAGGAATGGAAGGTTTTTCTTTTTCTTCAATTTTTATTTTTCTTTATTTCATATAGCTCACAGGCAAGTGATTTATCTATAGTGGGGTTTAAAAGGTTTATTGATATTTATGATTATATATACATGCTATGATGCTATGATAAATACAGTTTCCTAATAACTCTTAGAGAACACTGCTCTATTATTGATAATATAATTATTTCCCTTTCTTTTTCAAGTCCCCTTTACAATAATCTTCCCCAAGAGAAATATATATCTAAAGTATTTGACCTTGTAAGTCAAGGAGAGCAAAAAACTATGAATATCTGAAATCCTAAAACTTTTAAATGCTATTAATAAAGACATCAAAATTCTGTTTAAAACACTTTGCATATCTAATGTTCTTAACAAAACATGCATTTCAAGCAGAAGTTTTAAGGGTTTTAAATCACAGATTTTCACAGCATTTCCTTCCGGCAGCTGATGAAAATTGGATAATATACAATCAGAACACTTTTTCTACACATTTTAAATTGATTGAAAAATAGAAACAGATTTAACATTCAAAAAAAAAAAAAAAACATTTGCAAACCGTTACATAAAAACGGCCTGATCTGATGTAGTAGATGGTAGGTATAGAACTTTTGAGCTGAAGGCATTCTTTGGGATGTTACAGAGGGAACACAGCACAATACCCGAGCTGCCATTCTCAAAACACATGCCTCTGACTAATAGTTTGAATCTTCTATGAAGACTGCCATCAAAGAAAATCTTTTTCTTAATGGACGGTGCTCTCCATATTTTTCTTTAGGCACAAGCTTGGCATTAAACAGGTTATGAATAGGTTTCCATGCAAAACATAAAAGTAATAAATTGCTGGAGACGAGCAATATGGAAATACAACATATTTGCATAATATTTGAAAGTTCAATGCATATTACAGCCTTCAATGTGATACATAACTTGATGATTGAAAAATAACTGGGTAACCATTCACGTTGTCAGTTTGCATTATCTAAGTGTACATTCAAAGAAAAATAAATAATGAACAAGAACCTGATATCACTCTTGTTAAGCTGCCAAGGAATGGGCAGAAGGGCTAGAAAAGTGACAAGGGGACTCACAGTTTTGGTCAATGATGATACATTCACTCTCAATGGAGTTGTTCATTCTTTTGCAACAATAAGAAAGTGCAAAGTGCTTTTCTTTGCAGAGTCCTTTTCCTAAGGTGCTTGGGGTGTATTCAAGCTTCAAGCATCTTCCAGAAGGTCATGTCAATCATACCTGATCTATAATGACTAAGACCTTTAAAAACTGAAAAAACAAGAGGATCCCAGAATAAGTTTTTTCTTGCTCCTCTCAATAGCAACTAAAGAACTGTATCCATTGTCACATGATTCTAAGCCACAGCTCTGGACAGGAAGGACATGGAACTAATTAAGTCAACCACCAATAGTGAATTGAACATCCTTTTTTTTTTTTATAAAAAAGCATGCATTTCTGAGCTAATGAGATAAATGCATCCTATTTATTACACACCAATAAAAATATGGTTTTTGTTGAGTGGCTTATTTGTTTAAAACATATATATATATATATATATATATATATATATATATATATATACTATATTTGAAACTTGTTCAAAGAGAATAGTCAGTTGTATGTAGAGAAGAATGTTATTCCTAGAACAAAAATAGCTATGTAATTCAGAAAGAATAAACTGAATAGTTGAAGCTATTCTATAATGGAGATAAAGTTGAACTATAGGATGTTAACTCTTAAAAAATCTGCATGGTGTTTAGTGTTATAGTTAGAATAGCTGGGCAAATTATTACAGAAGTTAGGATGGTTTTGAAAGTGATATGAGAAGTCATTTACAACAGGCGATAAAGTGGGGCCACCTTCAGAGACTTGGAAAGTCATCTACTTTATTTGCTATTTGTCTAGAGTTGAAGATGATGAGATAGATATCTTTTAACTGTGCCAAAATGAAGACAGAGACTCATTATATTTATTTGCCCTCTTAAAATGATGACAAAAGAACGTCTGTTTGGCTTGACAGCGTAACTTCCACTGGGCACATTCTTTCACTGTAAAGAACACTAAAACTGGACCAAAAAATACTGTTGTGGGGCAATGATATCATGCAGTCGGAGCTATGCCTCTCCATAGAAGGGAAACCCATGAAGAGAATGCAATATTTGTTCTCACTTCCTGTTTTGTGGCAATTTCCAGATGGCATGAAAAGAAGAAGACCAAAGAAGAGAGCTGCATCATCATCAAACAGAAGCAGCTAAAAAAAGACACCAGGTTGCTGGATTGTCTGGAATTTGCAAAGCAGGAGACCAGAAAAGAATATGAATTGGGTAGTGTTAGGATTTAAATATGAAGTGTCTTCCACATGCTTATGTTTTGAGTGCTTGTTTCCAAGCTGGTAGTACTCTTTGAAGAATCTACTGAAACTATTGGAAGGGAGGCCTACCTGGTAATAAGAGGTACTGACAATGGGCCTTTGAAAGTGGATTTTAGTGAATTTGATGTTTGTTAGGCTCCTTGGAGGAATCTGTGATGCGAAGAACCTCTACTATGCACTCCCACTGCTGTGACTTAAGCATCTCTGCCAGGATGCTTCTATTATGGTGGATAAAAATTCTGTAAAGCCATGTGCCAAAATAAGCCTGCCTTCTCTTTTCTGTCAGGTAGTATGGTCTCACAGATAGAAATACCTGTAGTGGATATAGGCAGGAATTGGGGGAATAATCTCCTGGGCATGGAGTTTCTCTGTGAGTTATATATATATAGTATAGGCAAAGAGTAGCAGTTGATTGAAAAGTTAAGTACCAATATCTCTTTATATTTTAAGTCTATGGTTATACACCAATTTGAATGGTAAGATTAATGGACTATCCCATTGTAACAAAGGATTAGTTCATGAAAAACTAACATAAATTTCAAATGTATCCACTACTACAGCCAAGAAGGAAAGAAGGTATATGTTTGACAACTCAGATGCAATAGAAATGCTGAAAAATACAACTGTCAAATTAACATAATAAAATAATAACATGGATAACTCTATATCTTCAACAGTCGTATTTATACTTAGAAGATTCCTTACCAAGAAACTCAAAGGTTGATAAGTTTTCTTGTTATTCTCTATACAAGTTTTTATGCAATAGATAAATCTATAAATATTATTTAAGAAAAGATAAAATGAAATACGTCAATTCTTTCCCAATCATTAAATGGACCAGAAGCATGCTATTAAAAACCAAAAGTATATTTCAAGAAGAGACTTTTCGCTCTCTTGAATAATTAAATAAAATAAATTATTTTAAAATATCATAAAAGTCAAACCCAGGACGACATAAGATAGCCATAAATTATTACTAAGTAGGGAATAGAAAAGGAATGCAGGGTGAGGTCAGTTATGAAAATATCTATTTAATTCACTAATTTATCAGAAAAGGAAGAAACACCTTATGATCATTTTAGTATATGCGGGAAGAAAAAAAAACTTTTGACAAAAATTATACAAATAAATTTACTTTGCTTGAATAGGCATTTGCACAAAGTCTAAACCTGATATCATGATGGTAAAATATTGAACACTTTCCTACAAAAATCAGGAACTTGATAACTATGTCTGTTCTCAACCCTACTGATCAACGTTGTTTGAACAGTCTAAGATTGTACAGAAAAGATGAGGAAGTCATAAAAGGGGCATAAATGTCAATGCAAAATTCTCTATTTCACTAAAACATCTAATTACATAATGCAGGACGCTAACTCTAACTGTTCATTAAGGTGTATAGATTT
The DNA here is from genome assembly GCA_902729485.2 of Mus minutoides. Classification (NCBI taxonomy): domain Eukaryota; kingdom Metazoa; phylum Chordata; class Mammalia; order Rodentia; family Muridae; genus Mus; species Mus minutoides. The sequence goes on along the minus strand of LR749646.1, from coordinate 1,870,956 downwards.
CCAGTTTGGTTAATTTAGGTGTGTGATGTTTTTACATATTTGCAATTTTTAATAATAAATTTTACTTAAAACAAATACACACACACATACACACTCACACACACACACACACACACACACACACACACACACACACACACATACACACACACAATCCAGAGGAAAAACCACATCAAAACCCCACTGGAAATAATAAAGAGATTTGAATCTTTGTATGACACAGATCAGTACTTTATAAATCAATTATGTATCTATATTCTGACATCAGACAAGAAAGAAGAAATAAAACTCTTAAACTTAATGCTAGGATTAAACATTTAAAAATAAACTTGAAGGATACATGAAAGTACCAGTGGAAAAGGATGGATTGTGAAGAAAGATTTTTTTTTCCCTTTGGTTTTTCAAGACAGGGTTTCTCTGTGTAGCCCTGGCTGTCCTGGAACTCACTTTGTAGACCAGGCTGGCCTTGAACTCAGAAATCCACCTGCCTCTGCCTCCCAAGTGCTGGGATTAAAGGCATGTGCCACCATGCCCGGCGTGAAGAAAGATTTAGTTGGAGGAGATTGTCACATGCTCATGGGTCATGGGTTAGAAGACTAAACATGGCTGCCATAGTCATTTCTCTTTTTTTGTAGAGCTAGTACAGTTACCTTAAAGCACATATGGAAATACAAAATGTTTAAAGTCATTAAGAAGCATTGTAAGAATGAAGACAGTTGTAGATCTATGTCATCACAGCTAAAGACTCATGGTACTTTAGGCAGTGGAGCTAATTCACGTAGTAGGATTGATCCATGAAATAAAACACTCAGTTCAGAAGTACATATAGATAATTCGTTGGCTTTCAAGCAAGTGTCAAAGCTATTCAATTTGGAAGGGAGTAATTTATCAATAAATTACAGTAGAAAAATTACATAAGTATATGAAGATGTACATTAATCCCTTCCCCACACCACAAATACAATTAAATTAATTCAAGGTAACAACAGATTTGAAGTTGAGAGCCAGTACTATATAAAGATGTTTAAATTATTTTGGCATATACTTCTGAGAGTGGACATAAGAAGCACAAAGTATAAAATGAAATACGACGCACTTAGACCTCCTCAAATTATATTCATTGAAGGTATAGTTTAAAAATAGACAAATCTTAGATGGTGTGGAAATATCCATAACAGACAATATTTGGCAAAAAGTTTATGTCTCAATTTTTTTTGAAAACATATCAACTGTATTTCATAGGCAGCTACCTTAAGAAACATTCTGAATAAAAACGACATGTGTGCCTAATAAGTAACAAAAGTGGATTCTGCACCACCAGAAATAGAGTAGTGTAAATGAAAGAAAGCTATGGGGAGACAACAAGGTAGGCCCAAACCCAGAACACTAATGACATCAAGCACAGAGGATGATTGCTAAGAAATGTTACTGTGAGACATTCTTGTGGGAGTATAAAATGGGATAGGCAGTCTGTTATGATGAGACATTCCTAAATAGTTTCTGAAAGAGTTAAACACACTTGTTATATGACCCAGAAATTATCTGATCAGAAATAAAGATACACACACACACACACACACACACACACACACACACACACACACACACACACGCTCACACAATGCATACATGCATATACACATGCTCTCACACACTTATATACACATGTTACCACAAAAATACTTCTTCAAAAATGCTTAGAAGCAGTTTTCTTCATAGTATCTCAAACTTGGAAACAACTCTCTGTCTCGTGAAATGATAATTAGATGTGGCACATTTACTAAATGCAACACTAACAAACAGTAAAATAACAAATACACAACTACTGTTATGCTCAACAGCACAGATGAAATGTCTCAGCAAATGACGAATTTCCAAGTAAATAAAGCAGACATTGTATCATTCCTGAAGAGCTGCAGTTCAAGGACAGGCCAAATGAATTCCAACATCGAAATGAGACAGTGGTTGCTTATAGTGGGTGAGTCAGTGGGACTGACCCCATCTTTATTACAGAAAAGATCTTGCATTTTTACTCAGGCACATTAATAGCAGAATGGAATATAGTCCAACTGTATTTATTTTTGTAAAAAACTACCATTTTATAAATAAAAGTTGGACTACTGTCAAGTTATCATTTAACATCAGCTTATATTTTTCAACTTAACTATTTTATCAGTATCAGTATCAGTAACATTTAGTGCATGTGCGTGTGTTTGTGAAATAGGTCTTAAAAGAAAACGAGGCAAGAAAACCTGAAATTTGTGATTGCAGTATGATTTAGAGATATATGTGGTACTTACCCCAAAGATATATTCTTCCTCAAGTTTTGTGGCAGGTCCCTAGTGTCACCAAGGCAGAGCTATCACTGCAGCTCTAGCCTGCAAAAGGAGAACAAAGAGAAAATGTACTATACCATAAAATATTCTTTAAATGTCTAATCTTTATTATAGCATATTAATTTATATAAGTCATAAAAGTAAGTCATTCACTTAAATACTCAGGCCAAACAAAAAAAAATCTGTTTCTTGACAAAGAGATTATAAAAATTGTGGAGTAACTGGGCTGCTCTGATAGTGCTTAATCAGCTGTTTTTCACGTACACATTTGTAATAGCAGTTTTTATAGCCAGTATTTGTGTAAGTGGTACAGAACTGTAGCCAGATGAGAAAACAAAACAACACAAACGCACACATCAACAACAACAACAACAAAAAAATCAAAAAAAATTAGGTAAACAAGCATCTGTAACTAACATCCGGGTTGCTGGTTTCCTAAAGGAAACAGAGGTTATGAGATCAGAGGGCAGAAAGGGTTATTACCAACAAGGAGAATGGATCACACTTTAAAGCTTAGGTGAGATGTCAGCTGCAATGGGAGAGGTGTGTGTGTGTGATAGCCATTCAGGCACAGGGGACAAAGTAGTCACATTATAGCTTTTGAACATATGGACCTTAAAGGGCAAGGAAACTCAATGCATTTCAGCTTGACAGATGTTTTTTTAGAGGTATTAGAATGCAGAAGAATGTTAGCTTAGAAATTTTCCCAAAACTTACTTTAATGAGGGTTCTTAAACTCTTCAACCTCTCTTTTAGGCCACCATCCAAAAGAGGTAGGGGTAAAGAAAGGTTATTAGGGGAAGTGGACCTGCTTAGAATTATTTTTTGGGGGGTGGGGTGGAGATGATTCCAATCTTTGTCGTGAGCATATCAGCAGTTCAGTTCATGTAAATTAGCAGCTTTATCCACTGGCAAACACCATTCACGAATCATCAATGGCAGCTCGATCCAGAAGAAATCGAGAGGCTCTGCTAATCGTCCTGGGTCTGAAGACGTGACAAGGAGCTGCTGGAATATGAGAAGCCTTTGGTGCTTTTCTCTCTATGACATCACATCACAACAAATGATGATCCGTGAAGAAGACAAGGTGAATCAAGGCCACAGTATCCTCAGCAAAGAGCAGCATCAGCAAAGCCCAAGGAAGACAAGCAAAGAGTAGGAAGATGAACCAATTCCACAGTGTGGTCCACTGTCTGTTGGGTTATACTTACACCCTTTCTAAACATCTTGTGTCCTTTCACATGCTCCTTCGCCAGGGAGCTTCCAGAAAAACACCACATGTCTGTTCTCAACAAGACATCCTCCCACATGTCTGCTTCAGCCAAACATCCTGTCATGAGACAGTCTCCAGAAAAACATCACATGGCACAACTGATTCTCCAAAGACACCAGAACATTTTACTTCAGGAGAAACTTTTCACGCAAGAGACTGAACCGCAGACACATTGGTGGCAATTTGACTGAGATTCAGCAGTGAGTAAGAAAGGTATGAGCCATGCATCTATCCTTACTAGGACTGACTGGCACAATGGATTATAATGACAAGGAGCAGTGGTCCCTGGAGAGTCTGTAGAAGAGAAACAAATTTGACCCAATAGGCAGAGACATGAGTTGCAGGGGAAAGATTCTTAAGGCAATGGCATCTGATGAAACCAGGAAAGACAGCATAGTAGTGGTATGTAAGGAAGAAGAACAGGGACAGCCTCACTTATAGGCACGGAAGGAAGTCATCATTGAGAACATGACCTTCAGGAAAGCCTGGTATCAGGAAAACCAAGCAAAGAATTTTTGAAGAGAAGAGTGAAATTGAAATTCAAGTGCATTGAAATTCAAGCAGGGTTCATGTTAGAAAGTGATTATCTCTCTTTTTTTCTTGACTTGTTTAGATTTAGATACAAGGTAATTATAAATCTGTGGAGCAACAGAGCCTGCATGATACCCAGTCTTTACATGTATATATTAGTAACAAAAATCTGCCAGATTTTTGCTGTGTATTTTCTGTGCCTTAACAAGCTAGTTGTTAAAAGTTTTGAAGTTACCCTTGCTGGTGATATGCTATGCTATGGTGGGTAATTATTCCTATGAATGGCTCTTTTAAATGTTCTTTGGGAAACAGTGATACTTAACACACTAGGAGTACTTCCCAGTGATAAAACTTAGCACACCAGAGTTCTGTTGTTTTAGGTAATTAAATTTAGCATACTACAAGTCTCTGTCACTGATTAAATTTAGTACACTAGAGGACCCTGTAGGTGATTTAAATGCTTCTTTAAACAACCAGAATATTTGTGGACATGAAATACCCCAGAGCTCAGCAATATGCCCCTTTAAGCTGTTATGTCTAAGAAAAGGGACTGAGGGTAATATAATTGTCTGAGTGCTGAGTTCTAAACTCTGCGTGATGAATCTCAGAGCTCAATCTACTCCAGAAGCTAGGGATTCACTTATGACTTGGGTGTGCCTGTACCCAGAAGACAGTCTGATGCTGGGCATGAGGGGCAAACCTGCAGCCAAGACAAACCCTGACTTCACAGTTCATTTGGGAGTTGACAGAGATGATCACTAGTGCATGTTTATGGGAAGCATGAAGTGCAATTCTAGAAGACACATGATCATTAACTCATTTAACCTTCCCATCTACCTCAAAAGGCAGACACTTCTTGGTTCCAAATAAAATGGACCAGGTAATAAAAATTCAGAAAATTTCCAAAGATAGAAATTACATGTTAATGTGTGGAGAATAACTACTAATGTGTGCTAATATATTTAGTCATGCCATGAAGACTAAATATCAAGTGACTTACAATAATCACTTGCTATTACCTTTTATTTTGGAAAAAAGAAAAACCAATCTATTTCTTAGCCTTAAGCAATTTGATCTCCCTTGCAGATATATAGAAAAAAACCCTAAGATCTACAACAGCAGTTCTCAACCTGTGGATTGTGTCAGATATCCTGTATATCAGATATTTACATTACTATTCATAACAGTAACAGCATTATAGTTATGAAGTTGCACCCAAGTAATTTTGTGGTTGGGGGGTCACCACAACATGAGGAAGGGTCAGAGCACCAGAAAGTTTGAGCACTACTGCTCCAGAGATTTAAAGAAACTTGTCGGGGCAATTTGTATTCTATGTACTTTCATAAACAGTCATAATCAAATGGCCTCAAATTGCCCATTTCCAATGCCCCTAGATTTTTTTTTCTATATTTTGAGGTTTGCCCAAACAGTTTGCTTGCATATACACTTGGGTTGCATTGGGAGAAGAATCATAGAACAGACAGAGGAGTTCTGACTAGATTCCTGATATACCACCTTGGAACATATACCTGAAGATCAGAGGAAAAATGTCTATGATGAAAATAGACAGAGTGGAAAAAAAATGGCTATTTCTGTCAGCGTTAAAAAGCTGAGAGAGTCACTGATTAAGGTCACTGCCAATTTCATCAATGAGGAAAGTGCTTTGGCAAGCAGTCAGCCCCTCGTTTTCACAACACTGGGTAAGCCTGTGGTGATGGCACTGTCAGTGTGTCTGTGATCAAGCACAAAGAAGATCCAAGGGTCAACCAGATGAGAATTTTTTAGTAGAGTGCCAAAGCTATCCTAAACTGACACCATATAATGCATATATGTCTTCCTGTCCCCTGTCCCTTTCAGGGCCATCACCATTGACAAACTGACAAGAGAAAGAGGACAAAGCGGGAAGAAAAGTAATCAAAAGCCAAGTTAACATTTCCCCATGGCTTCTCTGGCAATAAAATCTCCAATCTGCAGGTGGAGTCTTTTCATTAAAGGTTTATTCTTGAGCAACCTCTACTGATAGACGATATTAAGATGTAAGTTCTTTATCCTAAGCTAATATTCAAAACTGTATTGCTAGTTATCAACCGGCATAGCCTGGTTTGCAACTCAAGTGTAAATATGTTCAATGCTTTTCATAAATGCAAGCCTCACACACGGACAAAGATACTCGTTAATTGACTTTAGTGGCACTTGTTAACAAATGAAAATGTAGCAATTTCTCATTTGAGCACACTTCCATTTGTACAGAGAGCTGGCATGTTTGGACATGTAGAGGTCCCAGGCCCCAATGTGACACATCGAGTCACCTCACTGGAGAGAAAATAGAGAACAATAAACGGAAAGTGTGGCCTGCTAATTTGGTGTTGTTAATTCCCGGACCTTGGAAAGAGAGGTTGTCCTCTGAGAACACAGAAGCTTAAATAAGCAAGAGCAATATAGTGCCCTGAGTCCCAGTCAAAACTTCTCTGCACATTGAGTTTACACCCTGGACACTTGGATGCTAAGATGCAAGTTTAAACTTGTGAGAGCAGTTTGCCTACCATATCGAATTGGATATCATATAACATCACTTTACCAGGCCTCTTTTTACTGTTCTTNGGCCCTTTCAGCACCATCTTGCTGGCATATGCTATAGTGTCTATGTTTGGTGACTGATTGTGGGATGGATCCCTGGCAGCTGCAGTCGTTGGGTCCATCCTTTGGATTCAGCTTCACAAATGCTCTCTTTAACTCTTTCAATGTGTGCTTTGTTCATAATTCTAGGAAGGGGTGACGTGTCCACATTTTGATCATCCTTATTCTTGAGTATCATGTGTTTAGTAAATTGTATCTTGGGTAGTCTAGGTTTCTGGGTTAATATCCACATATCAGTGAGTACATGTTATGTGAGTTCTTTTGTGAATGGGTTACTTCACTCAGGATGATGGCCTCCAGATCCATCCATTTGCCTAGGAATTTCATATATTTATTGTTTTTAATAGCTGTAAGGTGTATTTTTGAGGGGGAGATAGGTTTTTGTTGGATCCTCAGATGCAACCAGCTGTCTTTCATTCTCCCTCTCCTCTCTTTCCATCTTCAGTAGCCTGAGTGTTTGTTTCATAGCCATTAATAACAGAGGACACCATGGTGAAGATGCACTCTCCATCTGGGAAAAGCTTCTCATTCTCCAGGTCTTTATCAGTAAACCCATGCTTAAATTCCTCAAACTAAAACTTGCCCCGTGGATGCCCTTGCCACTTAAAGTTCCTGCTTGATGGTTGGAAAAGTCATTTTGCTAGGTTACTATCTGCAAGCATATCAGAGAATCATTAATACTATCAGGGGTTGGCTCTCCCAAAAGGAATGGGTCTCATGTTGGTGTAGTCATTGGTTGGTTGTTTCTTCAGTCTTTCCTCCATCTTTATCCCTGCACATCTTGCAGGCAGGACAATTTTTGGATTGAAGGTTTTGTGGAGGGAATTGATTTTCCTCTCCCTCTTTTGGAAATCCTGCCTGGCTACAGGAGGTGGCCACTTCAGTTTCTAGAGGCTCCATTCAGCACCTGATGGAGGCAGATGCAGAGACTCATAATCAAACATGATGCATAGCCCTCATGAGGAGTCTTGTGGAAGAGTGGAGGATAGAAATGAGCAAGTCAGAATGATTGAGGGTATCACAAGAAGACCTACAGTGTCAACTACCCTGGGACTAGACCATGGAGGCTAACAGAGCCTGGGCCACCAACTAGGACACATGCAGGAGCTGGAACTAGATCTCCTACATGTTTATAGGGCTGTGTAGCTTGGTCTTCATGGTTTACTTAACAAGTAGAATGGGACCTGTGCCTGTCTCTGTTCCCTGCCATTTCTTCCACTTTCCGCCTACTTGGACTGCCTGGTGGGGTCTCAGTGGGAGAGGATGTGCCTAGACCTGCTGGGACTAGATGCCCCAGGGTGGAATGGTACACAAGGTGAGCTATCCTTCTCTGAGGAGAAGGGGAAGGGACAATGGGGGAAGGGATTTGTAAGGGTAGGGCTGGGAAGAGAGGAGGGAAGGGGTTGTGAACAGGATGTAAAGTAAATTAAAAAAAATAAAACTAATAAAGTACCTCATTTTGCCTTCTGATGTTGAATCATGTACAGTTTCGTAAATGATGATGAGTATTTGCTTACAACTACAGTGCTGAGGTAGTAGAAAGTGTTGTTCATGAACTAATATTGGTACACTGCTGGAATTAGCTGTGCTGGACCATTATTCTGCCTGGACAACAGCCTGCAACCAAATGCTTGAGAGCTTGGCTGTGTTCCTGCAACATACGTTCCCATGCAAATTACCAGAACTCCTGAAATCTATGGAGGGACACAGGCTAGCTTTCCTGCTTTCAATTTGTCTTGGTTGCAGACAAACTAAACTGGATTAACGTGTTTATGCCACTATCATTAGATTCTGTATTTCATCATCATTTTGGTCTATTGCACAATTGCTAAACTATGTTAGGTATTGTGCTATTCCTGCTGAGGAATTTATTATTATTTTTCTTTATGAGTAGAAATAGATTGAGACATGTCTATTCCTGCAGCCCAAAAATTTGAGTCCTATCTTAAAGTATGGAGGTTGGTCACAAAATGTTTCATGAGTCAGGCACTTAATAAAAAGATTGTTGGCTGTTGCAGATAATTTTAGATCTTGTATCCAGGCGAAAGGTTTAGGGGGCCTAGATAACCCAGAAAGAGATGTAAATAGCAGACAGCAGCTTGACAGTTTTGCCAAGGGTCAACTTCATTTGTACACCAAAGAACCCAAATTTGTTTCAGTTTTGACTTCTTACCCAGATGTCATGGGAACCATTATCGTCTCTGCTTCTAATCCACTCTTTTGCCCAGTTTCAGACATTCATTTAGTGCTCAGAATGTAAATTACATTTCCTATTTGTCCTCAAACCAATGTAGCATTTCTTTATGCTTTTTAGGCATGATATTTACTGTGTCTGTGACATTTTTATTTAGTAGTCGGTATTAATAAATCATCATGAAAGTAACAACATCATTGTGATTTTTGTTGTAAATGCATTGCTTACAGCTCTTTGAAGAAGCATGAATGTTCAGCCACAACAAAAACCAATCAAAAGGGAGAAATGTGGTTATTGATGGTATCCTATTCATCTTGGAATTGGTGAAATTAATATAGTTAACAGACTGTTACTTCCTTTCAAATTCTGTTCTTTTCAGCTTATGATTAAAGTAGCATTTTCTTAAAAAATATCGAGGCAAGACTCTGTATAAATCACACCACTCCTGACCCCAATACAGTCATGTTGCTTTGCATAAAACAGACACAATTTACTATCATTTGCTCCTGATATACTTTGGAAACCCCTCTGTGCTTTTGTTCTGAATGTTTTCTCTTGTTGGTACCTGGCCTCACATCTATGGATAGCTTCAATAAGAACCGATGTATTATTGGCTTCTTATGGAATATACTATCTTACCATCAAAATGCATGACTGTTATATTTTCTGAGTTGTATATTTTATCCTCTGAAAGATACGTTCTGTTACATTAAGCTGATCATGCACTTCCAATCATCAGAACAAATCAAGTAATCCTAGTAAAAAATAATATAATAGAGTTCCATACACAATGGAATGAGGCAGCAACTCTAAAGTAATTTCACTTTAACGAAGAAAACACACACATAAAGTTATCTCCAACAGTGTCTGGCACACAGTAAGACCTAAAAGTATGCTTTCCTCACCTTTTCATTTGCTTTTCATAGTACTTTCATTTGTGACAAAGCTTGTTATATGTCCCCACAACCCCAGGATGCATTTCAACTCACAAAGTTTAGCAGATTAGATTGAATTGAGGAAAAAAGGCAAAATACTAAAAAACACACGAAAAAAAGAATAAAAATACTTTTAGCATGCCAGCTAAATTTATTTAATGAATTTAAAATTTTTTGTTATATTTCTTAAAAATCTAGGTCTGTATGGAAAATTATGGTGTTAGTGTATTGTATACTATGCCCCTCAGCTACTCAATACAGTTTTTCCTAGCCTAGTGAAATATATTCTCCTGGTGATTTGTATGTGCATTTGCATAGGTAAGTTTGTGGAATCAAAAGTAATTTTCCTGTTAATTTTATTTTTTATTACAGAATTTAAATATCTACTTTGTCATCATAAAGCATTTAAAATGTCTTTGCTTTATAACATCTGGCCAAGAAATAATACCCTCTTCAAACCATCTTACAGAGCAGCACAAACTTGAAGAAGTCCTCTTAGAAACAACTAAATTTGTCACTAGTATCACAATAAAGCCATTAATTAAATGGATATGAATCATACTACCCCAAACCAGTCTTCCTTTAAGCCACCAGTGAGCTAACCAAAGAAAAGATTATGGGGGTGTTAAATATTGTGAAAAAATTCCCCAAATTGAAAAATACCAAGGAGCTTTGATGGAAAGGAAAAGAAAGTGAAGGAAAGAAAAAAACAAGGAAAAGAACAGGATAAATACCAACTGACCCCCTTAGCACGCCCAGCCTTGCTTGCGTGTTGTCCATATAATGAATATTTCAGTTGCATCTCAAGTTCCTTATATTTTCAAAGGCAGTAAAGACTATGAGTTTTACATTTGTTAAAGACTTCTGATTGGCAGGCACACTGAAAGATTGCCTCATATTTAAAAGGAGAAGGCTCCTCAGGAGCTATAGCTATGAAATATTTATCACACCTTCTTTCATAGAAAGGAGCTAGCTGACTTGGTGACACACAGCCTACTATTAATACCAACAAAATTACACGTCTCCTGTTAAATATCGTTCTTAGGAGATGAATGAGGACTTGTTTGTTCTAGATGATCAGAGAGAATAATGCAGGTTATAGTTTGTCGTTTTCTTGTAAAGTATAATATATGTTTGAACTTTGTAGCACAGAAGACCTAGGGCTTGATAAATACTTCTTCAGAAGACAACGTGAGGTGATTTTCTTTCTGGACTTGTGTTCTTTTAATTGAAAAATTATATTTTTATCGATACCCACCTCTTTTTTGTGGGAAGCCTTTGGATACAAGAATGCTATAGCTATACCTTTGAGTATACTTTTATTAAGCGAAGCAGAGACTCATGTGTTTCCAAATATTGTTCAAATCTCCAAAGCCAGCTGAATAAATAAACATTATGTGAGCTGTAGCCCAAAAGTCTGCAAATGACTCCTTGGGATGTAAAAAATAACTAAGTATTTCTTGGAGCCAATGATCAGCAGTTTTGTTTAAGTTCTGGGACCCCTGAGCCTCCATAAAAATAACTTTGAAATATTATATTATGTGTGAAAATTTTACACACATGCACATTTATAATCAGCAGACAGAGCCTCTGCCCTCCTTCAACCCGATAATCAACCATAGGACCTACTCAAACATGAAAAAAAGGAGAAAGATTCAGAACTCTAAAGCATATAATCTTAGTGTCATTTAGAACCATGTGTCTTTCTGAAATGACCTATTACTGCAAATCTCTTGGTTATATTTCTATGGAAGTGTCTGTTTCTCATTATCAAAGTCTAAAGAAATTGGATACAGTTATGTAACACTTGGCAAAGAGGGTCTAAGAAAAATGCATCCTGCAGTTTTCAGCTTATCTTTTCTTTCCAAAGCTGTAACTACTGTCTGACTTTTCCTACTTGGGAGAAGCCAACTGGGACAGTGAAAGGGAAATAAAAATCCAACCAAAGTAAATAAAGCGATGGCCCTGTGCTTGAATCAATCATAGATGTCAGGTTTTAGACAATGATTATAGTGAACAGACACTAAGATAATGTGAGCAGGAAGATGGGTTACCTTTTAAAGTTACCTTTCCCTTGTAAGATGGCACTGAGTATTTTCATAACAAGCTTGCCAAATGCACTAGTGTAGGTGCTGGGGAAGTTGGCTGGACTGGAAATGTACTCATGGTATATGCATAAGTACCAGAGTTCCAATCTCTAGCACCCACACAATAGCCAGGCTCACTGACATCTATCTGTGATTCCACTGTGGAAAGTCAGAGACATATGGACCCCTGGAACTTATTGGCTGTCCAGCCCTGCCTAACAAATGGGCTGTCCAGCACCAGTGAGCTCAAAAGTTAAGGTAGAGTCTAATCAAGGAGAAGACCTAATGTTGATCTCTGGCACCCACAGGCACCCATCACACATACACCTATGTGAATGTGTACACATGTACACACCACACATACACACACACACACACACACACACACACACACACACACACACACACACAGAGTCATGAGGATGATGGTGTCAGCAAGATCTGAGATTTACCACTTTCACAAGTAAAATAATAATCACTAGCAATTGCTTTCTGTAAACCAGATTAAGATCTTGCAGAGAGAGCCTATAGTGTGTTTCTATTCATGGTTTTAGTTGGAACCCAGGGCTATATACGTTCCTTTTCCAGAAGTGAAGAAGTGAGAAGTCTGGAGAAATTTTATGAGGAAGAAGTTCAATGGGTCTCATTCCAACAGGTGCGCTCCCCCCTTCCCCAGTTCACGTTAAGTCAGTTAATTTATAATTTCTTCAGATATTACACAAACAATGTTCAGACAACTTTAGATGCACATCTAATCAATTAAGACAGAGCACTGTTTTTTTGCAATTCAAGCTTTTAAAAAGCATTATAGTTAAAATACACTGTGCAGGCCTGCTGGGATAATTGGTTGTCAAAGTACATGGGTACCAGCGAGTAACCTTAAAATAGCAGGAAATACAACTGCACACAAGAAAAGAAATCACTATTTCACTTTTTTAAATGAAACATATTGCACCTCCTAGTTCACAATGGGGTATTTGCTGAGAGCCTGTAATTAACTCATAATGATGAGAACTGCAGTGATAAGCATTTCCTTCGCCAGAGCGCTTGCTTGTTTTCCTCGTTCCCTCCGAGTTTGCTCTGTCCCTGTCAGTTCTTCTAGTTAGCCCGTCACTATGAATCAAGACAATGATGGAGAAAAGGGCAAATAGTTTTTGTCAAAGGGGATTATTTGTTTTAATTTTTACATGAACGACTTGATAGAAACAATTTACTTTATTAGCTAGCTTATACGGACCGCACTGTCAGAATGAGCGAGTTGGGGAGGGAGAGGGAGTTTTGACCTAGTCCTACCACAACGTTACTTTGGAAACTCAGAACCAACCAAATCAGACTCTCAAGTCTAGTCACCTATCGCAGCTGTTTTCTGAGTCATCTCCTGGACTGCACACAGCTGTTGAATTAATCTCCCCAAATACCTCTCCACCATGCCTCTCCTTCCCTCCAAACTCTATAAGAACTGCCCAATACCAACAGAACAAAGTGCACATTCCTTACCAGGCATTAAGCCCTCTACAATCTGCTTCCAATTTTCCTGTCTTGCCTCATTTCCCACTGTTCCATTATAACATGTGAATTCTCCGCTCTGGTCTGTTCCACGTCCTTTGAAAGGCTTTAGACTTGCTTTCTTCTTTCCCTGTTCAATCCCCCTTCCTGCGCGAGCCCTTAGGTGCTGGTTTGGATCAGGGTACTCTGTCTTGTCTGATTACTGAATCGTGGCTCTGCATGAAACTGTAAGCTGTATGTGAACAAGAGTCGACTCCTCCTTCCTTGCAGGTCCTGACATTTTTTTTTTAAGCACAGCATCCTGTGTTTTATGGTACTTTATGAATCAACAATGGGTAGGAAAGTCATTACTGTAACACCCAGAGCAATAGCCTGGCATTTAGTTTGCCTCATCAGTATCATTTTGAAATAACTAGGTTATGATGAAATACCTGAATGATTTCTTAGTGCTTTCTCTATAACCCCCCCAAAGTGAGAGTGCAGAAGAAGAGAAAGTAAATAAACTACACAATGTATTTGGACTGAATCTATGGAACCAATAAATACCATCACAATACATTCCATAACCAAATGAAGACCATCAGTGCATGGAAATGCTAATTATTAATGTACAAATACTTGAGAAAGCCAGTACCAGCCCAGGGTACCATGTTAACAAATCCCTTGGTGGTTCTGGACTTGCTGCAAAGTCTTGGCTTCCCCACTCTACCTACCTGCAGCTGCTGAAGGGCTTCTGCAACAGTTCTCTCCCTCAGCCAATAGCTATGCTTCTGCCATAGAAGTTCCTTCACATCACAGTTGTATGGTTGTCTGCTTTCAACATTGCTAATGGGTGCCCTGTCTCACAGGAGGAAAGCCTGCATTCCTTCTGTGACTGCTCGGACCTCTTTCCCTCTAACCCTCCAGCCACACTGCTGTCCACACTGCCTGCCCTCCTGCAGCCCCATCTTTACATTTCCTATTTTTCCCCAACCTCCAAGCTTTTTTTCTGGCTGGTCCCTAAGTTCATTTTGGAACATTTCTCTTTGTTTATGTCTTCTTTTTCTAAACTTCTGTACTAAATTCAGTGACTCTTACTATCTCCCTCAATTCTCTATTATGTTACCAAATTTTCTAACAGGCATTAGTGATAATTGAAATAAGCTTATTTACTTAGTTTATTCTGGTCTGTGTTTATATCTCTCCACTAGGAAAACAGGGTGTCTTTCAATACCTGTCAAATGAATATTTTAGTTTGACATACTCAGCCAATAAAGGCCTGAAACCCAGGATTTTCTATAGCTAACTTGGTGTTACCTCCAACTCTACCAAGTTGCTGATGGTCCCATAGACACCGAATTTGCCATTCATTCTTGAGTATACTTTCTCTAGTATGTCCAGAGCAGAGGTACTACACTCAAGATGAATTTAACAGACAATAAGGTACCTGCCAGTCCAGGAAGAGAAGCTGTATGCAAACTACAGACAAGGATATGACCATAGAACTTTATCATTCTGGTAAACCATCAAAGAAGGGCCAGTTTAGGGATCATAGTGACTATTGATGAGACACTTTAAATTTATTAGGAATAATTCAGCATTCATTGTCGAGGTATCAAACATGGAGAATGGATGGAATTCTGGATCTACTTTTCTTGGCCAAGGCTTCAAGTTGTTTTTTTTTTTTTTTTTTTTTTTTTTCCATCAAAATCATTACACAGAATAGAAAAGAACCCAGTGCTCATATATTTATTTCCTGCTATATTTTTCTGTATCAGCTTATCTATCCCAACAGAACTGGAGTAGCAACAAGTTATTTCAGTTTTCCACAGAAAGAAACAAAAGCAGAAGCGTGCTTCCTCTCCGTCTTCCCTTCCATTTTCTCCTCACCCTTTTCTCGTGTTCCCTGGTGCAAACTTATTAACACAACAAATCCTCCACAAATGCCAGTTATAGCAACCATCCAAAAGGAAAAATCAGCTTAAATAGTCTCATTGCCAGGACTTTCACGTACCATGGAGAATAATAGGAAGTCCAAACATTTCTACCACTTTCTGATTGCAGGCAGTTTTTTCTCTTCAGGTTAAATTGAGGGGCTTAACATTTCTATGTTTGGTTCACATGAAAGGGAGACCAAAAAAATAAAAAAATAAAAAATCATCATGACACTAAGAAGGACACTTGGTTCATAACTGATAATTTAAATCTTTATTAATGTTAATGTTTCAATATTACATGTTTTCAATTAAGACTTGGGGGGAAATTGCCATGTTGATAGATTGAGAGTGGTATATACCACTTGACTACTGATCATATCTTATTATTCAGAAAAACATCTGGCAACTGTAATTACACGTGAAATTGAAAGTAATACTATATAATTAAGGACTTGTGGTAAAACATATTGTGTAAAAATTTTTGAAGATTCATTAAAAATGTTAAAACATTAAGACTAGTATTATTATTGTCAAATTTTTCAATAAATACAAAGAAAGCTGTCATATTTTATGACACCGTGAAGCTACAAAGTACATTTCACTTTAATCCACTTTCACTAAGCAATTATACAAAGACTTTTTACTGAATTTAAGGGCACAGTCTTCTCTTTCAGGGGCTCTCAGTTTGGTTCCTTGTACTCATGTTAAATAGCTCACAACCTTGTGTAACTACAGTTCCAGAGGGCCCAATATCTCTGTGCCCCACAAGCAGCCCCACATATGTGCACACTCCGATTCCTATACATATACACATAATTTTTAAAAATTCATTAATGTTATAACGGAAAATTAATATACATTTCATTGCTCATGTGCTTGTTTCCTGCTATGTAATTCTGCATCAGTTTGTCTATCCCAACAAAAATAAATAAGCACCAGGTTACTTCAGTTCTCATGAAGAGTAGCAAAAGCTGAAAATGAAGCTTAACAAAACCCATCTTGTCTATATTTAAATAAAATCTCTGTACCTGTTGAAGTGTGCTGCACTAAAGATAACATGAGTCTGAGGGGGCGGGCTTTGGTGGGGAAGCGTGCACTTTTTTCTTATATCCATTCATCATTAGCTAGCATTGACATAGGTTACCTTGTGACCCTAATATATTATGACTTAGAAATTAGACAAACAGTACATAAATATACTGCAGAGATTGATTGCTTGGGCCTGGCTGACCTCAAATGACTCGAGAGGTTAAATGTTGTTGGAAAAAAATAATAATGAAACAGCAGTGAGTGTCAGAGAAAAGCAGGCACGCCGCGTTTTCTGTTACTTAGATTGGTTTGAGGACATAAATGCCTATCACGCCATGATTTTGTGCCAATTTATTGGCAATTTAATCACTTAGTAAAGTCAGGCATCATCCTTTATTGCCAGGTGGAAAAGGCAAAGAGGCAACTTCGTCTAGGGAGGGATTCTGTAGTCTGCACATTTATTGGTCCTCAAATTAAGCTGCCTTCCTCCACAAATTCGCCTAAGACTTGTGGAGTCACCCAGTGTTCTTCTCTCTAATTTGGATTGCTTGAGGCCATGGACACATTGAGTGGTTCCATTCATGATCAGCAGATGATGCATGAAAAAGCCGGGATGCTCGTCTGAGGAACTGAGCTCCAAAGAGCTGTTCACTTTTCCAGAGGGCTTCGGATAAAACTTTCATCCATGTCTATAAATTGTACACATTGATTTGAAATAAACTGTGACTGATGATCTGTCGATGACGATTTCCATAATCATTATGGCGTCAGTAATTTATCAAGGTAATGATATTTGTGTCCCTGATGTCACATTCATCCTGCACTGGGAGGACCAAAGAACACAGTGATTTTTAAAGCCCTTATTAAGACCTAACTGGTTTGCTATGCTTGCAGCCATACAGTAATCAGTGTGGTAGCTACAAGGGAATAAAACATTTTAAATATCCTGATAGGTTTGTAATAAAATTCTTTTGACAAAAATCTTCCCTTGCTCAAAGGCAGAGACCTATGCTTACAGGATTTTAATTAAATCAGCCTTACTGAGATTGCTCAGTGTATTTTGCCAAAATGCTTTGGAAAGAGATATTAGAGCATGCTGGCCAAAAACAATCTGGCCAAACACCTCCTCTTAACCCTCTTGGACCGTTTCTTTCCAGTGCACCTCTCTTCTCCTTTAGATGACTGCTATATCCTAGCAACCATGATTGTTTAGCATGCATACCATCAACAGATGCACCTATATCCTGCGTTTACTCGCATTAGGTTTCAAAAATCCCGAACAATATTCCCTCCCATATCAGAAAGAAAGCTAATGACATTAAACACTAAATGTCACAAGTGTCTCTTCACCAAAAGTGAAAAGTGAGCTGAGAAAGTCAACGAGAGTGATATAATTAACAAAATTAGCAAATGTGCTTCGAGATTGCCATTATAAGATGAATTCCGATTAGACTGCAAATGTTATGGGATCATTTTTATTTTCATAGAACATGGCTTACATGCATATAATCCAATGTCATTTCAAGAGGTTCATACATAATTCCAGTCTGGCAACATCTAAGGCTCCACAAAAGTTAATATAAAGCAAAAATAACTTTGAAACTAGAAACTAGAGTATTAGCTATCTTCCTTACTGTGTTTACTCTGTGGACACATCATCCTATTAGATGATTCTACATAGGTCACATGTCCAGGAAGTCTCTAGATAATGATCAACCAACTAATAACTTTGCGTGACAATGAGTTTGTAAGCTTTAGTTTCTAGTTGCATAAACTATGTAGGTGACAAATCATCACTTGTTTTAGAAATGTTTTTTTTTTCTTTGCTTTTCCTGAAATTATTTATTAATTTATCTCATTGATTGATTATATCATGGCAAAATGAATATAACATATTTGCCATCTCAGATAACAAGTATATAGTGCATATAAATTTCTGTATAATTATGCATATAAATTTCTGTATATTTATCTATTGTGCATGAGTCTGGGAATAGGCAGGTACTTAGGAACATACCTGGATGTCAGTGGACAATTTGGATGAATTAGTGCTCTCCTACACATAGGTGGGACCCAGGTATCAAACTCAGGATGTCAGACTTTGGGGTAGGTGCCCTTGCCTGCTGAGCCATCTTGTCTACTCTTAACTATTTTAATCATACAGTTTTGTGGCATTAAGAACACTCATAATGTTCTGCAACCACTGACATTATCCCTGATTTCTTGACCTTTAAACCTGATTCTTTTTGTTAGCTCCAAAACAGGGGAGAGATAATGACAGTAACTTCATATTACTTGGGTATAGTTAAATGAGATGATATGTCTCGTACATAAGAAATGGTGAAATATATACTCTAGTTCTCTTGATTGACTTTTGTCAGATGTACATATTATTTAACTCCTTTTTAAAAGAAAATAGTGTGGACATAGGAGGACAATTTAGGGGAACCAATTCTCTCCTTTCACTATGAGATCCAGGGGTTGAACTCAGATGGTCAGGCTGTGGCTGCAAATCCATTGATCCATTATGACAGTTTATTAACTCAAGAATCAACTATTGGAAAGTCACAACAGAATAGTCTTCATTTGAACAGAATATGGATAGATTGTTCAAGGTCATTCACTGGTGGCTATATAACTAAAAGTTTTCTACAGATTCAGTTTGATTCACACTAATATTCTAATTCAAATGGAAAACCACAATCCTAAAATTCACATGCAAGCACAAAAGATTCCAGGCAGTAACACAACACCATGCTTTCAGTTATACTAGAGATCTATAGTAACCAAACAGCATGGTACTACACAGAAAGAAATGTCCACATCTTGTTTGGCCTGGCATTACGACTGAGAACAGAGCCAAACATACAGGTAACACACAGGCAAATGCATGACTCAGAGATAATAATAATATTCTGAAGAAATAACAGATCTAACTCAAGGAAAATAAATATTTGTCTAACTAAAGATACGCTTAGGGAAGCATAACCACAATGCAAATTCAGAGCCCTTGTCATCTGTCTCTGAGTCCTAAACCTTGCACAAAGGCTTACTATCTACAAAAAACGCAATGCCTGCTAAGATTTAGTTGAGTGTCATTGAACACTCTTCTCCATGTATCAAGAACGTCTGATTTTAAATGACCTCTAGTGGGCTGGAGAGATGGCTCAGCTGTGCAGAGCACTCAGTGCTCTTGCAGAGGACCTGGATTCAGTTTCTGTCACCCACACCATCACCTATCATTTGCCTGCAATTTCATTTCCAGAGCACATGTCTTGTTCTGGCTTCCCTAGGTCCCCGGCACATAACTCAATGCATACAGGCAAGCAAAACCATGCATTGGAAATAAAACCAAAGAACTCATGGAAACTAAAACAAAATGACTTCTAGAACCACTTGTCTTCTTGTTGAGTGTCCTGTCAAATTCAGAGCTCTGGTTTTGAGTAACCTTTCTAACCAAACCAAGGAGAAGTACAATCTCAAAGAGTTACTCTTGCCTAGAGTTCACAATGAACCCTTTGAGTTTTTGTCCCTTACAAAAGTAGCAAGGTGGATGGTGAAGAAAGGCAGGAAACAGGAATCCAGGTATAGATGAATTGCCAGGACAATTGAGTCTATGCAATGCCTTAGAGTCAGAAGCCTTCAGATCCTGGACCCTGTTCATTTTGTCAACAGGCATTTGTAATCTGTTGCCTCCCAAGTCAGCACTGGGTTCAAGTTCTAACTCCATGCTCTCTGACTGTAAGCTCTTTGGTGATTTATCTTTCTGGGATTCACTCTGTTTTTCCAGTCAAAAACCAAAACCTGAACTTCTTTTTTGTTGCCTGGGGTGAAGTATCTAATGACATGTTTACTGAAGCATTAGTAATGCCCAGAATTTTGTATAGACATTTTTTTTTAAGAGCCACCAAGAGTTTTGTTTTAGTTCCAGTAATTGGGATCATGATAGTTTCTAAAAATGTGAAGCAGAACACCTAGCAAGGGCTGACACTCTATCAGCAGCACAAATGGCTCTCCCAGCTCAGAGCCGATAGGAGCACATGCGCATGCTGTTTCTATGACTACCCTGTAGACTGGCATTGTTTTTCCTTTGAAAAACTTTCAACTGGTGTATGTGATGCTTAATTTTTTTTTTTTTAATGAATTAACCCAAACTGAGTCTTACCTGGGAAGAGGGAGCCTCAATTTAGGAATCTCCACCAGACTGGCCCACAGGCATGTTCGTGGGCTTTTATTTGTTTAGTAGTTACTATAGAAGAGCCCACCTTCCTGGGCTGCTGAGCAGGTGTGCCTGGCTTGTGAATCAAAGGAAGCTGAGCTAGCCAGGGGGGAAACAGGCCAGCCTCTAAGCAGAATTCCTCCTGTGCCTGCTTGACCTCCTGCCTTTGTATCTCTTGGAGATGACCCTGTAAGCCAAATAAACCCTTTCATGCCACATTGCTTCGGGTCAGTATTTTATCACATTAATGGGGAGGAAACCAGAAGCATGTACATTCACTGTAAGTAGTAGTGGGTTGCGTAAAGATTTTTCTATCAAATATAATACATACTTTAAGTCACACCTACCTCACACCTTACAGACTCCTCCCCTCTTTATCATCTTCCCGTCTGTAGATGTTCCGCAGCTTTGTTTTCTAGTGTGTGTACCTGTGAATGTGTATGCTTGTCCACACACATATGCAGGTATGCATGCCTTACATGCCATAGAGTCTTAAAATTCATGTACATTGTATTGCTCTATAACTCTTTTATTTATTTGTTTATTTATTTATTTTTATTTTATTGTATTTATTTTTAAGGTGTTTTGTTTTGTTTTTGTATAGCGATGGCTGTTTTGCCTGAATGTATGTCTGTGTACCATGTGCACACCTGGTGCCTTGGTAGATCTGTTCATTCAATATCATTGCTTTTACCACCCAGAGAACTTTTTAAGTTCATAGAAGCATAAATGTTATGTCTATGTTGAATCTCTTGGAGCCAGTGAAACCTTTTTTTAGGAAGTTTATTTTTTTCCTGTAACTATCTCAAAATATTTTCTTTCCATAGTTTCAAAAGTTCCGATATCAGTATTGAGGTTTTGACCATCTGGTGTTGTTTTCTGTACAACGTGAGACTTGGGTGTCTAGTTTCAGCTCTTCACAGGTGGATACCAGGTTGTCCTAACACCATCATTTTGCCAATGTATGTTTTGAGCATCTTTTTCAAGACTAGGTAGCCATAGTTGTGTGGATGTATTTCCAGTGCTCTATTCTGTCCAGTGTGGAAGAGAAAACCTTAAAAAGATCACTATGAAAAAAATAGCTGTTTTAAATGTCTTATTTGTGGAGCACTAAAACTCAACTCGGGTTCCCCTAGTGTATTCTGCTTCATGATGCTGTATGTTTAGTTTGAATAATCGATGGTTGGGACAGAGATCACTACAACCACGTCTTATAGATGGACCATGGAGTTTTGTGGAATGTTTGATGCATGAATGCTAACATGAGTTAGGCACCATGGATAATTGATGGATTTTCCTAAAGAAAGTAAGGAGGTTAGCTTGTAAAAGAAAGTGTGTGTGTGTGTGTGTGTGTGTGTGTGTGTGTGTGTGTGTATACACATAGAGATCAGAGGTAAACTTTTAATGTTGTTCCTTGGAGGTTGTCTACCTTATTCTTTAAGACAGTCCCTCCTTGTCCTAGAATTCACTAATGAGGGAAGTCTGGAGGGCTAGTGAATGCCAAATGTTGACCTGTAGAGACAGGTCAACAGTTCAAGTGCATTGCATATAAAATGGTCAACATGCAATATAGTTTCTGGGGATCAAAATCAGGTTGGTGAGTGTCCACAGTGAGCACTTTAAGTGAGCCTCTCTGCCTACCCTGAATATACAATTGAAAAAGCAAGTGGATCTCATGCAGGGCACAGAGCCAGCTAAGAAGAGTCTTTTGTAGTGGGTAGGTTCCTGACACTTATGTCTCACGTCTTGAAGAGGCATTTCTTGAGGAGACACAAGAGAGGTTCTGAAATCAACTCAGTGGTCAGTGGATCATTAGCTCAGGAGAGATGTGCAATACAAATTAGCCGGCTCTTTCCTGACAGCTCCCATGCCAGGTTTATGCTGTCTACTGCCTCCTTTAGCAGCAAACCATCTCAGCTTGTGGTTATGTACCTTCTCCAGCCATGCCATATGGAAACTACATAATTCTGGATGTGTGGAATGGAATTAAGGAGAACATTGAATGTGGACGGTCATGCACTTAAACTATTTTAAGGAAAAGCCAGCAGGTTATATCTTTTAAAATATTCCAAGGAAACAAAGAAGGAAGCTTTCTATGAAAAATACTTCACCCATAATATCTGTAATGTGTTCATAATACACTTCCAAATGTATGATGGCATAAAACAAATTTCAATTTCTTTATTTTAAAACATTTAAGATGACTATGTGTTAACTAATTTGGTAACCTAAAATTAGATAGATACCTTGACCTGGTCCCTTACTGAGATTGAACATGGAGGGGTAGAGAGCATGATCAGATCATTAGCAGGTAAGAACGATCCAATTACAAAATGTCTCCACTAAAGGATGTCCAGTGGCAACTCAGTCCTAAATTTCTTTGTTTTTTTTTTATTCTTTTTTATTAGAGATTTTCTTAATTTACATTTCAAATGCTATCCCAAAAGTTCCCTCCCCCTCCCCCTGCCCTGTTCCCCTGCCCATCCACTCCCACTTCTTGTCTCTGGCATTCCCCTGTATTGGGGTATATAAAGATTGCAATCATCTGGGTGCAGTGTATATATGTATGCATGTATGTATGCACTTGTTCAAAGCCTTGTATATGTATGGAGGCCAAAGGATAAGGTTGGTGTCCTTCTGAATGAATTTCTGCCTTCTTCATTTGAGACAGAGTTTCTCACAAATCTGAAATTAGGTTGCACCCATCAAGCAGCCCTGATCATCCTGCTTCTGCCTCTAAGAGTGATGGGTTATAGGTACCTGCAGCCAACTCAGCATTTACATGGGCTCTGGGAATGTGAAGTCTGAATGTTATGCTTGTGCAGAAAGCACTCTTCACTCTATAATTTGATACTAAAACCAGATGGTCACAAGAAAGCAAAGTTACAGGCTAATATCCTTGACACACACAATTGCAAAAAGTAGAAAAAAGTAGAATATTGGAAACCTGAATCCAACTGCAAGCACATGAAAATACATGTGTGTGAGATATTTAACAGAATTCAGTAAAATTCATCACAAATATTCAAGGAAGGTTCAACACGGGGAAAAATCAATAAACATCATACACTGTGTTAATGAAATGAAGAATAAAGAAAAGGCTTTTAATATAATTCAACATACTTTATGATAAAAATGCCAAATATATTAGGCTTGTAGGAAACATACCTCAACATAATAAATTTAATAAATGAATACTTAACACCACACCAAACAGGG
This sequence comes from Mus minutoides, assembly GCA_902729485.2. NCBI lineage: Eukaryota > Metazoa > Chordata > Mammalia > Rodentia > Muridae > Mus > Mus minutoides. The sequence goes on along the minus strand of LR749646.1, from coordinate 1,847,074 downwards.
AAAAGCCCAAAATTCTCTAATCTCTGGAGCAAGATAAACACGTTCACCTTTATCACTTTTATTAATCATAAAACTAGATGTCCAAACAGAAAAACTAGGCAAGAAAAGAAAAGAGCTTCTAAATGGGAAAGTATGTCAAATATCCTTATTAGCACATGACATGACCTTTTATATAGCAATCCCAGAGAGACCAGCAAAATCCCATCAATCCTATGACTCAACAAGATTGTAAGAAAGAACACTGATGTGTGCCATTTACTCATGCCACACTACACAAGCGCCAATGATCAGAACCAGAAGAGCAACTCCTAATAGTTAAAATAAATGAATAATCTAACAAAGTTTAAACCGAAGAGATAAAAATTTTTATAACAAAATTTGTAAATAAACTATGAAATAGAATAATCAAGATGAAACATTCATACAAAAAAAGGTAAAAGAGTGAAAGAAAAGGAAAAAGAGAAGAAAAGAAAGAAGGGGAAAAAGACATCTATACATTTGAAGAATCAAGACTCTTACAACATTTATATTATCCCAAATCTCTACAGATTTAGTGCAATCTCTGCTGTAATATCAATGTGGTCCTTCCTAGAGCCAGAAAAATCAACCCTAAGATTTGCATATAATGCAGAAAGTTCACATAGTTTTATCATTGTCACAAAATAAGTCAAACACAAAGGGAACAGGATAGAGGTGAGTACATGCATGTGGAGCAAACTGATCTTTGACAAAGGGAGATAAGAACACACTAGTGAAAAAGCAGCCTTCTCAGAAGGAGGAGGAAATGAAATACCATATGCCGAGAGGCAGACTAGCCCACGAAAAATGCACCCTATGTGGATATTAGATACTGGAATAGATAGAGGTGTGTGTGTGTGTGTGTGTGTGTGTGTGTGTGTGTGTGTGTGTGCGTGTCTGTGTGTGTTTGACAAAAAAGCAACAATAAATATCAACAATAACAAGTGGAATTCGATCACTGCAAAAATAAACAACCAATAGGATAAAGAGACAACCTACCAGATATGAGAAATTATCTCCAAAAATCACATTTGATAAATGTTTGATGTACAGAATGTATATAAAACTCAGTGTTAATAGCAAACTTTAAATAATAAAAAATCAATATGGACTGAATATCTAGCTCAGGACTGTAGCTCTTCACTAGCATGTTCTATTGCCCTGGTTCTATCTCCCCCAAATATTCTCCATCTACAAGACAACAATAGATCTAAAAAGAACATTCTCAAATAAGATGTATTCTTGGCCAACAGGCATAGGAAAACTATTCTCAACATCACAAATTAGGAAATTTCAACTCAAGGCCATAGTGATATAATACTATGTTACACCAGCAGAGATAACAGATAACACCAGCAAGAATGAATAGTATATAAAATGACAAAGTTAACAGTAAGCCCTAGTAAGCATGTAGATATAAGAAGGTAAAGTTGTATAGCCATTATGGAAACCAATATCAATGACCTTCAAAAATATTTAGGCATAGAACTATCCTTGGATCCAGTAATTTCCATTCCTAAGAATATATGAAAAGGGAATGAAATTCTTATGTGGATGAGATATTTGTACTTATATTTATTTGTTATAGTCATTGTAGTCATAATAGCCCCAAACTGGAAACAAACTTAATGTCCATCAACTGATGTGTGAAAAAAAACTGTGGTACACACACATATACTATTCAGTCATAAAACGAATGAGATCTTGTCACTTTCAGCAACATAGATAGAACTGGAGATTATGTTAAGTGAAAAGAGCTAGACACAGAAAGACAAGCTCTGCCTGACCTCACTCCTAAGTGGAATATACAAAAGCCAATTAAATATGGGTCATTATTACTAAGAAGATTATTACTAGAGGCCAGGGAGAGTGGGGGTTAGGAGGGAAAGGAATGGACATTAGTCGATGAGTAGGTAGAGAGTCCTAAGTGTTTTTTGCATGGCAAGGGGGCATAGAAAAATATTAACGTTGTCTACATTTTCAGAAGGCAAGAAGAACATAGTTTGAATGTTTTAACCACAAGCAAAGGCTTTGCAAGATCAGCATATTTAACCTCATTTAAGCATTGCATAACAAACATTTATTAAAGCATCACGTGACAAATAAACGATTACATTTTTTAATGCTTTTATGTATCAGTTAAAAATAAGTTTTATTTAATTGCAAGAATAATCAAGGAGAGTATATGTATTTATGCAAATAACACATAGCCACACAAGTACCAATTTTCGTTTACTGTCATGGAGGACTTTTAACAGTTAGAGTTAAGAGCGTTTACTGCTTGTCTAGAGGACCTGGGTTTGATTCCCAACACCCACATAGTGGCTCACAATTAGAGTGAAAAATCTAAAAGACCTTCAGTAAAAAAAAAAATACTGCACTTTAGAAATATGGATTTTTGTTACACTCTGAAAGTTATGAGAAATATAAACTTCCTATGTAGCTTTTTCAAACAAATGTCACTTAAAAAAACTTTAAATGTCATTTGAAAGAAGTAAATACCAAAACTTATTTCAAACCATATTTGATAGAAAATGTATCAAATTTCTATTAACAACATATAAGATGATTTATTCTGTGTTATTAAAATTTTATCTCTTGTTAATCAAGCCATATTGACTAACAAAATCTAGTTAAAGCTGTTGGAAACATATTTGCAGTTTTAATAGAATGTGGAAAGAGTTATTGAGAAGCAAAAGAAAATGAGACTCGGGACTAAGGAGAAGTAAAGGAAATGAAGGTACGTATGAAATGTCAGTAAGGAAGAAGTATTACAAGCTGAAGAGAGAGAGAGAGAGAGAGAGAGAGAGAGAGAGAGAGAGAGAGAGAGAGAGAGACAGAGAGACAGAGACAGAGAGAGAGAGACAGAGAGACAGAGAGAAGAAACAGAGACACAGAGAGAGAGTGAGGCTCCGTTCCACACATAAGATAGAAACTCTGCCTTGTCAACATTTCTTTTAAAGTTATGGCAGAGGCACACGCAGATTATTCGAGTATCTGTCAAGAGAGCCTAATGAGAATTTCAGAATTTTCAAAGATAATTCAGAAAAATACCAACAATGTCTGCATAATGTCATACATAAAGACCCAGGGAAACAGCATACATCAACTTGAAGGATGACACCATATTCCATTAGCTTGCTTTGGCTTTGACTTTTAAAGTGGCTTTTAAAAACATTTTTGAATTTTTAAACACATTAAAGAAACACTATAATGCTTTTTAGTGTGAGTATGAAAAGCACATTTTTTTCCTGCAGCATAATTGAAATCTAATTAATCATTTTCTCTAGAGATTTTTTTTTTTTTTTTGCACAAGACAACTTACTGTGACAACAGTAGGAAAACGACTGCTCATTAGCATTGGAGATGTTTTAGTTAGGGCAACAATATAATTTTGTAAAAAGCTTGTACACATTTTTTATTAGATACATTCATGCAACTTCCAAATGAAATTAACAGTATAACTAAGATGTTGGTAAGCACACCCCCATCTCAGAATGTTCTTTTTTTTAACAATAAGAAACTGATTCATACCATAAATTTAGTAACCTAGATCCTCAGTCCATTCATTGTAGACTCAAGTATAAAGGGGTTTTTCTTATAACTGCGTGGGTGTTGGTCTCCTTATCCAGATGACCCCCTGACTATAGCTGAGTTGTGAATGCTTGCTGTTAATCTTTATGACTGAACTGTAAAATTTATGCCAAACCGTTATTTCCTTCTTATTCATCTGGGTCTCACAAAACAAATGGATGCGTGGGAAGTTCTCTATGCTCAGTCCTGTTGACTCATAAAGGAATCTGCAGGTTTTTCAGCTGTGGATTAGCTTGTAGACCCTCACAATTCTCTAGGATCTAAGATGTTTCAGGCTCAAGCAGACTTTGAAAATCAGCCATAGCAATTCAGAGCTGACCCTCATTCCCCAGAGATCTGGATTTTCTAGAAATTCCCCTCATACATCCCTCAGACTTACTTTCTCCTTAACCAGTCATTCATTTGCATTTTGGTGTTTCCAATTTCTGTAATCTTTCTTATTCACTTCCTTCAAGCATGGTGACAAATTTTAAAGCCGTCGGTATTTATTTTGAAGTTTAGATTGGTTTGTTATATTTGACACGGGTCATGATAGAAACCCTTAGATTTTCATGGATGCTTATGGTTAACAAAGGCAACCTGAAGCCCATTAGGGGTGAATCTATACTGAGTTACACAGTCCACAACCACTGTTCCCTGTCTCTTACTGAAGACCATTCATGAAGACTTAAGACACCTCACCAGGGAATCTAACATGGTAAGACTGCATTCCTGAATTCATCTTCAACCAACAGTCTCATATCACCTCCCTCCACATTGCGATTTTACCCACCTTTAGTAAAGCAAGACTATCTAAACAAGTTACACACTTTCTGGCTTACATTCTAGTTCAAAGTATATGGTCCTGTGTACTGAGTGAATTTAGAGTCCCAGTGAGGACTCTGCAGACATTTGCAAACTGCATGCTTTCTTACTTCATGTAAGTTCTCAGATGAGAGTCTTCTAAACCCCATGATTTCTAAGAACAGTAAAGTACTGAGGTGCCTACTGGCAAAACAGGGATAAATCACACATTTTAAAAGCACTTACACATTTCATTAATGCTGTGCACCCAATTAATGTTTTAAAAATAACTAAGACAATTTTTCAGTTTTAAAATCCAGTTGCAAATGATATCCATTGTGTAAGGACTGACATTGTGGGTTTTGTTTTCAGTTTTTTTAAAAGGGCTTTGTAATTATTCATAGCGCAGTTTCTGACAAAAATTATATCCCTATAGAGATTATTTTTGAAAAATATTTGAAGAAAATATAATAGGTTCTAACTTTTAAGCTTGGAAAGTTAATAACCCTGGGAATATTATAAACTAATAAAATTATTGTGTGCTATATATAAAAAATTATGCTTAGGTAAAGTGTCTCTATCAGTATATCTGTGAAAATACATGCTATTCAGAGGAAGATACATAATATGTATTCAGTATATCTATAAATACATATTCAGCTACATATATGGCCTATATAATAAATACTTTAGTCAATAGTAAAAATTAACTTCTCTGTGAAGGGAGAAAGATAATGATTTGGTTACTACGTAAATTTAGCTAATTCTGGAAATGAGACTGTGTTCAATGCAGGCCATGAACAGGATAGGGCTGAGGACAGACAGATCAAATGATAAACTATACAGTGAAACCTCCTCCATTTCAACTATCACCCCTCAGAACAAAGAAAATAGAAATTTTATCTTTCACTTTCTAAATTTAACTAGTGAAAATGATGGCTAAAGGTTTAGAGGGAGAAAGAGTGAGATTACTAATTCATTTGTATTCCCTGCTATAATGTTTTCCATATGGAGAGGATATTCATATCTAACATATATTCATATGGAAATTGTGGAGTCACAAATTTCCTTCTGATGAAGCAACTATGCTTCCAGATGCTGGTGTTCTCAAACCAGCAATGTCTCGCCAACGGACAGCAAGGAAACTGTGATATACGTTATTCTTTGGATGAAGGATGTAGCAGACCAGAGCATCTTATACAGAAGACAGTGGATAGAACTTAATTTTAGTTTTGCGTGTCATTTGGCATATATAGTGATTTACTCTTCAAACATATAATTTTGTAGTCAGTGTTTTGTTTTATTAGTTCTATATTTAAAGCATTTCTATACTGAAATACTGTTTCTTAAATATAGACTACCATATACACCAAAATCATATGTATCAATGGTTCTAACAGATTTCCAGGCTCAAAAGCAGAATTCAACACAGAGCTTACATGCGTTTATTCTCATTTACATTCCTGGCCTTTCATATGAAATGGGTGGCCAAAAATATTTCTTCACAGGATGAATTATTGAACATTAAAAAAATGAGAGTTGTTACTCTATAATAAAGAGAAACTTTTGGATGAGTAAAAACAGGTTCAGGCAAAAAATAGTTTTATTTCTCTCTAAAGTCCATTGAAAAGTGGACCAAAATAATTCCAGGGAAATTATTTCTGAATCTTTAAGTTGAGTCAACAGGAAGATTAGATTTATTTCATAATAATCTTCCGAGGAAATGACCTTACAAGGACACCGAGTGTCCTATGAGGAGTCTAACTCTCCACAGAACTATTTTCCCCATCACTTCATCAGAGAAGCTCAAATATTCAGCAATGTTGTCTACTTCCTCAAATCTGGATTTGTAAAAAGTTAGATAGCATTTTCAAATGTCAAATTTTTTCATATATTGTTTATTTTCTGTGATTTCTAGGAGAACTCAAGTTTTGGGCAACACGCAGCTCTAAGATTGTGATATTATTTATATAAAATCACATAGTCAGGGAAATAGTAAAAATTCAGGATAGAGAAATTGAAACCCAGTGGAGGATTGGGGTTGGAGCTCAAAGGTATAGCACCTGCTCAGCATACACAAGGCCTTAGTGTAGATCCCCCATATTGTAAAACAAGTAGAAAAGCCATGTAAGAAAATATCCTCGAATACCTACAGATGAATAGCACACCGAAAAAAAAGAAAGAATTCATGTGAGATAGAGCACACCAGAATTTTTCATAAGTAGTGAAAACCTATATAAACAGAAATAACCAGAATCCAAAATCCCGTAAGAAATTGAAAGAAGGTGCAAGTTACCAGTAGGATAGAATAAAAGGCTCCATGCATAGACCATCCTTCCTCTAGGGAAGCAGGTTTGCTCTCCTATGGTCTGAACAAGAATGGAGAGTACAGTATGCCTTCTACAATGATTATTAACATGTCTTTGCAATAAATAGAAGAAAGGTTTATCTTTAATATGAGTCTAAGTGTACTTCTTGCTGAGATAAATATTATTCTGAAGGCACATGCATTCACAGATGTGTGAACCCAGGTAAAGAGTCTGCAACTTTTTTTATTTACTATATGTAAGTACACTCTTCAGACACTCCAGAAGAGGATGCCAGATCTCGTTACGGATGGTTGTGAGCCACCATGTGGATGCTGGGATTTGAACTTATCATCTTCGGAAGAACAGTCGGGTGCTCTTACCCGCTGAGCCATCTCACCAGCCCAAGGAAGAAGGAGCTAGAGAAAGTACCCAAGGAGCTGAAGGGGTCTTCAACCCTATAGGTGGAAGAATAACCATGAACTAACTAGTACCCCCTGGGCTCGTGTCTCTAGCTGCATATATAGAAGAGGATGGCCTAGTTGGCCATCAGTGGGAAGAGAGGCCCCTTGGTTATGCAGACTTTATATGCCCCAATACAGGGGAACGCCGGGGCCAAGGGGTGGGAGCTGGTGGGTAGGGTAGCAGGGCCGGGAGGGGGGAGGATATAGGAAACTTTCTGGATAACACTTGAAATGTAAATGAAGAAAATATCTAATAAAAGTTGAAAAAAAAAGAGTCTGTAACTTGATCTCTGTGCTCTTTCTTGCAGTTTGTGGCAAGCAATGAAAAATTTTTTTCCAACATTTATTAGATAATTTCTTCATTTACATTTCAAGTGTTATCCAGAAAGTTCCCTATACCCTCCCCCTTCCCGGCCCTGCTCCCCTACCCACCCGCTCCCACATCTTGGCCCTGGCGTTCCCCTGTACTGGGGCATATAAAGTCTGCATGACCAAGGGGCCTCTCTTCCCAATGATGGCCAACTAGGCCATACTCTTCTATATATGCAGCTAGAGACATGAGCTCAGGGGTACTAGTTAGTTCATGTTATTCTTCCACCTATAGGGTTGAAGACCCCTTCAGCTCCTTGGATACTTTCTCTAGCTCCTTCCTTGTGAAGCCTGTGTTCCATCTAAGAGCTGACTGTGAGCTTCCACCTCCGTGTTTGCCAGGCATTGGTATAGTCTCCCACGAGACAGCTATATCCGGGCCCTTTCAGCACTATCTTGCTGGCATATGCTATAGTGTCTATGATTGGTGGCTGATTGTGGGATGGATCCCTGGCAGCCGCAGTCATTGGGTCCTTCCTTTGGATTCGGCTTCACACATGATCTCTGTAATTCCTTCAATGTGTGCTTTGTTCTTAATTCTAGGAAGGGGTGACGTGTCCACATTTTGATCTTCCTTCTTCTTGAGTTTCATGTGTTTAGTAAATTGTATCTTGGGTAGTCTAGGTTTCTGGGCTAATATCTACATATCAGTGAGTACATGTTATGTGAGTTCTTTTGTGATTGGGTTACTGGGCATATATCCAGAAGATATTCCATCTGGTAATAAGGACACATGTTCCACTATGTTCATAGCAGCCTTATTCATAATAGCAATGAAAATTTTAAGGCAAGTAGGCTAGACAGGATGTTCTATGCTAAAATATTGAATATGTGCACATACCATATACATAATATACATCTTTGCCAAATCATTACCATGTTAGTATAACATATAAAGATGTATCTAGTAGAGTTTGTATTGAAGTATCAAAAGAGTATCTGGTCAGTGCAGGTATATGAGAAATAAAATATACATGATCTACAGATTTCCTAGATACCTAGCAAAATTCATGAAAACTCTCTCCACTGACCCACATATTTTTTTTTATAATTTCAAGGCACAGTATACTTTATTATTATATAGCTTTGTTAAAACTAGCCCAAAGTTTTAAAAAATATAGATGATATATTTCATAGAGGAAGATCCCCAGAACAAAGCCAGTGTAGGAAATTCAACCAGATTACTCTTTAATCATACAAATTTATAAACAGAAGACTTATCGATCCCCAATACTTAAATATCACACTACATGAATAGTAAATGGTATAAAATATGCAAAATAATAGTACATTAGCCTAAATAACGCTAATAAATTGCAAAGCTTAGCATGGAATTGAAAATCACTAATGGAACACTATGCAGTTTCCTTGTGCAGCAAGCAAAGTCTCATACATAATGGAAGAGTACCACTGTTAGCAGCAGGCTTGGGGATGAAAATTTAAGTGTGTTTTTATGGACAGACTGGATTGATCTGGGAAGTGGTTCCTGAGGAGATTCCACTTACCCCGAAGAGCATCTTGGGAGATTGCTGCTACTTCCTACTGGTGTTTGAAACTCATATTATTTAGATCAGTTGCCTTCTACATACCATGTTTCAGGCATTGGGAGGAAGAAAAAAAACCACACTTAACCTAAAGTTCTTATTGAAATAACTAGCAACAGTAACTGTATGACACGGGGCTTTCTTTGATGGTCAATTTCCTTTTGATATTCAAGTTAGATGTTCTGTAAGTTTACAAAGACCACTCCCTTCATTTTGATGAGAGAGGCCACTAGATTCAAGCCCTTAATAATATTGGAGTCTCACAAGATTAGAGATTCACTATCATGCAGAAGTTAGTCATATAAGAAGTACCTTGGACCACATTCAAGGAAAATGAGTTATTGAACGTATTAGAAGGCACTTGTTAGGAACTATGTTCCAACCTTAAGTTGGTCCCGAGGCATGGGGATTGAGAATAACATTATGAAGCAAAGCTATAGAGTTTTCTACTTTCATTTTACCTTAGTATCACCTCTAAATCTAATTGGTATTGCCAAGAAGGAATATAGTTTGAATTTAAGCGTTCTGTATCTAAAGGTGAGTGTAAGGATGAGTTTGAAGGTGAGGTGGAGTTGTCAAAAGTCACAAAGCTGCTACTAATTTGGAGATAAAAATAAATTGTGTTACTGAAGGAAAAGCTTAGTTAATGCAATGGGGGATACAGTAACGAGTTCATCTAATATAGTCCCTGAAAGTGAAGAGGGGATTGTAGTCAAAGGAACTTGGAGAAGATGAAATCTGTTTGTAACAGAGCACTCGGGGGATAAAGAATAGTTAAAAATAGAGTGTTGTCCTTCACTCTCTTCTGTCTTCAGTGCCTCACTGAACTTCCCCTTCCTCATGACCTGCTTGGAAATTAGGATTGATGTAGATATATACAACATGTCTATCTGTCATATGGTCTATAATATATTTATGATCAAGAAAAATCAATATCATTGTTCATTATTTGTTTAGAAAATACGTTGGAACATAGTGAATACCAAGATTTGTGACATACCACAGTGTTTGATTTTGATCAACCAAGGACAACTGTAACCATGTTGCAGTGACATCTTAACATAATAAGCTACCTGATCAGCTATGTAGTGGCCAGTCTGAGAACACTTGCTATTTGCATAACATTTGTTAGCACTGATCATTAAACAGTAAGTAGATTAATTCAAAGGAAGTTGCACAGAAATACTTAGTATGTGTCACAAATATTATATTCAAGAGACTGTTTTAAAACCCATATACGGGGAATGGACTAGTTGTGCTGTGCACTTTGTGCCATTTCTAAGGCTTGTTTTAAGATAAAACATGAGAATAAATTAAAAAGACAGGTGTAGAATTAGAAGCTCAACATGCAGTGGGAACACAGACTAAAACAGATGGTCAGCATGACATAGTGTAAGATGACCACCTGCAAAAAAAGCAGCTTTATTTTCTCAGATAATAAAAACAAAAATTTAAATTCTACTATCTTCATTTTGGAAGATCAATTCTCTAAATAATCTTAGCTGGTATTTAAATGGTTTTTCTAATTTAAAATGTGTTATATTTGACTAACACTTTATTTAATAACAAATTTTAACTCATCAGCAGAATATAGTCTTCATCTTTATATGTAATCAGAAGTTTCCAATCAGAAATCTATATGCTGAGAAACCCTATCCTATACTACCCTATCATATCACATCAGAGTGTACAAAAGGTGTATCATGAATATCACCACAACAATACAGAAAGCCCTGAGAATCAAGATTATCTATAAAGGTCCCCTTTGAGTTGATATATAGCCTTGCTTTTTGCTTTTTTTTTTTTTTACTTTAATGGACTCAAGTAACATACTACTAACATTTAAAAGACCTGGCTTTTTTAAAAAATTATTTTTTCTTTATTAGATATTTTCTTCATTTACATTTCAAGTGTTATCCAGAAAGTTCCCCATACCCTCCCCCCATCCCCGCCCTGCTCCCCTACCCACTCCCTCCCACATAATGGCCCTGGCGTTCCCCTGTACTGGGACATATAAAGTCTGCATGACCAAGGGAAGGCCTGACTTTTGCAGATGTAAATTTTTTTGGCCACTTTCCAGAAAGATCAGAGAAATATCAGCACATAAACTCAGTATTACGTATAATTATCAAGACAAAGGTAATCAACAGAAATGCATGGACTCATTCCTACATGTGAAAAGAATGGCTTGTGCCAAGACTAGCCTCACTTAGAGAGTCTACAAATTTAGAATATAAATTGATCAAACTAAAATAACTATTAAACCAGAATCCAGAGGTGTTGCCAAGACAACAGGGATTCTTAAAACTGTTTATAAAGGTAAACAAAACAAAATAACAAAGCAAAACCAATATCATTCCAGGTTCAGTGAGAGACCCCATTTCAAGGGCAGAAAATGGAAGTCAAAGTATCCTCCTTCGATGTCTCACATGAACATGAGTGCATGTGCTTTCACATACATATATGTGCCCCCTTCATTATACATACATAGAAACACACACACAGACACACACACATAGACACAGACACAGATACACACACACACACACACACACACACACATACACACACACACACACACAGAGCAAGAGGGGGTAATAATGACATAATTCATTAATGGGTCATAATATTAAAAACTGGAGACAGGTATAGACAAATAATTAATAAATAGAACATGATGTAGTAAAAGGGCCAACTTGAAACTTTCAATAAATCCTCTGATGTTATTCATATATATTTGGATTCATTTTATATATATATATATATATATATATATATATATATATATATATATATATATGTATATATATATATATCACAAAATCCAGCTCCAGATTGATGAAAGAGGAAAATGTTCTATGTCACATGTTATTTAAATAGTTTACATGACTATGACATATTACAGAAAACCTTGAGAAAAGAGTAGGAAAAGAGGCATTGTGCTCTCTCTCTCTCTCTCTCTCTCTCTCTCTCTCTCTCTCTCTCTCTGTGTGTCTCTCCTTCTGTCTGTGTGCACATGGATGTGTGTAAAGAATGAAAAATTGTAACTTTTATTTGTTTAATGCAACAATAATCCAACAAGACACCAGTATTGTGACTTTTTTCTTATTGTGTTACCCACAGAAATTGTAAAAATGGAGGCAACAAACATCTGAAAGCATGCTTGTGTTTGTGTTTGTAAATAAAAACAAATCAGAGTGATATTGGAAAAAGAAAGAAAGATGAACAAGGATCTTTTTGTCTTCAAAATATTCAGTTTATCAGATGGTTCTCATGGGACTTTACTGTTTGTCGCTACCAATGCCAGCATCCCATTTCCCATGGCGGTCTAAAGCTGTGCAGAAAGTGGAGACAGATACAGTTATATAGGTCAAGGTGTTCAGGAATTTGGGGTCAACTAGAATAGATCCCCAAGTGTCTAACCTCACATGGAACCACTTTTGAGAGGAAAAAAAATTCATTCTTGAATTCTTAATGAGACAATTAACCAAGTGTAATTATTGACTACTGAATAAGATAACTTGTAGTATTTATATCAATTACATGCACATCCTTTCTTTGGAATCTTTTTAATTATGTACCTTGATGGTCTTACTACTACTGATAACTAGGAAACAAGGTTTAATAAACATGCAAACCTCATCACATTCTTCATTAAATAACTAGAGCACTAGAACATTTTAGCTGAGTAGTCAACATACTCTCCTACACCATAGGAAACCACCTTTAAAGTCACATAAAACAACCTGGACCTGATCATATTGGTCACCCAGAGTGGTTGACTTTGCCCATCGTTTAACAGTACGTTGCCTCTCCATGATCACTTGAGCCTCATTATTCATGTAATTACTGTAATTATTATGACACTAATCACTGTTGAAGTCTAAATGTGTGAAATTAATTCAGTAAGTGTAAATATGTGTCCAGGAAAGGGAAATATACAGATGAAAAGGAAACTCAGATATTCTGTTATAAATAAGAAATTAATACCTAGATTATTAGCATCTCAACAGGGCATATACAAGGTTTGGGGCTGAAACCATAGGGTGAGCCTGATTTTAAACATTTAGCTATAATGAATACAGGTGAGAATCAATTTGCAGACAGCATTTGTATCTGTCTAATGCACTACATTTGAAAACCTACTTCAGTTTCTTGAGCCCAAAATATATTAATTTACCAAGGTCACCTAATGACAGACACATAGAAGTTGAGGGTAACCCGGCTGTGACAAGCCGCCCCACAGATCACCTGTGTGTGTATGTGTGTGAGTGTGTGTGTGTGTGTGTGAGTGTGTGTTGTGCATATGTGTGATTCCTAACATTATAGAACTTCCTATGTTGATGTCTGCTTAGGTTAATATTAACTCTTTAGCTTATATGAACCTCCTAGAGTTGAAAACTTGCACATAAAATTCTCAATAGCAATAATATGTACTCTTGTTTAGAACTTAGATTCATTTAGAAAGCATTTGTATCATTGGCCTGAAAAACTCTGCCTAAGAACACTAGAAAACATGTGGCCTCTGTTCTCTGATTAAAAGGACATCCAACCACCTGGCTCTCTCAAGTGCATCTCACAGAGCTACTGGTGTTTGAAAGTATGACAGAATCTCTTACAGGTTGGCTAAGAGGCCTGGACTCCCCCTCCCTGTCTTGTGCCAAGGCAGAGGGCAGGAGCTTCAGCTTGTCCTGGTGAGGTGGGATCCCAAGTGCAGGTGCACGCCAGCTGGAGGCTGCATGTGCGCCAGTTGGCGCCCAGGAGCCCACATTCACACTTGCTGTGATTTCTAGCTATTCCATATCCCAGCTCCCGCATGTGGCAAGCCCCCTGGAATACTCGTGATTAGGCCCATATTTTAAAATGCGTTGTGACTGACAGGGTAGGAAAAACAATGCATTTGCAACAGCAGTACAACCCCTCTTCACAGATTTAGTCAAGTAAGTTGGGCATCTCACTTTCCTAAAAGCAAACAAACATGACACAGGAATATGTTATTGAAAATGCCATATGTCTGTGTTGAAGAATAAAAGGCTTGATTCAAGGATTTGCTTCAGCAACCATGGAAGATGATGCAGAGGGGAAAGGAGAAAGGAGTCTGGTTGCTGTAAAAAAAACAAAAAACGAGAACAAAAATCAAGAGCCCCCAAACCTCTCATTCTTTTATCTGTCTTAGATAATTTATGTTTTCTTAAACCCCACTTTCTTTCTCAACAGGATTCACATATGCACATCAGTAGTTAGTTCTTTATTTTTCTGTCCTCAAAACATCCATCCAGAATTTTAAAGTAATTCTGTATTTAACATTTCAAAGTTCAAGTCATTTTAATTAATCAGTTGAATGTTGAACCCAAGATTTAATAAATGTTAACCATAAACCAGGTGCTGTGTTAGGAAACACTCAGGTAAAGATGAGAGTGGGACACATCTTGCCATTGACAGGCCAACCACCCCTCAAGGAAAACTATATATCATCAAGCAAATCCAATCAAATTCAAACACTGGTCAGTGTGAGTTATTGAGAATGTGACTAACTATGCCTGCTATAATGTGTAAGCTAGACTATGTAGTGTACTCTTACTATTTAAGAGTAATTCTGGAAGGAGTAAATAGGCTTTGAAGTATAGCAATGAAACAAGATATTATCATAGGGTATAAAAACAGAAGCCAGAGGTGTGAACTTGTCATACATAGCTGGAAAAAAAAAAAAAAAAAACAAAAAACAGAAAGATTAAGAAAAAGAAAACGAAAAGGTGTGTGTGTGTGTGTGTGTGTGTGTGTGTGTGTGTGTGTGACTAGGTTAAGAAAGCCAGGACCTGGTGAGACTTGTGCATGAGTTTGAGTTTCACCTATAAGATTAATCAGAAGTTTTAAACATAGGGGTGACATGATCATTCTTTCCTCTATTAGGTAATTCTGAATCTTTCATGTGACATGGGAAAGGGGAAGGCAGTGTATAGTTAGTTAAGAGGCTGTTGAAATATCCTAGCTGAACGGAAAGTGATGTCTAAGTTAAAGAAGTGACTGTAGAGACTAAGGGGTCCAGGATGGAAGGAAAGGCAGACAGGAGTCAGAATGGACAGACCTTGTGGCTAGTTGGCTTGAGACTGAGGAGTTATGAAAACTCTGGCTTTAATCACTAGGGTTTGTCTCCCTTACAGTTCTCACCTTTATTCTTGGGAAATCTATTCATACACTAACCTGCATTCTCTTATCATGTTAAGTCTCATTTTGGTCTATAGAGAAGAACAAACAGTTACTGAACAGCTCCATAATGACCTGTTGAGTGGTTAGAGATCTTTGCTGCATATGCTTTAGTTTTCCTCTTTCAAGAGGACACAGTCCTAGCTCTTACAGATCTCAGCTGTTTCCTGGAGGGGTTGTGTTTCGCTTCCCACTTTTTTTCTGTTGTTTGTTTCCACTTAGTCATGTTTAGTTTTCACTTGATCATCTGAAACTTGGAGGGAGACCCTGGCCCCAACTAGTCTGAAAAAACATGTTTTATTTTCTGCTGTATCCATTCTTGCCCAGGCTTTATGTTTGAATGCTACTGTGATTGCCCCAGAATGTCCACCTTTCTTTTCACACATTGGCTCAATTTCCACAATATGTATGTCTCAGCATACACCAGCTTCCACTCTCTAACCCCTACCTCCAGACAGACTTCCTCATTGATCCATTGATCCAAGACATTGTTCAATGACTAGGGGAGAGATGACAGAGTAATCACTTGTTCTTCAAAGACAAGGTACTGCAGGCAAATCTCTTACTATGTTATTAAGTGGTACCCCATAGGCATATTAATGGGTTGATCATGGTTTGGAACTGAGCCTGGATCTAGCCAGCTGACTTCTGACCTAAGGAAGAAGCTGGTGTGTATAGACACAAAGAGCTTTTAGGATTGAAGAAAAATGAACTCAGAGCTACAAGGCTGGGAGCACACTTGAAATTCCTTCTGACTTCTGTGCTTCCATGTGGCTAAGGCATTAATTTTCTGTGTTCAGCTTTTTTTGGGGCGGGGAGGGTTAAGTTCTTTAGCAGAAAAACAAACAAACAAACACAACAACAACAACAACAACACCCAAACTCTCAATTCTTGAATGTTGTGGACTTGATAACAGATGCTGTTCAGATGAGAATGCTTTCATTAAAGCATTTTTTTTTCAAATTCATTTCTATCTTTTATTCTTCCAATTCTTCCAGAGACCACATTGTAAATCTCTTGCTTTATTATCTAGAATCTTTTTTAGATACACAATAACCTGCTAGTGTTCTCTACTCTCTAGTGTGCACTGTGGCAAGCACAAGTGAAGTGGGAGAAATCATGGTCTACTCTGAGTTTATGATGTGGCTTGGAAGGCAATAAACACACATTTTACATGGGTCACTGATAGCGTTCACACATGGCCACTCAGAGAAGGAGGGAGCAATGCAGACTGTTGGCTTTGGGCTGAAGTGGAATTTAAGAGGCAGGGGTTTGGGAAGACATTTTCAGCAATGAAAGGGAGGAACCGGAACAGGAATTGGAACAGGAACAGGAAAAGTGTGTTATATCCTTGAAACATGAGAAGGTAGAGTTTCTTGTACCAGTGTCTGCCGTCTGGGGGTCATTAGAAATAAGATCGAAGACCGTCAAAGCTAGCAAGTTCAAAGCTTAGGCATCCTGATCTAGGCCATTCACAAGTCTTTCTCCCAATTGTCCTCTATCCTCTCTCTAAATCCTTCTGTACCTCTGAATGATTTGAAGACAGAAATATGTACATCCAGGCCTACATACTTGCCCTGATACTTTACGCAGAGTTGAGATCTAGAATGATGAGTTAACTCCGGAAATTGTTTGAACCCTTAGTTTATTGACCCTAATAAGTAGTAACTCATTTAACTATAATATCTTCTTTACAGCTTTTACTTATACCCATTGTTTAGCTGACTAAGTACTAGCTGACTTCAAAACAAGCCATCTTGCTTGGAAGTTTCAACTCTTCTTGCATAATCTATTTCCTAAAAAGCTTTGTCCCTTGCTTACCGATGTCCTATGATTGATGTGTTTGAGAGCAGATTTTTATGACATTTCCCAGTATGTTTCAAGATATGGAAATTAAGATCACTGGTCTTTGAAAAAGACTAGGATATCTTATTTTATTTTACTATTTTTTTTTTACACTACAGACAATGTACCTCTATGTCTAGGCTTTTATGACTCTCCAAAGTCAATTTTGCTGGCACATTAGGCACATGTTAATTAAAATGATGGGTTAATGTTTTAAGGGTCAAAGAACTGATGACAACTATATTAGCTAATAAACCATTTGGATTTTTAAACTTCTTCAGTAGAAAATAAAACTGGAAAAATAAAAGCCCTGTGCCGATTGGCCTTGGACTTGTCTTGGAATGACAGGTGCACATGACCAATCATGTCATCAAAGACCCTTCAGAAACACAATGTTTGCAGCCTTTAAGCATAAACTGGAAGAAAAATGAGAATATGATGGTCAAAGTATTTTCTTGAGGGAAACAAGAAGTAAGGATGAAAGGATTTTCTTTAAGTCACAATAAGTATATTTTTAAAAATCTGCAAAACGAAGGAAGTTATTTCCTGTTTATCTCTGTTACTAGTATATAATGTTTTCATAAGCCACTGTGGGATGACTAGAAAGCTTCATCACATGATTTAGATAGTCGTTTTTCAACATAGTTCCCCATTGAAATATCACATATAGGAGGAGTTAGTTAAAAAAAAAAAAACAAAAAAAAACCAAAAAAAAAACCCACCTTTAAAGACTTAGGCTCATAGTTAAGAAATTATCTTTATTTTTGACACTATATATAATGAAAATTGTAACCAGTAGGCATACTATTGCAGGGGTGGAGCATTATAGAAAATCTTAGATCATGAGATTAATTTACCAGGAAATCTCCCCAGTGGTCACACTATGTTAAAGGGAATCTACTATACACCTATAGCTTTTCTGGATGGTTTGTATATAAGCATGTTAGAGAGGTATGCTCTCTTTTGATTCTTTTTTTTTTTCTTCTTCTTCTTCTTTCCGAGACAGGGTTTTTCTATATAGTCCTAGTCCTGGCTATTCCGGACGTTACTCTGTAGACAAGGCTGGCCTTGAACTCAGAAATCCACCTGCCTCTGCATCACAAGTGCTGGGATTAAAGGGATGTGCCACCACTGCCCAGCTTTTAGAATCTTACAAGTGGATCCTTAACACTGGATAAAGGGTTTGCCACCTGTTTCTGAAATTGTTACTGTTATCTCCTCTATCTTCCTATCTTTAAAGACAAGCAGGGGATGAATCTTTATTCTCATGGCTCCAGGAACCCATCACAACAATTTATCAAAGGTATCAAAGGCAGATAGTTTGTATGGGAAATGATGGAACCAGTAGTGGCCAAGTGGAGATATAACTGTGGGGAAGCTGGGAACGAGTAGAGAATGTACACATCAGTTATAGCCACCCACCACACCCAGGCATTGCTTGAGGGTCATTCCTGTGTGGCAAGCAATGCATATGTTGGCTTTTGGAAGTAGGAGCCCTGAAGGACCACAGTATCCTGAAATAATAAAGGTAGGGGACAGGATGAGATCCAAAATATACACATTCAAATATGTCGTGGCTTGTAGGAAATCTGTTGCAAGGTAGGCACACACAAAATAATTCTTAAATAAACTCACTGTGACCCCACAACCAGTATCCTACAGAATTGGTTAGGGGCAGTTAACTTTTCCAAACCTGTTCAGTGATAGAATAGTGGGCAAAACTAGGTTTCTAAATATTTATAAAAGCCATGAGATTTGAGTTAAGCTGATGTGAAGGTCAGCCATGTGGTAGACACAGCCACAGAAGAGACAAGGAACCTCCCCGCAGGGAAAGGAGCTTTAGAGGAAGAGTGAAGAGACCCAAAGTACCAGAGAAAGCATAGTTAGGCTCTGGCCAATGGCTAAAAGGAAAAGGAGAGAGAGAGAGAGAGAGAGAGAGAGAGAGAGAGAGAGAGAGAGAGAGAGAGGAGAGGGGAGAGAGAAAGGAGAGAGAGAGAGAGAGAGAGGGAGGGAGGGAGGGAGGGAGGGAGGGAGGGAGTTATTAAGGTATTTTGAATCAGGGCCAGAGACACAACAGCTGCAATTTCAATCAATGAGTTCTCTGCAAGGGTTAATAACCCTCTTGAACACGTATGAAGCTCCAGTCATGAGTCTTGTTATTTTTAATCCTTGTACCTGTACTCATAAAATACAACACTTTTTTGACAATGATTTTTATGTCTTTAAATGCTGTAAAATATTGTAATATAGAGAACAGGACCAATTCAGAACTTCCACAAGAACGTGTTAATATGGCTGTTTGTGATGATGATGATGTATTTAGATGTAAAAGTAAAGACATGCACTCTTTAAAGATTCAATTTTAGTGAACAACTTAGGGATAGATACAAATTCTCTGTGTGGTTTCAAAACACTCCAAGGTGGGGCATTTGCATGTTGGTATGCATGTGTGATTTAAAGTATTGTTTTCTCTAACATCTATAAGACAAGTTAGTAGGTGAACTGGGTCCAAACTACTATGGCAGACTGTTCACTGATGTATGGACGGGGGAAGGGATAGTCCTCTTAAAGAACACATGTGTAATGGAGTCTCTCTTGCAGGATCCTTTCATTCTACTTTCCTCCCGAAGGGCTCCAAGCAGTCTGTCAGAACACAGGACATTTGGCTCTCCCATTTCTCTCCTTGCTCCCATCAGAACCTATGGCCTCCTCACAGTGGCACAGCTATCAGGAGGATTCTTAGAACATTGTTTCTCTTAGCTTCTTATAAGCTCTTTGGTAAATCTTTTTAGTCTTCCATTTCTCATAGTCCTGAGACCTCGCCTCTATTTATGAAGTAGGGTCTTCTCAAACTTAGAAGCAACTCTCTTGGTCCATCTTTTAAATAATTGGATAGGAATCCTAGCAACAGGAGGTTCCAGCTCCACTGTGTCTTAGTGCCTCCTTCCTTGCCTGGAATTTCCTGGCTTGCAATTCTCTGATCAAACCTGAGTACTCTTCCCTTTGAGGGACAACCCAAACATTGTCCTATTCTTGTTGAGTGCTTTTGCTTCTGTCCCACCCAATGTGCCATAGGCACCTTGAAGGTATATTTTTTTATGTTTATAGCTTTTTTTTTGCTATGATGTGGATAGAGCTATGAAAAATAATTCTGATGCCATCTCCTTCTGAGCTCTGTCTAGGCTTTGGTTTTTCAAGTTTCATACCCTATAAGTGATAGACACTTGAATCCAAATTACAGATGACAAATTACAAAGACATTCTCCTAGTCTAGGCAAAAGGACAGAGAGTTTCCAAACCTATTTCCAATATTAAAGCCAATCATCTTTAGATCTATTAAATGTTTCATAGAATCATGAAATTGCCTTTACTCATGTGAATGGGATTTTGTACTTTTATGTTGTTTAGTGAGTCCAGTAGTGTTGTAGCATTGATGTCTCAAAATTTTATTTTATCTATTTAATAGCCATGGGGGTAACTCTAGCTAAGAGTCCTAGCAATAGCGGATATGGAGCCTGAAGAGACCACCTCTGGTAGCCAGGCAGGACTCCCAGTAGAGTGATAAGGACACCAACCCACTCATAAAACATTCAACTCAAAACTTTGTCCTGTCTACAAAGTGCAAGGATAAAGATGAAGCAGAGACTGAGGGAATTGCCAACCAATGACTAGCCCAATTTGAGACCTAGTCCATGGGTAAGAACCAATCTCTGATATTGTTAATGATACACTCACTCTTATGCTTACAGACAGGAGCCTACTATAACTGTTTTCTTAGAGTCTCCACCAAGCAGACCACTGAACCAAACATATATGTAGCAGAAGAGCAGCTTAGAGTCCATGCAGGTCCCCTGACAACTGGAGTGTGGGCTGTCCTTGAATCTGTTACCTGCCTATGGATCCTGTACCGCTAAGTGGAATGCCTTGTCTGATATCAGGGAGAGAGGATGTGCCTAGTCTCCAGTGACTTAGTGTGCCATGATGTGTTGGTATCTGGGGTGGGGGCCTTCTCCCTTCTAAGAGGATAAGAGGAGGGGAATGGGGGAGGAGCTGTGTGGGAGGGGGAGCTGGGTGGGGACAGTGTCAGAGGCAGTGCTGTTTTCAGGATGTAAAGTAAATAGATAAATAATGTGAAAAAAAAAGCCATGGGTAAGATAAAATCATGATTTCCTCCTAAAAATTATTCAGTGTCAAACAAAATCAAGGGTTTTCTATTTTGCCTATATCAAGAATAATTTCATTAAAAGATGCATACTTAAAATTACTGTTTGGAATTTAAAAAATTAATCAAGTCAACAGTATGAACTTAAAGTGACAAATGACAAATTTAAATAAAAACAACAGGTCAGCAAAGGTTTAAGGGATATGCCAAAGGCTTAATCCACAAGAAAGCTGGGATTCTCCAGGCTACAGATAATCTTTAAATGCTGCCTGACTTCCTTGACACATGAGGCTCAGTGTTCACTCTTTAAACTTTTTCATTCAATCTCCATGTCAGCAGTAGCAAAGATATTCAAGTTATCATAGCAAGAAAGAGTACACCATGGGGGCAAACAATGAGCAAATGGAAGTCCCTATACCCGATGTATGCAAAATACTGGGAACATTTGGCAACCTATACTAAAGAAAGCCTCTAGTGTCCAGGACTACCTGCCTGGAAAAATGAAAAGTTTCATCTTAAGCATCCAAATAGCCTAGATTTCATAGTTTGTCAAAGGATGAGCATAAGACCTGGGAGACAAGCATCACTGTGATTCCTTTCTCTTTCCTATATCTGTGATTCTTCTATAGTCCATTTCCTAAGTGATATCTTTGGCAGTGTGTGCAAAAAGTGCCAATCCTATCTTTCTATCCTCAGATACTTAACACTTGAAGACTACTCCCCAACAGAGACTGCTCCTCAGATGAGCTAAGTCTGCATTCTCCATTCAGCTGTGGACTATACTTTGATTCCTTGTTAATCTGGCTGTAATAACCCCACCTCCTTATTTGGGTTGTTAAACCGTATATAATAAACACATTGAGTTTCCAGGATGTTTTGCCTCTCCATTGGAAAGCCCAGTCCACTTTATTCCAGATTATATGTGTCCATATGTTTGTCTTTTCATTATTTCAGGGACCCTGGTTTGGGTTCTGGTACCCAAGCTGTACAATGACAGTTATGTTTATTGCCTCTTTGTTAATCCCCATTCCTGGTGTATAACCTAACATGATAGGACTCATATAAACAAGTCTGTGTAAGCTTTGCAAAAAAGAGATACTTTAAATCAAGTCTATTCTCGTTAGATTCAACAGCAGTTCTCCCATACACCAAATCTCTCTCCTCTCCTCTCCTCTCCTCTCCTCTCCTCTCCTCTCCTCTCCTCTCCTCTCCTCTCCTCTCTTCTTTATCTTTTCTGATCCTTTAAGAAAAGTACCTGTTTGCTGTCTTTAATTTTATTAGGAAATAAATGCATTGTCCTGTGCTATTTGAATGTCATTGAGATGCTGGTCTGTGGCTGGGGATTTGGCTCTCTCTATACAGATCCAAATATAAATGTCTCCAAATGTCCTTCAAAAATCTCCTGTCCTGAGTCAGTCTGGTCCCCTGACTCTGTGATTTAGAGAAAGTAAAAGAACATAGCTCATATCCTTAAGCGTAAAATATTTTTGAAGCCTCCTAAGGTTTTCCTCAGCTGGTTCTACAAGAGTGCAAACTTAGATTTGATGATATTCTTCTAGGTGTCTACTGCTCATTATCTGTTACCTACATTTATGCAGAGCCCCAAACAACTGTGATATGTTATTCTCTGGAATGCACAAGAAACAACTTTTTTGGCTGTCTTCTGTATTCTGCTGAGTCTCCCTCCTTACAAAGCCTCACGAATTTACAGTGCATGTATGTCTAAGCTTAATGAGTCTAGTGCGCCTTTGGTAAGATGATATACTTCTTTGGTAATGTTGATTTATCTCATGCTAATCAAGGGCAGAAAGATAAGAGGAGAAAATATTAAAAGAATATGAGAATAGAGATGTTACTGGCAAGGAAAGATTTTTGTATGATAAAATTTTGCCCTAATTGAGATGTTTAGATTTTTACAGAATGTAAAACAACCTGGAAAGACTGCATAAGTCTTAAAAGATTTGAGAAAGTTGTGTATTAAAAGATAAAACGTTTATCATAAAAGGATGTTAGATTTTGTCAAAGGCCTTTTCTGCATCTAATGAGATGATCATGTGGTCTCTTTCCATGAGTCTGTTTATGTGGTAGATTATAATTATTGATTTACATATATTGAACCATCCCTGGGAAGAAGCTGACTTGATCATAGTGGATAATCTTTTTTTGTACATTCTTAAGTTCTTTTTGCAGGTGTATTATTGAGAGTTTTTTTTTAAATTTATGTCCATAAGAGAGTTTAACCAATATTTTGTTGTTGTTGAATATTTGTCTAGCTTTGTTATTAAGGTGATATTAGCTTTGGTAAAGAAATTTGGATGTTTTGATTTCTTTTAATCTTTGTGTAATAATTTGAGGTATATTGGTATTAGTTCTTTGAAGGTCTAGTAGAAATCTATGTATCACCTGGACATGATTTTGTTTTAGTGGGAAGATTTTAGTTACTTCTATGTCATTGATAGTTTTGTTTTTCTTTAAATTGTTTACTACATCTTAATTTAATTTTTGTTGGTCATACCTATAGAGAAATTCATCTACTTCTTCTAGATTTTACAGCTTAGTATAGTACTGATTATTATAAAAGTGTGTGATTCTATGAATTTCCTTATTCTCTATTGTAATGCTTCCTTTTCATCTATGATTTAACTGATTTGTGTTTTCTTTATCTTTTAATTAATCTGCATAAAGATTTGCTAATCATTTCAGAGAACCAACTCTGTCACATTAATATTTATAGTTTTTTCTTTTCTATTTTTTAATTTCAGCCCTAACTCTTATTCTCTCTTCTCCATCTACTCCTTTTTGAGTGTTTAGTATCTCCTGATGACTTGTTGCTATACCCGTGAATGAGGACAACACATAATAATCATAAAAGAAGTATCTTTATGAAGTAAATGGCAATTAGCACAGAAACATCAAACAGCTCAACATGTAGAGAATAACAATAAATAATAAAACAAGAAAGAGCTAGGTCCTAAGTGGGATAAGCATATCACATCCCTCCTCATGAAGTTCACCTAGGATCTTCACTTAGGAAAAAGGGATAAAAAGATTATAAGAAGAGGTGATCAGTAACACGAAGGAAACAGTGTTTTCTAGACACACAGGGAAGCTGCACATACGAACTCACTGTGATACCAAACTTTATCAAAGCCAAATGACCCTTGAGGACCAGATCATCAACTGGCCTTGACCACTAAAGAAAACAAATAGTTAATTTGCAGATGTAAATGGTTTTGATCATCTAATAGGACACTATAACCAAAGGTAAGGTCTTCTAAAGAGATAGATACCTACAGAAAATCACTCATCTAGTCTAATTCTTATGTAAGACATGCTGTGCTACCCTTGGGAAGGGTTACCCAAGCTCCCTTTGTATTTGTCCAGGTGCCTGTCTTTCAAACCCACATGGCAGGATTGGACTGAATCTACCAAGTTCCTCTAATGTCCAGCAGCTCTGAGATCTCGGAGAAAGGCAGCAGAGAGAATCCACTGGACTCTGGGGACTCCTGAGAGTAGATCAAGGGTCTAAAACTCTTGCTCAGTAAATGAACTTCTTTATGCTTGCCTCTTGCCCACTGCAGTGTGTATGGGCTTTGTGTTTGCTCTTTCCTATCTGCTCCTCTCCTGTTTACTTGAACCTATCTGAAGGTGGTCTATCTATCATCTTGTTTCTACTCTTTTTGGGATATTAACTAGCTTCTATACTTTCACCGATATTTGTATCCAAAATAAGGAAAACATCAATACAGAAATGGTTCTACACATGGGACTCTCCAAGAACCTCCCATCTGACTTCTATTTGGGACCTATGGATCTTCTACCTTTGGATAGACTGGAATTCTAACTGAGAGCCCTCTATCAACATTACTGTGTTAAATGGAAGTCAGCAAAGAGACTACAATGCCTCTCCTCCATCAGTAGCTGGAGGGACCATTCAAAGCTGGAAATGAGGCCATTGGTCCCTAGGATGGAAAAAGAGCGTAATCCTAGTTTGTGGTTGGTGGTGTTTTCTCCCTTTAAGTAGGAAATAAACCTTTTGGCTTTTGTTCCAAGCTGTAAGTTTCCATTTGCCCCAAATGTAGGCTAATCCCTTAACATATGTTAGGTCTTTCTGTACCTGTTATATCACAAAGGACAGAGGAGCTGGGCCACTGTTTTCCTCTCTTTAAACTGAGTAAAAAGAACCAGCCTGCTATCTGATATTGTTAGGTTGGGGTATTTTGAGGATTCACATAAAGTTCAGGTTTTTATAAGCAATAAACTTTGAAGCACGAAACAGATGCCTTTAGTATTAGAAGAAATGAGAAGCAATGGGTGCCATGGTCTCCAAATAGGAAAACCATTATTGCACCGGAAACCTTTCTACTGGTAGACAGAGAGTCCTTTCTTTAGGATGGGAGGGCCTTCAGTGGTAGCTGGGATGACTGCATCCCAGAAAACGTCCATCACACCAATAGACCATCGGAGGTTTGTGCTAGCCACTCACATACACTCTGTTGTACAAACATTATTACCTTGTTATGCACTGTCCTTCTGTCTAATTATTTGGTTGAGGATGCTGTTACTGCCTGGTTCATATCGCCCCTTTCCTTAGAGGGAGCATGTCATTCCTATTCCCACTCTCAGAGCTCCTTTACCAACTGCAGACCCTAGTGGGGCAGTGGCCACCCAGGTGTTCTCATGCAGAAGCTGATGGGTGATTTGATACCTGATGCCTAGTGAATTTTGAATAAGACATTCAGAAACTGCTGCTTGACCTGATTGCACATCATTGATAAGGCACCTCTGTATAGGCTATCCTGTGCTAACTTGCTTCTTTAGAAGGACAAGTGATGGACCAGTACAAGACAGACAATTTTCTGTAAGACCTATGTTTAGACTCCTCTGGCCTATTAGGGAACCTTGTTTGCTTTGGATCGACAGAGTTTTTCTCCTAAGTGCAGTCAAGGGCATGGTATAACTCAAACTCTATATAGTCTATTTCTCCTTTTGCAGATATATATGCTCTGAATTAACCAAGAGAGAGGGAGAACACCTGACAAAGGACTATGTTTGATGAGTTACTAAGAATGATCTTAAAGACTTATCATTGTCTCTCAGGTTCCGGATTACACCTGTCAATTAGTGCTAGCAGATAAAGTCTGGGAGACTAACAGAGTAACAGTTTTGCCCACTCCATGGGGGCCTTTCTACACATTACCTGTTTGTCTTATTTAATGCTGCCCCAAATTTTGTAGAGCAGTGAAGGTGTTGTTGCTCTTGTTCCACAAGACTCTTCTGACTGATACCATCCAGGTATAACAGAAAGGAACGGAATTTGAACAGAGCGAGGCTGCCTGCTTCCAGAGTTTATGCTGTCTCCACAATACTACACTTACAACCTGGGAGAAAAGAGTGTCTAAAGGTGGCTGAAATCTTCCCTTTCCAGTGGAGATGAACAGGGGAATCTGGATTTTTATCTTCTTTTAGAGCACTCATTCTTAACCCTGGGTGCACATTAAAACCATCTGGGGAGTTTTTAAAGGGTACCTTAGCTGGGATTTCACCCCGAAGCAATTAAATCCAATTCTCGAGGGGTTGGCCTTGGCATCTGGATTTTTCAAAAGCTCCCTAGGTGATAGTAACGAGTAGCTAAGGTTAAGATTCACTGCCTTAGAGTAATAATCAACAAAACACTGATTACATTTTCCCATTAAGTCACACTGGGAGTATAGTAATGAAAATCCTTATTGTGACTTTGGAGAGTGCCTCTGAAGACTGGTCCTGGCCTTGGTCCTTAGTAGGGATGCAAATTTATCCAGAGACAAATGAGAGGACAGAGAAAAATTATATTTTCATTGTCTGCCATTATAATGGTAGAATTGGCAACTCAGAGATTCTGTGAGGTAAATAAATTACATTCTGATTCCTTCGCCCCTTTTCATTGTGTCACCCTTAAAATGTCACCACCAATGACCAGAAAATTAACATCTACCATTGATGGTGCTGTCCTCACCTAGACCTTGCTTTTCTTTATTAAATAACTACTGGGTAGTTTTCTTCCCTTCATTTTTCCAAATAATTATGGATAACTGCATTCGTTTCAAGGTTAATTTGGTAATTAGCTCTTGAATGCACACAGCTTAGAGAAATGTTAGGGAGGTACAAGCTTCAGAGGAGAAAGCAAATGTAAACTGGATGTTTTCCTATTTCTTTCAAAATTATCTCACACCTTTGTTCTGGGTATTTATAGAGAATATTCTTTCAATTATTTTTATTCTTAACACAGAACTCTTTTTTTTTTAAATCAAATATAACTTATGTATTTTTATACAGTTTTTTATTAGATATTTTCATTATTTCCATTTCAAATGTTACCCGCTTTCCTGGTTTCCCTTCCGAAAACCTCTATTCCCTCCCCCTACCCGTGCTTAACAACCTTTATTCACTCCTGTTTCCTGGCCCTGCCATTCCCCTATACTGGGGCATAGAGCCTTCACAGGACCTAGGGCCTCTGCTCCCATTGATGACCTATAAGGCCATTCTCTGCTACGTATGCAGCTAGAACCATGACCCGCCAGGTGTTTTCTTTGGTTGGTGGTTTAGTCCCTGGGAGCTCTGGGGGTTAGTTTATATTGTTGTTCCTCCTATGGGGCTGCAAACCCCTTCAGCTCCTTGGGTCCTTTCTCTAACTCCTCCATTGGGAACCCTGTACACAGAACTCTTTTAAATATGAATATTAGCAATCTATGACTAAGTTCTGAGGTCACAAACAGGCACAAACAATGGTCCATCACTCATAGGAATTTTGGTGATGCTAGTAGCAGAAATTAAGGAAAATAAAACAGAAAGAGGCACTAAAACAACTTATTTTCTCCCCTCAGTCTGGGCAGGTCATTTCCTAAAACAACAATTAAAACTAGAATTCCAATGAGAATTTAACTGTAAGACGTGTGTTTTCTATATTTATTTATTTTTAATGGGAAACTTTTAAAAGTTGGATATTTTTATATTTTGAGAGTACTTGTTATGGTAACCATGTATTTTGTCATTGAAGATTCTTTTTCTGCCAATAAATATGGCATTTTATTTACTGACTTTCATTGTAAAATTTACAAAATATCCAAGTAAGTTATCATTTATGGCTTTTTCAGCTCTCCTCCACACCTTACTTTTCTAAAACTTTGCATTTCAGTTTCTATATGAACAAAATAGTGGGAAAATGCTGTCTAATTCTCCCATACTTCTGTGGGAGAAAATTTATTATAAACTCTTCTGAGTCTTTTTTTCAAGCAAAAGATTTATAGGAAAGGTAGAAAACCAGCAGATCACAACACAAAGAAACCCCATTGCAATAAGGCCACTCACTAGTGCTGAGGATTAAATAAACATGTGACAGGAAGCCCATATCTTTACATAACTATCAATTAAACCAACTCTCTGTGCCCACTTACTAAGTCTGTCCTCAAATGTCAGTAACTACCCAGTGCCTCAATGCATTTGTAACCTAGTGGCCTAAAATAATTAATGTCCCTCCCTAAGCAATCCACTTTCCATCAGAGCATAGCTAGGTCACTGAACAGAACAGAGCTTAGTGAGTTAGAGGATAATTTTTCATTAATTTTGATTTCCTTTCAATTGTTGTAGGTGCTTTGGATATGATGGCTTAGCCTTATCAGCAACTTACGATGGTATGAGTTGGTCATTTTTCATCTTTCCCCCTCATGACATATAGGAATGGAAAAAAATGTGGCATTCACAGACACACAGACACACACAGACACACAGACACACACAGACACACACACAGACACAGACACAGACACACACACACACAGACACACACACACACACACACACACATATATATACATATATATATATACATACATATACATATATATATGGATATGCATATGTATATGCACACAGATATATGCACACAAACATACACATACTTTTCTTGCATTAAATTCAAGCAATTTGGATTGCTAATTTGCTCTGTCCTCTATCATATTTTTTTCAATGCTTGCTGGAGAAGAGTCTTTGAGATGTGCCCAGCGGGGCAATATACTTTCAGTACAATTAGAAACCACTGCTATTACGAACTACAGAAAAAAAGCCCCAGACACTGGTCTTTCCTGAGACTGAGCAACTCAGCAGGGGTTTTCCTTTTACATGTCTTCATATCTCTGTATCCTTTTTGTCAGATGCAACGCTCTCCAAAATGATGCTTCTTCCCCCTGTACACAAAAGCCATCACTTCAAAAGCCTTTGATTAATTTGAGCACAATCAAGGGCATATGAGATAGCTGCCATTTAGCAAGCCAAAGCAATCCTATGCCAGATGCAATAAACCTATCAAACTGTCATCGAGTCAAGCTGTGAGAGAGACGGCGGTGATTACAAGCAATAGTTTCCTTCAGTGGTTTCATAATTTCATTTTTTTTTGTTTCGTTTCCAGATCTCCAATAGTTCTAGTAAGGATGTCTTGGTAGAGAAACGTTTCCCTCAGGGGTTACTAGCAACAACTTAGTGTATTGGTTTTTTTCCCCATCATTGAATCGGTATAGAAGCTCATCAGGCAAGAAATATTGTGATTACAGTCGTCTATAAATTATTTAAAAGGGCTCAGCCAATCAAAACAGAGATCTAAGTGACTATTTTCCTCTTGATGCCTTTATAACTCCTACTCAAAAAGCAAATTTCTGAGTGATAGGATAGTTTTGAAGTTACTTCAAAAAGGCCATTTTTTTTTTAATATGGGGAGGAGGTTCTCAGTGTGAATGGTTCATGTACTTCAATGACAGCTCTTTTCTGATGATTTTACAGAGGAGACAGAAAGAGACCAAAATAACAACAAGCAGGGAGAAAAAATAAAACCAAAGGGAGACAGAGATAGAAGGCAAGGCAGGTAGGTAATTAAGGTCTATCCTGGGAAAATCGATTCATGCATTCAGTATTTCTCACATATCTGAGCTCTGGCTAGAGAAAGTAATCACTGTTGAAAAACACTAGCCAAACAACTCATTCGATTGCCAGTTTCGCTCATGCCTTCCAAAGGAAGTGCTTGGCACTCTGCAGACGGCCCGGCTCATGCTTCATTTCATGCTCTGAATATTACCTGCAAGAAACAAAATGCTCATCACATCTCCCTCCCTCTAGCAAAAACTATTTCCAGGATGCTTTCTTTAAAGACAATACACTCATTTCCTCATGATTTATATTTAACTGAATGTCAGACTCTCTAATCAAATCTAAGAACCCAGGGAGAACTAACTTTAGATTGATCCTGGAGAAATATCCTTTCTTGAATTGTTTACGAATCGGCACTGCCTCCTTTATGCCTCTTAAAGTGGAAAATGGAAAACCTAGACATTCCTCAGTGCTGGCAAATGCAGCTGCCAAAGTTGCCAAAAAACAGATGATTTACATTGGGAAATGAATTTTAAAACATGAACATTTTCACTTCAAAGGACTTTCTGTGAGTACCTTACATATTTCTTATACAGTTCAGTCAGCCAGGACAAGGAGATTCTAATCTGGTTTATGGCATCAGTGGGAAAACTATATGATTGATGCATACACATGCACACAAGCACAAACACATGCACACAGAAAATGATGTGATTGATAAATACACACACATACACACACTTGCACATAACCATGCATGCACAAATGCATGCACACGCATGGACTCAAGCATGTTCATACCCACAAACATGTACACACATTATTCCAAGCAATATGGAGATTGACTAGNTTCTATAAGAGAGCAGGCTGAGCAAGCCAAGGGAAGCAAGCCAGTAAAGAACATCCCTCCATGGCTTCTGCATCAGCTCCTGCTTTCTGATCTGCTTGATTTCCAGTCCTGACTTCCTTTGGTGGTGAACAGCAGTATGGAAGTGTAAGCCAAATAAACCCTTTCCTCCCCAACTTGCTTCTTGGTCATGATGTTTGTGCAGGAATAGAAACCCTGACTAAGACAACTAGACAAGCTTGGTAGATAAAGCAGTCATTTAATTTTTCTAAAGGGTATATTTAACAAATATATTCAATTTTGAATTTTTGATGTGAAGATTATTAAAATGGATAAAGCTCATTTATTTCCTTAAACAAGTCTTCTTTTACAAACCTACCATGAAAAATAATACCCCCCTTTTAAACTCAAACTTCAAATAGAGTTAGTTTCCTGTTATTTAGTTTGAGAACTTTAACATGTCAAAAGGAAAGAAAAGGATATAAACTCACTATTAAAACATTTAGGTTGGCAAGTGTTTTATCTCTTTCCTTTATATGCCTTGGGTTTTTATTTCACTATATAAGCAAGTGCCTACTATCACATAAATTTGAAGAACAGCCAGAAGTGAAGGGTGATGGAAAGATCTACTAAATTATTCTAAACAGCCCCACAAAGTTACATTTGCTCTATTAAAAATAATTTCTTTTTCTGAACACCCATTCCCTTACCAGATCAAAACATTCCTGTTACTTGGCTCTAATTAGGCAATTAGATGTATGAGATGATTCTGGCACTCTCAAAATCTTAAGCAGGAATGTCTGACAAGGCCCCATTCTTTCAAAGACTCTCATGGTATGTCTACAAATATGTAAGGAAGAAAAAAAAAGAATCAGAGAAGCTCAACCTACTAGGTTAACCTCTGAAAACTCAAATACAAGACATTTAAGATTAACTACAGGTCAGTTATGATATTTGAACCAAATCATTTGAATAATTTACATAGAGGAGGCCCTTCTAAATGGGTTTCACAACAGTGATTTCTTATTGAAGGTCACCATAAGTTGTTGTTTCAATATACATAACCATGCTATTTAAGGTCATAGAGAAGCTGCTTAAATCTCTCTCATGTAGAAACAAATATGTTGCAAATAAGTGAATTGTGTTACAAATCCATTTATTTCTTCACTTTGTAAATGTTCCTTAGTTCTCCCCAGTACTAAGCCCTCTTCTAGGTATTATGAAGTTTTAATGACTAGTTAAGACTGAGCCAAACCTGCATATTTTACACCTAGACTGAAGGCTATCCTACATACAGATGAAGGAAAAGAATTATGGCAGAAGTGAAAGGGAATTCAAAACAAGTAGAGGGAATTTTCTTCTAGAGCAGTGGTTCTCAACCTTCTCAATGCTACTAGCCTTTAATACAGTTTCTCGTGTTGTGGTGACTCGCCACTACAAAATTAATTTCATTGCTACTTTGTAAATGTAATTTTGCTACTGTTATGAGTCATATTGTAAATATCTGATAGGTAGGATGGTCTTAGTTGACCCCTGGGAAAATGTTGTTTGACTCCCCAAAGGGGTTGCATCTCATAAGCTGTTGGCCATTCTAGAGCCATCTTGCAAGGCGTTGTATAGTACATCACATCTTGGTTGGTTAATTCTGAAGGCATGTACTAGAGGAAAAGCAATTATTAGACATTGGTTTATTAAGACATGGTAACAAAAGCAGGAGAGTAGAGAATAGCATCAGAGAACAGTAGGGGACCTTGTCTGTCCAGCTGTGGACACTACAAAGGAAAGCTTTGTATGAAGCACATCTGGAATGACTGTAAGGAGCACTGATGTCTACAGGTGGCCAGAGTCGTATATTTGAACTTCCTCTGGGACCATTCTACCTGAATAATAAACAGGGCTGACCAGCCCTGGAAAGCTTAAAGACAACACTGAGATGACTTATATTTTATTTTTGTTTAAGGTTTTAAATAAATGCTTACATGGGATTACCTTTATAATTTAGGTGGTAGCTAATCAGTTTTAGATAAGCTATGGGAGAGAATGATCAAAAAGACAACAATATAAAAGTATGTAAGGGAATATGCGACCTACAGAATCTCATGTGCTGATTCCAACATTCAAGGACAACTTAAACCAACAATAAAAATGCTCCCCAATCCACTTTTCTGTGTGTAGCACATGAGCAAAGGATATTGTTTCTTGGAACAACACCCTATGGTCCCCATTAGGACATGAAAACATTTATAGTGGTGTGCGCTCACTGTGGGAGTGAATGTCCTCCCTGCAAATATTTAGCTTTTGTGGGTAATGGGACAAGTATAAAGAAAACAGTTCAGCTGAAGCTGGTGTTGATGGGGGTGGGGAGGGCAGTGTTTTCCCAAATTACTGTTGTGAAGTTTAACATGCTTACTATCCCTAACCATTAAGACCAACTGAATAATGACATTTTCAGCACTTAATTTGTTGTCAAAGTATGCACTGAAATTAAACAGCCCTAATTATTGGAAAAAATTTGCTTCCTAATTTAAGAGGAATACAACTTCTTTATAATTGTTTACTCCTCCTGCCAAAACAAGGCCAAATTATCTTTTAAGTAAGCCACTATTTTACCCATCTTTCTGGAAGACAGATGTAACCATCTCAGAATTAGGACATACTTTGAGCCCTTGTTCTTGTAATATTGTGCACCCAAGACAGACAATGTCCAAGCACCAGAGCTCAGCAGCACAGAGTTTTGATTTATGGATTTTTCAACTTTACAACTGTGCAAAAATAGTAGACATTTGGTAGAAACTGTGCTGGGCTTTTGACCTTTTCTTTGGCTGGCAGTAAGTAGTTAGATATTCTCTTGAGACATTGGTGGTAAATGGGAGAAGAGCTTCACAGTGTAACCAGAAATTGAGATGTGACACCTAAAAAATGACCCAGTTATGTAAAACAGAATGAATTCCATCTGGGACATGCAATAGCTTAAGTGCCATTCAGATAAGCAGTGTGGTAGTTTGAATGAGGGTGGACCCCTTAAGCTATATATTTGAATGCTTGATTCCTTTGATGAAACTGTTTAGGAAAGATTAAGAGGTGTGACACTGGGGGATGGAATCTCCAATTCTCTCTCCCCCAGCTGTGCCTCTCCCATTCTCTCTGCCTCATGGTTGTTGTTTCAAGATGCAAGTTCTTAGCAATTGCTCTAGAGCCATCATGCCTGCCTATTTGCTCTCAAGGTCCCAGCCATGACTTACCCTCAGAAACTTCGAGTCTCCAGTAAACCCTTTCTCCTATAAGCTGACTCAGTCATGATGCTTCTGCACAGCATGAGAAATGTAACTAAGACAGCCAGCTTAGACATCTAGTGGTGATGGTTATGGTTTGCATGTGACTTTGACATCATGTTGTTCATTTAAGTTTTGGTTATCAGATTAAGATCAATCCATTGAAGGTTAGGCTTTATTATAAATCATCCTTAGATGAGGAACCTGAGGATCCATGAGGCTAAGTGAATTTTTGAAGACCATAAAGACATGATCAGCTACAGTTTGGCTTGACACCAACTCAACAGTACTTTAGAAGAAAAACAAGCCATGCATGGAAGTTTATTCCATAATCCCAGCAATTGGGAGACCCAGACAGGAGGACTGCTGTGAGTTTGGTGTCAGTCTGGGCTACAGAGTGAGACACTTTCAAAAACAAACACAAAATTAAACCCAGTGCTAGGTGTAATGAAGAGTGAATGACCAGGGCACATGGGTGGGCTGATTGCTCTTGGTTTGTGTACTACTTGCTACTTAAAGATAGTAGAAAGGGTGGGGTATGGGAAGATATGGACTCATGGTTTGGGAGAAGCCAGCTGTGTGAGGCCAGTAAATATTACATAGGTGCATGAGGTCACCAAACTAGGGATATTTTTATAGTTCACACCTTGAATGAGGGGGTTAGAGAAATTTGGAACAAAACCACTATCAGGCATCATCAATCTCAGAAAGACAAAACTGTACCAAAAATAATCCATCTAAGAAACGATGATGGTGCAAATCAAGGGAAGGATATGAATGAACAAATTATGATTGAGCCCTAAGTTTTTAGGAACTCATTTATGGAGATACATTCTAATTCCTGAACGCCGAGGCTCTTTCACTCTGATAGCTGTGTCAAGCACGCTGCTCTGCGGAAGAGCTCACAGAAAGGCTGGTTTTCCCAGGTTTGCTTTTCACAGTTGCAATGCTTCTGAAGCCATTCTTCTGGCTGAGAGATATATATTCAAAGGAGGACAAAGGAGACCAATTTGATTCCTAATTTAGATTTTCTGAATCAGAGTTTCTAAACATTTCGACTCAGCAACCTCTGTTTTCTATGGAGCTGTACACAGAGCTCTTGAAGAATGGACGTTTCCCTTGTCCCAGGTAATGGTAGGCAAGGATGCCCATTGCTATAGCACTATATACAAAATGGCTCACAAATTAAGTGGGCTGTGCTTTTCAAATGACCTCAGCAATCAAGTTTCCTGATGTTGGGCAAGGCATCAATGATGTTATATTCTTATATAATAATTCCCTCCATTAATTTATTTGTTTTTCACTTTATATTCCAATTGTTTTCCCACCTTCTGGTCCCGTCCTTATACAGTCCCTCCCCCTTTCCCCTCTCCTTCTCCTCTGAGTGGGTGGGGGAGACCCTGGCTATCCCTTCATCCTGGTACATCAAGTCTCTGCAAGACTGGGCACATCCTCTTCCACTGAGGCCATACAGCTAGAAGAACATATCCCAAGTGTAGACATCAGCTTTAGGGATGCCATCTTACTTGTGTGTCTTTCATTCCCTTCTTCTGTTCCTTCAGGAGAGTGCCAGTGCACATGCCAGGGTGTGCTGTTCTTCAGCATGTTTTTAAAGCAGTCTCTACTCTCCTTTGCTTATTTTCTTATTTCTGACCGTGGCCAGACATGCTTGTCTTCTTCTGTCCTATTTTCTTACCCAGGCTCTTGAGGGGATTTGTCTTAGTTCAAGCATCTCCTTAGCATCTGATTACACATCCACCCTCTCTCCCCACTTCACTCACACCAGTTATTAATTTCTACCACATCTTTCTTTTTGTTCTATATCTTTCCAAATGTGTTACATGGTTAGTTTCATTGAATTATTCACCCTGCCTTCCTTTTTCTCCTTCTTTTATTTTCTGCTTTGCTCCTCATTCTGGATGTTGTAAGGTCTTCATTGCTTGGTTTGGAAATGGAGCCATCACTTTACATTTTTTTTTGAGAGTATCATTTTATAAACAATCTCATAATTGTACTTGAATACAATGTATAATTAGGGAAAAATTGTCTATAAAATCCCTACTTAAAATATGTCTTTTGGAGATCAGCTTGCAGACTGTGGAGGGTGAACAGCAGACTGCAGAAGCAACAGAGCTTCTGGGACATGCAGAAGCCACTCAGCTTCTGGGACAGACCCCCATTTCTGGCTGCAGAAATCCGGGCACCTTCCCCACCAAAGGAGAGGTGGCCGCCAAGGGGGGAGGGCTGTGACCCCCAGAGCAGGGAGGGAGCCATCTTGTCTCCCAGGTCCCTCTGAGACCAGTCTGCACAGATCAGCTTGCAGGCTGCAGAGGGTGAGCAAGCAGACTGCAGAAGCAACAGAGCTTCTGGGAAAGGCAGAAGCCACTCAGCTTCTGGGACAAACCCCTGTTTCTGGCTGCAGAAATCTGGGCACCTTCCCTGCCAGAGGTAAGGTGGCTGCTCGGGAGGGCTGCAACCCACAGAGCAGGCTGTGCAGGTGAGCACACATACTGCAAAGACAACCCATCTTCTGGGACAGGCCCTGTTTCGGGTCTTCATTTTCAACCAGGAGGCAAGTCTGAACACCAGACCTCTGTGCACCTTCCCTACAAGAGGAGAGCTTGCCTGAAGAGAGTACTCTGACCACTGACTCAAAAGAGAGCTGGATGCCCAGGACTGCTGACAGAGGCTAACAGAATCACAGGAGGAACAGGCTCCAACCAGAGACAACAATAACAACTAACTCCAGAGATTACCAAATGGTGAAACGCAAGCGTAAGAATCTTACCAACAGAAACCAAGACTGCTCACCATCATCAGAACCAAGCACTACCACCTCAGGCAGTCCTGGATACCCCAACAACACAAAAAGCAAGATTTGGATTCAAAATCATATTTCGTGAAGCTGGTAGAAGATCTGAAGAAGTACTTTAATAACTCACTTAAAGAAATAGAAGAGAACAGAGCTAAAGAGGTAGAAGTCCTTAAAGAATCATAGGAAAACACTGCTAAACAGGTGATGGTATTGAAGGAAACTATCCAAAACCTAAAAAGGGACATAGAAACAATAAAGAAAACCCAAAGTGAGACAACTCTGGAGATAGAAACCCTAAGAAAGAAATCAGGAACCATAGATGCGAACATCAGAAACAGAATACAAGAGATAGAAGACAGAATCTCAGGTTCAGAGATTCCATAGAGAACATGGCCACAACAATCAAAGAAAATGCAAAATTCAAAAAGATTCTAACTCAAAACATCCAGGAAATCCAGAACACAATGAGAAAATAATAGGGGTAGATGGAAATGAAGATTTTCAACTTAAAGGGCAGCAAATATCTTCAACAAAATTATAGAAGAAAACTTCCCGAAACTAAAGAGAGTGATGCTCATGAACATACAAGAAGCCTACAGAACTCCAAATAGACTGGACCAGAAAAGAAATTCCTCCCAACACATAATAATCTAAACAACAAATGCACTAAATAAAGACAGAATATTAAAAGCAGTAAGGGAAAAAGGTCAAGTAACATAAAAAGGCAGGCCTATTAGAATTACACCAGACTTTTCACCAGAGAATATGAAAGCCAGAAGACCCTGGACAGATGTTTTACAGACCCTAAGAGAACACAATTGCCAGCCCAGGCTGCTATACCCAGCAAAACTCTCAATTACCATAGATAGAGAAAACAAAATATTCTATGACAAAACCAAGTTCACACAATACCTTTCCAGGAATCCAGCCCTTCAAAGGATAATAACGGGAAAACACCAACACAAGGGCAGAAACTACACCCTAGAAAAAGCAAGAAAGTAATCCTTCAACAAACCTAAAAGAAGACAGCTGCAAGAACAGAATCCCAACTTTAATAACAAAAATAACAGGAAGCAACAAATACTTTTCTTTAATTTCTCTTAACATCAATGGGCTAAATTCCCCACTAAAAAGACATAGACTAATAGACTGGCTAAACAATCAGGACCTAACATTTTGCTGCTTACAGAAAATCCACCTCAGGAAAAAGGACAGACACGACCTCAGAGTGAAAGGCTGGTAAACAATTTTCCAAGCAAATGGTCCAAAGAAACAAGATGGAGTAGCCATTCAAATATCGAATAAAATTGACTTTTATCAAAAAAAAAAAAAAAAAAAAAAAAAAAAAAAAAAGACAAAGAGGGGCACTTCATACTCATCAAAGGTAAAATCTACCAAGATGAACTCTCAATTCTGAATATCTATGCTCCAAATGCAAGAGCAGCCACATTCATTAAAAAAAAAGTTAGTAAAGCTCAAAGCACATATTGCACCTCACACAATAATAGTGGGAGACTTCAACACCCCACTCCCACCATTGGACAGATCCCGGAAACAGAAACTAAACAGAGACAAATTGACACTAGCAGAAATTATGAAACAAATGGATTGAATAGATATCTACAGAACATTTTATCCTAAAACAAAAGGATATACCTTCTTCTCAGTACCACATGGTACCTCCTCCAAATTTGACCATATAATCCGCCACAAAATGGCCTCAACAGATATAAAAATATTGAAATTATCCCATGCATCCTATCAGATCACCACAGACTAAGGCTGACCTTCAATAACAGCATAAATGATAGAAAGCAAGTATTCATGTAGAAACTGAACAAAACTCTACTCAATGATTCCTTGGTCAAGGAAGAAATAAAGAAAGAAATTAAAGACTTTTTAGAGTTTAATGAAAATGAAGCCACAACATACCCAACTTATGGGACACAATGAAGGCATTCCTGAGAGGAAAACTTATAGCCCTGAGTGCCTCCAAAAAGAAACTAGAGAGAGCATACATTAGCATCATGACAGCACACCTAGAAGCTCTAGAACTAAAGGAAGCAAATTCATCCACGAGGAGTAGACTTTAGAAAATAATCAAACTCAGGGCTGAAATCAACCAAGTGGAAACAAAATGAACTATTCAAAGAATCAACCAAACTAGGAGCAGGTTCTTTGAGAAAATCAACAAGATAGATAAACCCTTAGCCAGACTCACTAGAGGGCACAGGGATAGTATTCTAATTAACAAAATCAGAAATAAAAAAGGAGACATAACAACAGAACCTGAGTAAATCTAAAACATTATCAGATCCTACTACAAAAATCTATACTCAACTAAACTGGAAAACCTGGATGTAATGGACAATTTCCTAGACAGATACCAGGTACCAAAGTTAAATCAGGATCAGATTAACAATCTAAACAATCACATTTTCCCAATAGACTTCCAACTAAAAACAGCCCAGGACCAGATGGGTTTAGTGCAGAGTTCTATCAGACGTTCAAAGAAGACCTAATTCAAACTCTCCTCAAGCTATTCCACAAAATAGAAACAGAAGGTACTCTACCCAATTCATTCTATGAAGCCACAATTACTTTGATACCTAAACCACACAAAGATCCAACAAAGAAAGAGAACTTCAGACCAATTTCCCTTAGGAATATCAATGCAAAAATACTCAATAAAATCCTCCAAAACCGAATCCAAGAACACATCAAAACGATCATCCATCATGACCAAGTAGGCTTCATCCCAGGGATGCAGGGATGGTTTAACAGACAGAAACCCATCAAAGTAATCCACTATATAAACAAACTCAAAGACAAAAACCACATGATCATCTCGTTAGATGCTGAAGAAGCTTTGACAAAATCCAACACCCTTCATGATAAAAGTCTTGGAAAGATAAGGAATTCAAGGCCCATACCTAAACATAATAAAAGCAATCTACAGCAAACCAGTAGCCAGCATGAATGGAGAGAAACTCAAAGCCATCCTACTAAAACCAGGGACTAGACAAGGCTGCCCACTTTCTCCCTACCTATTCAATATAGTATTTGAAGTCCTAGCCAGAGCAATTTAACAACAAAAGGAGACCGGGCATGGTGGCGCACGCCTTTAATCCCAGCACTTGGGAGGCAGAGGCAGGCGGATTTCTGAGTTCGAGGCCAGCCTGGTCTACAGAGTGAGTTCCAGGACAGCCAGGGCTATACAGAGAAACCCTGTCTCGAAAAACCAAAAAAAAAAAAAAAAAAAACAAAAGGAGATCAAGGGGATACAAATCAGAAATAAGTCAAAATATCACTATTTGCAGATGATATGATAATATATATAAGTGATCCTAAAAATTCTGCCAGAGAACTCCGAAACCTGATAAACAGCTTCACTGTAGGAGCTGGATATAAAATTAACTCAAACAAATCAATGGCCTTTATCTACACAAAAGATAAATGGGCAGAGAAAGGAATTAGGGAAACAACACCCTTCACAATAGTCACAAACAATATAAAATACCTTGGGGTGAATCTAATTAAGGAAGTGAAAGATCTGTATGCTAAGAACTTCAAGTTTCTGAAGAAAGAAATCCAAGAAGATCTCAGAAGATGGAAAGATCTCCCATGCACATGGATTGGCAGAATTAATATAGTCAAAATGGCTATCCTGACAAAAGCAATCTACAGATTCAATGCAATCCTCATCAAAATTCCAACTCAATTCTTCACTGAGCTAGAAAGGGCAATTTGAAAATTCATCTGGAACAATAAAAAACCTAGGATAGTAAAAACTCTTCTCAACAATAAAAGAACCTCTGGTGGAATCACCATGCCTGACTTCAAGCTGTACTACAGAGCAATTGTCATAAAAACTGAATGGTACTGGTACATCAACAGACAGATAGATCAATGGAATAGAATTGAAGATCCAGAAATGAACCCACACACCTATGGTCACTTGATCTTTGACAAAGGACTAAACCCATCCAGTGGAAAAAAGACAGCATTTTCAACAAATGGTGCTGGTACAACTGGCTGTTATCATGCCCAGGAATGTGAATTGATCCATTCTTATCTCCTGTACAAAGCTCAAGTGTAAGTGGATCAAAGACCTCCACATAAAACCAGAAACATTAAAATGTATGGAGGAGAAAGTGGGGAAAACCATTTACGATATGGGCATAGCGGAAAAATTCCTAAAAAGAACAGCAATGGCTTGTGCTGTAAGATCAAAAACTGACAAATGGGACCTTATAAAATTGCAAAGCTTCTGTAAGGCAAAAGACACTGTCAAGAAGACAAAAAGACCACCAACTGATTGGGAAAGGATTTTTACCAATCCTAAATCTGATAGGGGACTAATATCCAATATATACAAAGAGCTCAAGAAGCTGGACTCCAGAAATTAAAAAAAAAAAAAAACATTAAAAATGGGGAACAGAGCTAAACAAAGAATTCTCAAGTGAGGAATACTGAATGGCAGAGAAGCACCTGAAAAAAATGTTCAACATCCTTAATCATCAGAGAAATGTAAATCAAAACAACCTTGAGATTCCACTTCAGTCCAGTCAGAATGGCTGAGATCAAAAACTCAGATGACAGCAGATGCTGGCAAGTATGTGGAGAAAGAGGAACACTCCTCTATTGCTGGGTGGGATTGCAAGCTGGTACAACCACTCTGGAAATCATTCTGGAGTTTCCTCA
The DNA here is from genome assembly GCA_902729485.2 of Mus minutoides. Taxonomy (NCBI): domain Eukaryota; kingdom Metazoa; phylum Chordata; class Mammalia; order Rodentia; family Muridae; genus Mus; species Mus minutoides. The sequence continues at coordinate 1,805,251 of LR749646.1, read as the reverse complement.
AAAAATTGGACATAGTACTACTGGAAGATCCAGCAATACCTCTCCTGGGCATATACCCAGAAGATGTTCCAAATGGTAATAAGAACACATTCTCCACTATCTTCATAGCAGCCTTATTTATAATAGTCAGAAGCTGGAAAGAACCCAGATGTCCCTCAAAAAAGGAATGGATAAAGAAAATGTGGTACATTTACACAATGGAGTACTACTCAGCTATTAAAAACAATGAATTTATGAAATTCTTGTGCAAATGGATATATCTGGAGGATATCATCCTTAGTGAGGTAACCCAATCACAAAAGAAGTCACTTGATGTGCACTCACTGATAAGTGGATATTAGCCCAGAAACTTAGAATACCCAAGATACAATTTGCAAAACACAAGAAAATCAAGAAGAACAAAGATCAATGTATGGATATTTCATTCCATCTTAGAATAGAGAGCAAAACACCCATGAAAAGAGTTACAGAGGCAAAGACTGGAGCTAAGAAGAAAGGATGGACCATCCAGGGACTACCCCACCCAGGTATCCATCCCATAATCAGCCACCAAACCCAGACACTATTGCATATGCCAGCAAGATTTTGCTGAAAGGACCCTGATATAACTATCTTGAGTGAGGGTATGCCAGTGCCTGGCAAATACAGAAGGAGATGTTCATAGTAATCTATAGGTTGGAACACAGGGCCCCCAATGGAGGAGCTAGAGAAATTACCCAAGATGCTGAGGGGGTCTACAACCCTTTAGGTGGAACAACAATATGAACTAACCAGTACCCCCTGAACTTGAGTCTCTAGATGCATATGTAGCAGAAGATGGCCCAGTCAGCCATCATTGGGACGAGAGGCCCCTTGGTCTTACAAACATTATATGCTCCAGTACAGGGGAATGCCAGGGCCAAGAAGTGGGAGTGGGTGGGTAGAGGAGCAGGGTGGAGGAGGGTATAGCAAACTTTAGGGATAGCAATCGAAATGTAAATAAAAATATCTAATAAAAATATATATTAAAAATGTTTTTTGTTTGCTTGTTTGTTTCCAAATAAACTCTAGTCTTCTTGGCAGGCTTCTCCTTGATTTGGGGGTGCAAGAAATGTATTTAAGTGTTACATGAGTTTCCCATCACTGGCCATTTTGAGACAAGTTTTGCTCCATGCTTAGAAAGTGTTCGGTTATTTCCTTAGTTTTATTCCCAGATTTTTGTTGTATCATTTGTGGCTACCACGAATGCGCTTGTCCCTGTGATTTGTTTCCCATGTGTTTGTCATCCATACATTAAAAGGTTACTTGATTTTGTGTATTTGTTTTGTGTTGTTCCACTTCAAGAAGGTATGTATTAGTATTAAGTGTTTTTTAGTATCGCCCTTGTAGTCTTGTATTATAAAATCATATTGTCTTCATATAGGAATACTTTGACTCCTGATTGTTACCTTCCTGTTTCCTTCTCTTGTCTTACTGCTCTGACTAAGACTTCAAACACCAAGTTGAACAAGAATGTAGAGAGTGGACACCTCTGATTTGTTCTTGATCTAACTGGGAACTTTGACTTTTTCTATATTTAGCATGGTGCTGGCTACAGGTTTGTTACATATAGCATTTATTGCATGGAGATACACTCCTCTATCAAAACATTTTCTTGCCTTTTATAATGAATGGATTTTTTCAAGGGATTAGAACTATTTACTGATTAATTTAAGACAATACGTAAATTGAGGAAAACACCAGTAGATGGAAAAATATGCTATGCTCACGGACTGGCAGGATTAATATCGTGAAAATGGCTACCCTACCAATCTACAGATTGATTACTAACCCAATTAATATACCAGGATTGTTCTCAACAGACATAAAATACAACCACAAAATTTATTCTGATACAAAAACTATACAAAAGAAAAACAACCAACCAACCAAAGAACACCCAAAGGATAGCAAAAGCAATTCTGAAATAAACAAATACTAGAAGTTATCACCATATCTAATTTTAAATTATACTACCGAGCCAAGGTAACAAAAATATTATGGTACTGTCACAAAAATAGACACACTGATCAATGGAATAAATTAGAGAGCACAGGTATAACTTCATATAACTTCAGCTACCTCATTTTTGACAGACATCAAAAATTGTATTTAGGAAAAAATTGCCTCTTTAATATATCTCAGAAATATGGATTTTAATATGCAGATAATGAAATTGGGATCTGTACATTTCACTTAACACAAACCTCAACATAAGACATAATAAACTACCACAAGCAGAAAAATAATGGAATACATTTAAACTATAGACCTGGGTGACTATTTTGTAAATCCGCAGCTCAAGAAATAAGACCAATAGTTGACAAATGAGACCTTATGAATGTACAGAGATTCTGTACAGCAAAGAAAATGGCCAGTTTTGTGTATAGAATGGGCAAAAGTCTGCTCCAGCTTTACATCTCATAGATTAGTTTATAAAGGCACAAACAGCCCCCCCCCCCAAAAAAAAAATCAAACACAGAGGAAATGGCACAACTTAAAAACAGGATTTTGGACTGAACACAAAACTTTCTAAAGAAATGCAAGTGGTTAGTAAACACTAAGAACCCCCAAGTGCTCTATATTATCAGTCACCAGAGAAATGCTGATAAAAATATTTTGAGATTCCATTTCACTCTAGTCAGACTAGCCATGATCAGGAACAAACAGCAACAAATTCTGGCAGGGGGTGGGGGGAAGAGACACCTGAGGGCCCTTTTGGTAGAAGGCAAACTAGTGAAGTCACTCTGAAAACTGTTTTGGAAGGTTCCTCCTCTCAAACTAGAAAGAGATCCATTGGGACCCAGCTATACTACTTCTGGGGAATGTACTTTAGGGATTTTGTAAGTGACTATACCACGTTGAGTACTACTCTATTCACAATAGCTAGGGAAAGACTTGACCTGGATGTTTGCCAACTGAAGAATGGATAATAAGATGTGGTACAGGCTTTTATACAAAATAGGATATAATTAATATGTAAATTTCCAGTTAAATTGATAGAATTTTAAAAGTATGAATCAGGCCCCAAAGACAAAGCCCAAATGTGGTCTTTCATATCAAGGTCCTAACTTCTACTCTTTTGCTATATAAGTTTAGTGGGAAGTACATGTGGAACATAGAAAACTAAATGTTGGCCATTGGTGAGGGGTTAGTAGAGCATTGGTAAAACAGAAATAGAGAAGGGAACTATTGGGGACAGAAACATGTAGTAGAACAAACAGAATGGGAGAGAAGCCAAGGGAGACCTTAACTACAGAGAAGGGTGAGAAATGAAGCTGCATGGGAATCTATGATCTTACAATCAGAGCAAACACTTTAAAACAGGAGATAGTAAAGCTTATGAAATAACATAGGCAAACATTGAAAGGTAAAGTGTGGGTTGAGGCAGGAAGCAGGGGAAGGAGGAATGGGAGTGGTTTAATATTTAAGACATCTTTGCAGCACCACTAGTTTGCAAACTAATTAAAATTTATTTTGTACACAGAGTTTGATCAGAAGTGCTTCACATTAGTGAACGACGCTGCTCCCAGAAGACATGGGTTATTAAATGAAAATCTCACTGTCAGGCATGGGCTACCCCTCTACAAATTATTAGTCAGAGGGTTCCCAGAGGCACTCAGAACAACACAGGCTGTTGTCACTGCTCTGGGTTATCTGCTGTAACGAGATGTTAAGACCATATTGTTGAAGACACCACACACTTTGGATGCAGGATACAGAAAAGTCAGTCTTGAACTGATCAGGAATGCTTCCATGATAGATAGCTTTCACAGTGCTAGAAGGAGCAATGTAGGCTTCAGAGTGAAGAGATACATCCATGGTATTATCCAGTGTGCTACAGTACCAACCTAGTAGGAAACATGTGCTCACTGAGGGCACATAGAGTGGCAGGACTGTTCATGGGTATAATCACCACCTCCTTTGATTGGACTTGTGACTTGCTTCATAGGAGGTAATTTGGCAATTCATACCCAGTACTGTAAACATAGTCACAAAACATGTCTAGAGAAGGAGTAGGTCCTAAGGTAGAACTTATTGATGTTATACTCCCAACCTTGGTCAGAGAAGATTCTTATTGCAATGGGTAGTGATTAATGTAGACAATACACTGCATTTCAAAGTGCCCAGAGTAAGTGACTACTGGTGCCCAGCCATAGTTTGGAATTTCGATTAACCCCACCTCCCTACCTCAAGGCTCAGGAAACACCTTTAAGAGGGGAGAGAAAAATACAAGTGATAGAGAATGAGGAGAAGTGCCATGAAATACTGTCCTCTGGATATAACAAGTGCCATGAAATACTGTCCTCTGGATATAACATGAAACTTGACTACACCTGAAGCTGACTAAAGTCCAAAAATGGAGGGGCACACCTGTGAGAGATTTTTGCTCAATTTGAAGTGGGAAGATCTACTTTGAATTCAGGTCCTTAAGGAAGGAAGGCACACCTTTAATCTGGATCTTTTGATCTGGGAAAATCCATCTCTACCTCTGGGCCACACCTTCTTTTGGAAGTCTATATAAGGACATTGAAAAAGGAAGTCTTGGTGCTTTCTAAATGCTCTTACCTTGCTAGCAAGTCTGTTTGTTCACTGGCATTGAAGCCTACTTCTTCAGGATTCCAGAGTATACTTGAGACCAGCTTAGATATCTAGTCTCCTGATCTGAACAATTAGATATTTGGACTTTCCATTCATAAGCAGCCATTGTTTAATTAGCTGGACCACAGCTATTAGTCATTCTAATAAACCTTCTCTATCTATCTATCTATCTATCTATCTATCTATCTATCTATCTATCTCAATAGATACAGATGTTGATATCTATACCTATATATAGGTATAGGTATCTCTATATCCATACCTATACATAGATGTATACATAGATGTATAGGTATGGATATATATGTGTGTGTGAGATAGCTACTAGACAGTAACTTGCTTGTCTCTGTAAATGCCAATGCACTTGGAAATGTGTGTGCATGAGAGTTGGGTCTCTGGCAGAGAACAGAGCCCGGAACCTCCTCCATCGTAGTCTCATGATGGGCCAGAAACCATTCTAGACCTTTCTTGCTTGTAATCACACCTATATGTGTATTTACCAATATAACTATATACCTATAGATAGCTATCTATACATACCTATATATCTATATACCTAGAGATATCTATATCTATACTAATATAGATATCCTTATATCTATACTTATATAGGTATTCCTATATCTATACCTACACATATCTATCTTTATATCTATCTCTATCTATATTAGGTATGAATATAGATGTAGATTATATAGAGATACAGATATAGATGTAGATGTAAATGTAGGTGTATGTATAGGTATAGACATAGGTATAGATATAGATATATTAATTCTATGTGTTCTGCGATACAACTTCCAGCCTGGAAAGAAGAGTGGCTTCTGAGACAAGAGGGCTACTGGCAGTTAATGGCCACTATGTACGTGGTGATTAATCATTTTTCCTTAAGAGCATGACCACTGGAAGGTTGCTTACACCCCAGATGGCACACTCATGAGCATGGGGGCAATATTAATTGAACTCAGTAGGTTAAGAAAATTAAAAACTAGAAAAGGATTACATTAAAATTTAGAAAGAAATATTCTTGGGAAAGCTTGAAATAGGAAGTTGGGGCTGATTAAGACACATTGAATACATATATGAAATTTTCAGAGAATAAATATTAAAATTTAAAGGAGATAATTCTTATCTACACTCAAGGAATCATTGTGATTACAAGCAAGAAAGGTCTAGAATGGTTTCTGGCCCATCATGAGACTACGATGGAGGAGGTTCCGGGCTCTGTTCTCTGCCAGAGACCCAACTCTCATGCACACACATTTCCAAGTGCATTGGCATTTACAGAGACAAGCAAGTTACTGTCTAGTAGCTATCTCAAGAACTGTGTCTGCATCAAGCTTTTCAAGACATATACAAAAGAGGGTGTCAGAAAGAACCTTTCTTTGTTTGGGTTTACCCGAGATGTAATGAACCTTAGAGATATTTGACTATGTACTTGCTCAAGTAGTTCACAAAGTCCCCAGGTTTTAGTTAAAGTTTCGCTAGAATTAAAAGAATGGGTAGAAAACCAAATATGATATTTCTTTTTTTTTAATCAATTAGTTTTTATTAGATATTTTCTTAATTTACATTTCAAATGTTATCCTGAAAGTTCCCCCCTCTCCCCGCCCTGTTATCCTGCCCACCCACTCCCACTTCTTGGTCCTGGTGTTCCCCTGTATTGGGGTATATAAAGATTACAATACCAAGGGGCCTCTCCTCCCAATGATGGCCGACTAGGCCATCTTCTGCTACATGTAGAGCTAGAGACACATGTTCTGGAGGTTCTGGTTAGTTCATATTATTGTTCCTCTTCTAGGGTTGCAGACCCCTTCAGCTCCTAGGGTTCTATCTCTAGCTTCTCCATTGTGGGCTCTGTGTTCTATCATATAGATGATTATGAGCATCCACTTCTGTATGAGACAGCTATATCAGGTTCCCTTAAGTAGGCATTAGCTGTATTATGTAATAGTGTCTGAGTTTAATGACTGATTATGGGATGGATCCCCCCTGGTGGGGTAGTCTCTGTATGGTCCATCCTTTCGTCTTAGCTCTAAATTTTGTCTCTGTAACTCCTTTCATGGGTATTTTGTTTCCTATTCACAGGAGGAATGAAGTATCCACGCACTGGTCTTCCATGTTACCTTTGTCATCGTTATAACCGAA